>OZ024743.1:19941294-19998794 GCA_964016885.1 Eledone cirrhosa | reverse complement strand
TATATATATACATACATACACATGAATATACAGATACGTTCACACATATAAATATAGGCAGCACACACTTTTTATTTCATGTGTCTTTTTTCAAATACACAATATAAAATTTTGTTGCATCATTTATGATCAGCTCCAATAAAGAACTATGATAAAATCAACATGAAACTGGTTAAATGTCTCTCCACCAACATATTGCTTCAGTGAATGGGTATTTTATATGTATATTCTTTAAGAACATCAGTATTATCATTTTCACTCAGTTTTTCATCAGATATTTTACACACCACTTTAAAAACTGATATAATCCAATCCACGTAATCCTTCTCAACATTATCACCATTATCTCAACATGCATTACCCACCAGAATTAATAAAATCCTGATCAGTAACATTACATCCATCATACGTTTTCCAATGTTAAAGATTAAGGAAACAGATTTATTGCTGTAATTTCTGGCTGTTGTACTTAGAAAACCTATTCAATCTGCTGCATATATAGTTATGAACTTGCTTTGAGGTTATGCAAGCCTTTTAAGCTCCAAGCCACTTTCATTATTTGAAATGTCATGTACAACTGAAGAGTAGATCGATCAAAAGAGGTAGAATAGCCAAGCTATATCTAAATCTTAATCTAATTTACTTCTAGTTACATTAGTTTGCCCATTGAGGTGATGATATATAATGAACCACAGAAACAGCAATACTGTAGCTGATACACATACTGCTGGCAAATATTAACTTAAAAGTGTTAACTTAGGACTCCATTTTCAATAATAATTGGCCATAATCAGAAGTGATTACCATTGATCTACTTCAAATTGAATCAGATGTTAAACAAAATTGGCCCCTGTTTTCTTCCTATCATCTCCTTTTCTTGATAGGGATTGGGTCGTGAAGAATGCATTTAAATATCAATGACCAGGTCATCAGAGGTGAACTCTGGTGTAATATTTTGTAGTTCACAGAGACTATTGTGCAGTTCTTTGATAAGAAGTCAATAATAAGAAATCTATAATATCATGTACATAGAAGTAGAACCTAACTGTAGTTGTGAATTGGTAAGCAAGCCAAATGTTATGTATGTGTGGCACTCTGTTAAATAAGAAATCCTTGGACTTGATAGCCAGCATGTAATATATGATACTTACAGTGTTGTGTACAGCAACAATATATCATAAAGAGGTCAAGATGAGGAGATTGATATGTAACCCTCAATATTCTTTAAGTATAGTATAAGGTAGACTGTTTGGCTGATTTGTAATATTCTAAATACTGTAACAGGTTGCTGCACAAAAGTGAGTAACTGATAGCTGAATGCAGAACAAATAAGTAAGGAAGAAATGTTTTAGGCATATACTGCAGTTTCTAACTGAAGCACAAGGCCAACAATTTTGGGAGGAAAGGGAAAGTGGATTATACTGACCTTAGTATTTTACTGGTACTTTATTTTATTGACCCTGGTAAAATGAAAGGCAAAGTTGACTTTGGCAGGTTTGGAACTCAGAAAATAAAGAGCCATAAACTAAATATTGCAAAGCCTTTTGTTCAATAGTCTAACAATTCTGTCAATCCACTCCTTTACATAATGTTTTTATTTTTGGCACAAGTGCTGCAATTTGAAGGGTAGGGTAAAATCAGTTAAATCAAACCCACTGCATTACTGATACTTTGTTTTATCGACCCTGTAATAATGAAAGGCAAAGCTGACGTTGGATTCAAACTCAGAACATCAAGAGCCATAACCATATGTTACAAAGCATTTTAACCAACACTCTACCAATATTGCCAATCAGTCATACTACTCCTTTATATAATACAGTGAAAGCTTGGGAAATATAATCTTTACATATTTTAACTTTCTTGTTGATTCTGTACACTTTTTGTTAAGGGAGACACCACCTCCATGATCCAATGCTTCCTCTGTCACAATCATTTGATCCTTCCCACGCCCATCATTGCCCATACACTGCTGGTGCCGTAAAATGGAAGTGTTGGTGCCACAATAAAAACGACCCCTCCAGTCCATACTGTAAAGTGGTAGTGCCTGTGCCCTGTAAAAAGCACCTAATTCCCATCCACCCTATAAGGTGGTAGTGCTAGTGTCATGATAAAATACTTCAGTTCATGCTGTAAGTTGGTAGTGCTGAAGTCACGATAAAATGTTCCTAGCACATGCTGTAATGTGGTTGACATTAGGAAGGGCATTGTGCAATAGAAAGCAAGCAAAAAATGGAAGGTAAAAGTAACATGTTGTCTCCTGACAAGTCTAACCTCAGTATATGACAATATGTTTAACCGATACAAACATGGAAAATAGACATTAAACAGTGATGATGATATAGCAGATGATATCAGTATTTGTTCTCTTATAGACATTAATGTTGACGTTGGTGGTTTCAAATTAATGTTAACAGTAAAGTAAACAAAAACGTATAAATATATTTGAACTACATTACATAATATTTTCTCAGTCTTTTGACATATAGAAACCAAATCTAATTCGAAGATTTAAAATGGGGAATTAGAACTTCTCAAACTATCTGGTTAGATAGATAAGCTGATTATCATTTATCACAATTTCTTTTAACACAAAAAGCACATTGCAAAATAATAACCAAAGAATTATTGTTGAATTATATTGGTTCTTCTTTGACGTAAGAATGTATGGTGAATATTTGACAGTGAACATACAACCAGAAATATAATATATCTTCTTGTGGTGAGTCTGTGAATGTAATAATTGAGCTTATTTTAGTTGTTTCCCCCTCTCCTCTCTCTCCCTCCCTCTCTCTCTCTCTCTCTCTCTCTCTCTCTCTCTCTCTCTCTCTCTCTCTCTATATATATATATATATATATATATATATATATATACTCATATGTGGTTGACGGCTGAGAGAAAGGTGTACTCAATACCTAAGTGGCGTGTTAATATTCAATATTATTAAGGCTAAAAATGAGTCTTGTTACTCTGGAGTTTCATCTGTTTATCACAGGGTCATCAAGCAAAATCACCCTGTGATAAACAGGCAAAACTTTTGAGTATATATACATACATATATATATATATATATATATATATATATATATATATATATATATATATATATATATATATAACACAGTAAAAAGTTCCCAGTTCCACACTGTAAATGTGGTTGGTGTTAGGAATGGCATCCAGCCGTAGAAAACCTGCCAGATAGTCCTATATGAGCGAGACATGGTCACCCGGCCAGCCTTGCCTCAAGTGGGACAACTCCCGTCTAACCCATACTAGCGTGGAAAATGGACCTTAAACGAAGATGATGATGATGATATATATATATATATATAAGAAACGTAAATCTCTAATGTACTCCAATGTTCTAATTAGCAAGCAAAACATACCCATTTCAAAGATGCCCCTGTGCTGATCGGAAATGCATAGTCTGCAAGTTAAGCTCACAAACTAACTGCAAAACTAGGAACTTAGTATATAGCATAAGATGTACTGAGGGACAGTGTAGGAATAAGAATATAACATACATAGGTGAAACAGTCTGTGGCATAGGAGAAAGGATAAGTGAACACTGGCGAGAACTCCAGGATGGGAAAAACTCATCAGTACTCCATCACCGTGCCAAAATAGAACATAAGGGGACATTAGAGAACATAGAGATAAAAATTATATCCACACAGAAAAGATGCAAAGCTCAGACAAATCACAGAGGTGACAAATATAAACAAACTCAAACCCAAATTAAACAGAAACATGAGTGGAATAGCAACATCACAACTATTAATTAAGGACAAAATGAAGACATACTGACACACAAAAAGCGAACTAACAAAACAAATCAGACACACACAGATAGAACAACCAATAACTAGTGAGAAGTAAATAAACACATCAATAAATAAATAAAAACACATGCACACACCCAGATGTAATGCATCTGAAAACTAAGCACACAACACACAAAAACAAGATGGTGTAGGACAGAATAAAGGAGGGACACAAAATAAAAACCTAGTCACTGAGGAGGTCACAGAATGTGTGATAAAGAGCTTTGACAATATACAAACAACATTCAGGTTATCGAACCAGCCAACCAACCATAAATTTATAATAAATTGAAGTGAAAACCAACAGGTGCAAGTGTTTTTATTTGCAACATGATTCTCCCAAAGTATAACAATATCAGTTTCAACACACATTTTCAGATAAGAAATCTTGCAAAACAAATTCAAAAACGAATTATATATATATATATATATATATATATTTATATCATTTAGTGTTAGCTATCACTGAGCATTTAAGTGATCACACATTTGAATATACTTTTCAAATGAAATCATTTAAATTTGCACACTACTTTATAACCAGCTAGACCAGATTAATCCATTGATATATTATGATTTAGTAGTAACGTGTTGGTCTAAAGCAATGTTTATATTTATTTAGACCAGAATTTTTCATTCTCAAATAAGAGCATTGATACAATGTCTGTGGTTGAATTTTAACTCTTAGAATTCATAGTAACTTAACTCCATTCAATGAAATTTTAACTAATATAATCTGAGCCAATAGTCAAGTGTTAAAGATTTTGAATTTGTCTGTTTATGTAACAAACAGTGCAAGATTTTCAATTAGCAGATAATTATTTAAGAATTGCTTATTTTTGCTTGAATAACATAAGATTGCATAAAATACTTAAATATCTTCACATATTTCAATATATGTTTTCTTCTATTCAAAACAAATCCCTTAAGCTAATTTTATTTATTATTTCAGAGAATACAATAAAAATAAAACAAAATGTCTGAAAATGTTAGTAAGCTATATCTTGTTTTTATACTTGCTGTTATGTTCTTTGTATGGCAATATCACTATGAATATGTAGAACAATAGAGGCAGTGGAAGTTGTATTAGAAATAAACTAACCACTTGGACATAATTATTTAAAAATAAATCTTAATTACTTCTTGTACATAACTTGTTCTTTTATAAAGGGAATAAGAAATATTCAATTTCTTTTCCAAATTGTAAATACTATATATTCTCAGGAGTTGTAACAGAAAAGGAGAGATACACTATCTTGACAAAGGGCAATAAAACTGAAACAATTTTACATCATCATCATCATCATCATCATCGATTAACGTCTATTTTCCACGCTAGCATTGCTAGAACAAAAGGATGAAGATAGTAATCTAAAACACAGAGTGTTAAGAGACTGTTTGCTTGAAAACAAATGGAATATTATTATTATTTGATATAAAGAGGGCGGTGGATTGGCAGTATCGGTAGAGGATCGGACGCAATGCTTTGCAGCAAAGAGTTACGGCCCTTTATGGTCTGAGTTCAAATCCCGCCGAGGTTAACTTTGCCTTTCATCCTTATGGGGTCGATAAAATAAAGTACTAATAATATACTGGGATAATTGCTGACTTTGTGCCAAAGAAATAATTATTATTTGATATAAAACTCACAAAAAAGCTATGGTCGGGTCGTCAGCGACTAAACCGGCAACCACACCAAGTTTACTTGGTGAGGAGGGTGATTTTGGACACCCTGCAGGACAAAGAACAAAACCTGACAAAGGGCGGAAGAACTCATAAGAGTCAACGGCCATCCAAAAGTGTGTAAATATGTATATACACATGTACATTTATACGTATATATATGTATATGTGTATATACATAGGTGCACGTGAATGTATATGCATGGGGACATAGAAATAGTCAGGCTGGACACCTGATCACGCGGTTAAACCACTGGGAGTGAAGGACCCCTAGCCTTTGTCAGGGCATTCTTCTAGGAGAAGGCAACTCAGGAAACTGGGATAACTCCAATATAAAACCTGCGGCTCAGTAGTTACCGATGATGTTGATCTTTTCTTCTTTTCTGGTTATAGCTACTGTCGCTCATAGAGTGGGATTGGCTCAGTGCATAGTCTTTCCTCACTTTAAAAAATATCTTCACGCACAGGCATTGCACGATAGAATTAATTAATAATTATTAATAATGGTATATTGTGCAATGGCCATACTTGATAACGAGGGGGCAGCCATCATGTATGTATGTATGTATGCATGCATGTATGTTTGAATGTATGTATGTATGTGTGTATGTGGCTGTATTTGTTTGTGTGTGTGTGTGCGTGATTGTAGGGGTGGGGTATTTGTGTGATTGTATTTATGCTTACAGTGCATGTTTTACACGGTTTTATTTGTATATATGTTTGTCTCATAATTTTTATCTACCTTGTGGTGTTTCCAGCTGAATAGACATGTTTGATATCCCATTCCATGGAGAGATGTATTAGATGTGATGTTTGTGGAATATGACAGCTGTATAAAGTACAGAGAAATTTTAGCTGATGGAATTTGTGGAAGATGTGAATCTAGGAACACATGGCATAAAGTATTGAATATCAGTTTTAGAAAGCTGAATCACATTACAGATGACTCACCTACCAGCATAAGAATGTAACCTGATTCATCCAATCTCCAGTTACATCATTGCTCCTTAGTAACCAATCCACGATCCCATCTTTTAAAATCCTAACACACCAGTTATAGTTGTTTTAACCCTTTAGCAATTAAACTAGCCAAATCCGGCCAGAATTCTCTCACCTCTTTCTGTTCAAACCAGCTGTACTGGCCTGGCCACTCATACTGATGTTAAGGTGTTGTTTTCAAAATAAATAATATCAAAATCTCATAGATTTGATGTTATGTTAGATAATTATAAAATAAAGTGTTTACCATGAAAATATAATAGCATATACAGAGTAAAGTAAATGCTATAGGGTTAATCCTCACAGTACATCCACAACCTATCCATGACCTTCTCCTACCCTTTCCAACACCTTGTCAAACTCCAGCACACTTGTCATACATACTTGATATATATTCCACCCCTCTCCTCTCCCACATCACTCCTTGAACCCTACCACATGTGATACACACTGGCATTAAACTTGGCATCTTCACAACTATTGTCACTTACCTATAAGAACTTCTGATATCCATGCCACCTATTCTCCTTATATAGCAGGACAGACTATTTATTTGAGTCTATGGCTGACAACCTCCCTAGTGCTGGTGTACAATAAAGTGCACCAGGTGACAGGTTATACTGGGTTACATGTTACCTATACCACCCAAAGGCGACCTGTCATACACACACACACACACACACACACACACACACACACACACACACACACACACACACACACACACACACACACACACACACACACACACAGAAATAGATTGAAGGGAAAGAGAGAGAGACACAGATAGAGAACATTGATTTCAGTATTAGTGAAACCACTTTAGAACATTTAGTACATTTGCCATCCTTCATGTTTCTCTCATCTGTATAGCATGAATCTATATATATAAAGTTGTAGTTCCTGTCTGTTTGTTTGTTTCTTCACAAACTTCCCCTATGGTTTTGGAGATAGACCCCATAACCATATATATTCTGAAACTACATTGCCCAGGGTAAGTATATTTCCTTGGATAAGTATATTTCATTTTAATCAAAGCGTTCCCCAGGGGTACAAACCCCCATTGAAAATGTTTTCCCTTCGATTTATATGAAATTTAAGCCATAGGTAAATGACAAGTTATGATGCCTATTCCAAAATTCAGCAAATTTCAATAATATTAAGACACCCTAATGGGGGTTAAATCCCTTATAGTGAAAATTTTAGAAGCCCATAACTTGAGTATTGAAACCTCTATTATCACAGGGGTTTTCTATTAATTAAATGTAAATCAACAAAAAAGCACCTTTCTTTTATAGTAAAATTTGGCTAATTTAGACATTTTACCTATAGCAAAACATCACTAGAATTATGACAACAAAAATTATTAGTTAATGCCTCTACTTTTTTAACATTTTCCCTTTATTCTTTCGCCATAAATTATATCACTGATTTAAAATCAATCATCATTTTCTTTAAAAAAATGTGTGAAATGCAGCAAAGCGAGGGTACTTCGGCTAGTTGTAAATAAAAGTTGTAGAATGATTTTGTCTGACTGTAGTGCATGTGTGTGACATTTACTCCAAAATCCAGTACAATCCTTATCTTATAGACTGATATAATATACAATCTTATAATCAACTTTGAATTTGTCAATTGGAAAATCTCCAAATTCTCAAGAGGTGCATAAGAAGTTTTACTTAGTTTTAAGAAATTGAGTGGATTTGTGAGATATAAACTCTCCTTAATGCTCTGTGCTCTCTGGTTTTAAATCATGCTATTGTGAACTTTGCCTCTTATTCTTTTGAGTTAAAAATATACCAGTCCCATAATTTGTCTTCAATATCTTTTTCTCCCTTCTTCTCTGTCACTTTTTCTTTTCTTCTCTCATAGAAATCCGTCATGTTTCGACCTGGAGAAAGGATGAGCTCCAATAGGTTTAATGGGTCCCAAACACACCATATGAGACTACTGTGTCTCTATGATTATACTAAGAGTTACAAATCCATTCATATATGGTAGAAGCTATGTCTATCACCATACATATTTCCTTAAGACGGGGTGCTGCGTACATATTTCTGAGAGGCAAGTGAATTGAATTTAGGCTGAATTAATTCTACTGACCCCCATGACCAGAATCCAATACTTGTTTTCAACTACATAGTAACAACTCTGCAATTCTGAATTTGTAAATGTCAACAATTTAGTTGGTCAGATATAATATATTTGTTAGTTCAGCTGACATGATTTCTTGATTTTTACCATATCAACTTCTTTACTTGGCCTATTTTTATTTGTATCAACACTCAAAATAAGACATTTGCTTCTCTATCACATATGCATAAATGCAGTGTTTATACTCTTTTACTCACCTTCCTTCTCACTGCCTGTATATATACATACATATAAATATATATATATATATATATATATGCTTCTCTATTAAACACACAGTTACTTACATACTCACACCTTTACAAATACATACATACACATAAACATATGCATGTTTTTACTCTTTGTATATTCACATTTCCAGCCATCTCTTCTGTCTCTGTTACCAGCTTGACATTACATTAAGTTTATTTATTCAAAACATATGTTTGCTATACACTTGTATGGATTGAGGAATATTTATGTAAATCACCATAAAGTGATTTTGTATAATTTTAGAACCAATATATTTTCAGAAATCATATTGTACAATAAATTGCTACTTCACATGTAATGAAATATACTTTTGGAAATTTATCCTAGTTCAGATTGAAGTTGGTCACTGAGGCAAAGGTGAACAACAATAACAAAAATAATAGTAATCCTCACTTCATAAACTAAAAGAAGTTCCATTCAATTTCATTAGTATACATTTCTAAATCTCAGGAAGGTTCTATAGAAGTTGTTGATGGTTTTTGTTCCTTAGGTGACTTAATTATCAGCAGAAGTCGATTCTTGAAAGCATACCATGTAGTATAAAGACATTCTGGAAAAAGGTTTAGGGAGATACTGCCTCTGTTGACAACAAAGGAATTTTCTCAATGAGCACAGAATGCATTGCAAGATGTCTTCATAAGAAGAACTATGTTCCATGGCAGTGAGACATGGGTGGTGAATGTAGAGAATATATGGAGACTGGAGAGAAATTAAATGAGCATGCTGTGTTAGATGTGCATGAACAACAAAGCATTGATGAACTGAAAGGAAAGCTGGGTATATGATGTAGTGTGCAAGACTGCACTGGTTTGGACATGTGATGCATACAGATGTGGAATGCTGGGTGAAGAAGTGCTAGGTAATGCCAGTGGAAGGAAGCTGCAGTAAGACAGAGAAAGACCTGAACAGATTTGGTTAGAACTGGTCTCAAAACAACTAAACCTCACAGAGAGGATTATGAAGGAACACTGTGAATGGAGGGTGGTTAGGTTAGAGAAAACCCATCCAATCTGTGAAAGCATGATAAAGCTGAAATAATGATGAAATAATTACAAAAAATGATAAAACTAGGGGAATTACAAAAGTGTTTTGGGAGGAACAAGACAAAGATATATAAAAAGGAAGAGATGGGTAAGAGATGTTATACAAAATGAAAATTAAAAAAATTATGACATATAATAATAAAAAACAAATCCATAAATAGTCCAATATATTATTTCAAATATCTTATACAGTCCTTTTGGGTTCCTTCCTACACATGGTTGAGAATGTGCTGGTTTGATTGGATTAGATCTCTCTGTATTTCTTCCCACCAGGTAGTGTTTGCAGTGGGATTTGAGGCATCACCCATTAACATCATGTTTGACAAGGCAAAAACAATCATTCATCATCTGAATACTCTTGAAAATATTTCCGTATCCTTTTTTTAAAAGTCTGTCAATTGCATCTGTCTTAGTTACTGGCCCTATTTTGTTTCTGGTAATGAATACACCAAGGTTCTATCGTTTGCACTATAAATGCATTAATTTTCCCTTGAATACTGCATGGTGTAATAAGTAACTAAAAGGGCAGGTGTCAAGAATTTTATCTGGCTGTAAAACATTACCTCAGAATATCCCATCCAATCTATGTCAGCATGGCAACGTGGACATAAAAATAATTGTTTCTACTTTTGACACAAGGCCAGCAATTACCCAGTACATTACTGGTACTTTATTTTATCGACCCCATAAGGATGAAAGGCAAAGTTAACCTTGGCGGGATTTGAACACAGATCATAAAGGGACATAACTCTATGCTTCAAAGCATGGCATCCGACTCTCTACCAATACTGCCAATCCACCGCCTCGACATAAAAATAATGATGATGAACATTATCTTTTCAAACAAATGTGAATTTTGTGTCATCATACTGATCCATCTTTTGTTAAATTTTACATGCCTTCAGATCAGGCTCACCCTTCATTCTATACTGAGACATCTTCTTCCTATTTTCAGTAATTTTCCACTCCACGCCAGCATCTGTTATACTCTCATTTTTACAAGATGATGAAGTGGTACTACGGGATAAAGAAAGAGAGTGGAGGGACATTCAAATGTGGGTTTCTGAAATCAAACAGGACTCAGCTTCTGCCTCTCACATTGTTGGAATCAGTGCTGCTTTTTTGTTTGCTACTGTCAATCACATTGCCACCTCACTCTGTTACTGAGGATGGGGCAGCACCTGGTACTGTGGATGTGCTGATCAGTTCCACTGATTCTGGAATTGCTGCCCATAGAGTAATGCAGATTAGGAGATTGTTTCTCTGATCACATTTTGAATTATCGTTTGCAGTTCTTCATGACAGAAAACTCTCAAATGACTCTCATTACCATAAATGCAGCCGATGATGATGATGATGATGATGAGAATAATAATAATTGTTTCTACTTTTGGCACAAGGCTAGCAATTACCCAGTGGATTACAGGTACTTTATTTTATTGATGCCGTAAGGATGAAAGGCAAAGTTAACCTTGGCGGGATTTGAACTCACCGATGAGAATAATAATAATAAGAAGATGAAAAAAGATGAAGATAAGAAAAATAAGAACAACAACAAAACAATGCATCTAAGAAAAGAAAGAAAAATATCCCAAATAACAAAGTATCCAAATCAAAGATGATCTGAAATAAGAAATCCTTACTAAACAACATAAAATTCTGTAGTAGAAAAAGTGAAAATGATTAGTTGAATGAAACAAATAGTTTGATCCACAAAGTTGGGAAAAGTGCTTTCCACCTGAGAAAGGCGTCAGTGGAGTGGAATGGCTTATGTAATGGGTGTCACTGACACCCATTAGAGTAATGCTTTCAACATTTTATCAGTGGGGCACAACTAATATACTACCTAATCTGAGGTATTAGAGTCTGCTGCTCCCTTCCACATACTTTTAGAGTTTAATATTTGTTCATTTTTTTGTAAATATTATATAATTTAAATGAAATCTCATAACAATTGTTGTACACATCTCAAATGTTTATCTAGAACTAGGTAAAAGTATAATAGAATTTTAAGCAGTACTAACAACAAGAGAAATAGAAAAAGTCTGTCTAGGTGATTGGATTGTGATGAAATAAACATGAATGAATATAGCTTCTGAACAATTGTGGTAGGTCATAAGAACACAAAAAGTTGCCAAGATATCATATAAACCAAACAATAAGAAGGCTTCAACACAGAACATATGAAAGTCTAGTTAAAATATTTAACAGAGATACATAAGTTGCTTGTAGAAATATCTAACCAGATATTGATTGAACCAGAGACAAAATTGATCCTTTCTTGTGTCATTGGTGGTGTTCTCCCAGGATGGGTTGCATCAGATCCAGCAAGGGAACATAGTAACAATTAGGAGTGAATTGCATAAATTTGAAGCAGATATTGTCAGCCAGTCAGAATTGCAGTTTTGTCACTATATATGCAAGGATCAGATATTAGCTCAACTTCCTATTTAATCTTTACAATCCACATCCTCAGCTGCTCACTTCACTGTTTATGCCATCTAAAATGGGGCTCTGGTATGACTACATCATGGATGAATTCACCATGTAGTTGGTGGAGTGTGTGACTCTGAAAACGAAGGTGCCTTTTGAGTAGGAGTTTCTGAAGGGAATCTATCTGGCAGTATCTGCCATATATTCCCATGGCTGATTTGGTGTAGGAAAAAGTGGTCAAATATTTCCAGCTAGTATAAATCGTTCATTCTGACTGACCATGTCCCTTATGCATATAGAAGGATTGTGTGAACAAGATGTTCTAGATTAAGTATTACCAGAACTTGACAGCTTGGGCTGAGCTCCCACAGTCCCTTAAAAGCTGCTCCATATTGCATGTGCAACCTGATCATATTATCTTTTGAACAAAATATACATTCTCATCACAGCACTGGTGTCACAAAATACGGTTGGATGATATGGTGCTAGGGCTATTCAAATATCTTGCCTAAAATTTCCAGTAAATTACTACTGCAAAATCTGGTGGCTACTTATGCCACTCATCTTTGTCAAATCTATTTTAACATTAAGAAGTTTCTTTGTTCAGCACTTCCACTACAACTGTCAACATTTAATGGCAATGAAAATTGTTATGGATCATGCTAACCCTAAAAGTGTATACTTGTGGCTGGAGACCATCTCTAAAAATCTTATTTCAAATGAAACTCCATCCTTATAGAGATAACAGTGAATAGCCACACTGTGGAAAGACAGATCTTAATTGATTAGCCAATAACAAAAGCAAACCACAAAAAACTACAAATATAACCTGCATTTGTACAACCTACTTAACCTTAATTAAAATATAATAACAGGGGATAAATAAACACCTTGAGAAAACATTGTTTACAGAATAATAATTGATGTTTACAGATCTTTTCAGTCAGTAAAAATACACAAAGCTATAATTGAAAACTAGAGAAAACATATAAGAAACTGAGTGTAGCATGGATTGAGTACCAGAAAGCTTCTGACACATGGATCTTGGAAAGATTAGCAATGAGTAAAGAGATGCATTAAACATGTCATAAGTAAATGGCAAGCAATTATAAAAACTAATTTTATCTCTATTGAAAAGGAATGCTCCATACGTACTCACTCCACTCAATTTCTGACTGGCACTAACACTTTCAGCCAACAAGTTAAATAAGATTGGACTTGGACACAAATGCTATGATAGGACAATCAACTATCTTATCTTTTGCATATGAATGATCACAACTTGAATGCTTCAGAAGATAAATAACTAGAAACAATGAAGAAGAGAGTGCACATATTGAATAGCGTTTTCAATATGAGATTCAGATAAGAAAAATGTGCCAAGGCAACCCTGGAAAGAGGAAAATTAATTAGGAACATTAATATTATGCTAGATAAAGAAACAGATGGGAGAATTACATCAAACACTGACTTACAAATACTTAAAAATCAATGAACTAGACAAAGTATAAAGCACAAACAAAAGAAAAGATTAGGAAGGAATATTATAGTTGCATTAGATTAATACTGGAAACAGCTAGATTTTTATAAAATGAAGTAATAGTTATGAATACTCTTGCTAGACTGGTGATACATTATGATACATTATAGCTACAAATATTCTGTATTGGATGTTAAACAAACTAACATAACTAGACAGGAAACAAGAAAAATAATGACTACATTTAGCATACACTACTTCAAATCTGACATAAATATTATATTTATCACAGATACAGGGAAGTAGGAGTTGTATATTATAAAATATTGAATGTATGACTATAAAAAAATCATCTAATAAAGAATAATACAAATAGCTACAAACATGAACAACATAAAAGAAATGTTTCTTGTCATCAAGGAAGCCAACAAAATCGCAGACAGTTATAAGATGAAGACAATGGGAGATTTTATGAAAAGCTTAAAAAATAGGGTAAAAATATGTAGACAGAATGTCATGTTGAGGTGATAGCAATCAAAAACTTCAAAAAGAAAAAAAAAAACTCAGAAAAAGTACAAAATTTGAGCAGGCCATGAATCAACAATGACAAGGTCATTTACTCCAATAACTTACTAATTTGAACCTTTGCAGCAACCTCGATGATTTAATTTTGCCTGTGAGCATCTCAGTTACCAAGAACCAAGAAAACATCTACATGTGTTTATTCGACTGGCTTACTAACAGTTTCCATCTTCCAAATTCACTCTCAAGTGAAGTCCATAACTTCAAGGTCACCCATAGAATCTATGGAACCAACTCCAGCTAACTTTTCATAATATATACACTCTGTCTGTGCATTAAGAACTCATATTTGTACCACCACCACCACCACACACACACGTATATATATATATATATATATATATATATATATATATATATATATATGTATATATACAATATATTAATAAATGGAAACTATATTTATAAAACCATATTTATTCTATTATACATATTTCAAGGGCAACCAAGGCAAATTATAGTGCGCTTTCATCAGATAAAATACAGATTTGTTTTATAAATAAATATTGACATACCCGGAAAAAAAGACAACCTTAACGGTTGGAGCTTCCTGGAGAGTGGAGATAGTACATTTATTGAGGGTGATACAAAATTCTGAGTGAGTATGCACATTTTTTAAATGTTTTAACTTTATAGCAAGTAAATTTATGACTTCGTATAAAATAACGTATGGTTCCTGTTTTAATTATATTCTTAAGATAAACAAATTTTTTAACTTTTTAACTTTATAAAATTTAATCCTTAGAATCATCTGAGTTCTTAAAAAATCACTTCTAACTTCCTTTACACTTCCTTACTGTTTTTATAATATAACTAAGTGGTTATTCCTTTGTAAACTCTCGTAAATTTTTCATAAATTTAGAATTATTTGGATGTTTAAATTTTTGACTTACAACTTTTAATAAAATAAACTATACTAGATTTGCTCTAATGTAAAATACTATATATTTATTTAAATAATTTATAATCCTTAGCATACACATTTCAACTAATTATTAATATTAAATTATTAAATTAAATCTTTAATATTAAGGTAAATTTTAATCTTTAATTTTGATTTCTAATTTTTTAATTTTAAATTAATTTTAATCGAATTTTTCAACCTATGATTATAAGTATTATAATCAAAACGTAATGAATCCTGCATTATAAATATTCTTCTTCCACGTTATTCTCATTTCTTCTCTCACTTAGATATACTTACGCTGTGTATATTTATCCTTTGAAACTCATATCTTCATGCCCTCTATTTTCAATATCAATATATATAATCTTTCTTTCTTTCCTCTTCTATCTTTCTCCTTTCTTTTTTCTTTTTTTCTTTTTCTCTCTCTCCCTTACATATCACCTTCTTCCAACAGTTTAATTTAAATAAACCGTTATCTTTTCAACCTTTCGGACACTCATTTGCATACTCACTCATAATTTTGTATCACCCTCAATAAATGTACTATCTCCACTATCCAGGAAGCTGCAACCGTTAAGGTTGTCTTTTTTTCCGGGTATGTCAATATTTATTTATAAAACAAATCTGTATTTTATCTGATGAAAGCGCACCATAATTTGCCTTGGTTGCTCTTGAAATATGTATAATAGAATAAATATGGTTTTATAAATATAGTTTCCATTTATTAATATATTGTGTATTTACTCCACTAACTGTTGAGTGCTTTATATCAGTTATAAAATGTTTTAAGCTTGTTGAATCCCAACAAATTAAATATAACCTCTGTATATATATATATATATATATATATGAAAGACCTAAAATAAGAAAATCATCTGGGTGTCTGTGTGTGTTTTTATTTGTTTATTTACATGTTACTAGTTGGTTGTTTGTTCTATGTGTGTTTGTTTTCATTTTGTCCTTAAATGTAAGTTGTGATGTTGCTATTCCATTCATGTTTTCTATTTACTTTTGGTTGGAGTTCATTTATGTTTATTGCCTCTGTGATTTGTCTAAACATTGCGTCTTTTCTGTGTGTAGATTTTATTTTTATTTCTATGTTATCTAATTTGCCTCTATTTTCTATTTTATCATGTTGTTGGAGTACTGCTGAGTCTTTTCTATCTTGAAGCTCTCGCCAGTGTTCATTTAATTGTTCTCCTATGCTACGAGCTCTCTCACCTATGTACATTATATTCTTATCTTTACATTGTCCCTCAGTACATCTTATGCTATATACTATGTTTCTAGTTTTGCAGTTAATATGGTTAATATGGGGGCTTATTTTACAGATTATGCATTTCTTATCTATACAGGGAGATCTTTGAAAAGGGTATGTATTACTAATAAGTGTTTTATGGTCTTTAAAGCGATGAAATACCAATGATGGTTGGAAGATCACTGATGAAGGACTAACTTTATTCATATATATATATATATACATATATATATATATATATATATATATATATATATATATATATATATATATATATATATATATATATATATATATATACACACATTGTGTAGAGAGAGTTGAAGTTTTTTTTATGACAGGATAGTGAGTTGCAGGATAGTGAATTGGCAGTATTGGTAGACGGTCACACATGCTTTCCAGCGTAGTTACGTCCCTTTACGATGTGAGTTCAAATCCCGCGGAGGTTAACTTTGCCTTTCATCCTTACGGGTTGATAAAATAAAGTACCAGTAATGTACTGGCTAATTGCTGGCCTTGTCCCAAAAGTAGAAACAATTATATATACATATACTAACTATGTAAAAACTATCTAGTTATAATAAAATAATAAAATAATTAAAAAACTGTTTTTAACTCCCTCCACACAAGTTTAAAATATAACAAATATATAACCAATAATATTTCATATACTCTATAAAAATTTATAACACTACTACAATATTAAAACAACCCTTAATTTATCAACAACTTTGTTATTAACCCCCTTTACAACTTCCTGTGTAAACTCATAAAATTAAGCAACCTAACGGTTTACCAACAGCTTAATAACGGTTAATACAAACCCTAGAAAAGATAATTTGTAGATACAAAATATACCTACAATAACAACATGGCCAGTAATTCAGTGGAATTTACATTTAACAAACAAACACATATCGTCTATAAACGACTCAAAATAATCCCATGGTTAATAGCTGTGAGTTACAAACAACATGTACACATACATACGAACTACAACACAAAAACACTTGTATGAAAATCACATATCCAACTCTATCACGTGCTTTGCATTACACCTTACATAACCAATACCTACATTATCACCATATGTCTCTCTAACAAATTGCACACTATCTTAAACATTTATAACAATTATAACATCCTTCAACACCCCACACAGAATATGTTTATTTCAACTCCATTATAACTTGTTCCTCATACATGCCTTATTGACTGTATTGACTCCTGCATTGTACACCAATTTTCCTTGCTTGTAACTTTTTTTGCCTGTATTCTTTTGCTTGTGCTTTTCGCTTATACATCTTACACTTTCAACCAGTGCTGCATGTATTGTGTTCTTTCAAGCAGAACATCTTTTTAACTCCTGACTCTCCACATGATGCCCTTGAGACTAAAAACAATTATGTACCCTAAATGTTCTAAATGACTAGGATTTTAGTTACATGTTTCGACATTCCCTATGCTCCGATGATTCCAGACTTCCCTCTGGAAGAAACAATTGTCAGCAAATAAATGTTCTAAACTAAAATTTGATCGTTTTAACACTTTATATATATATATATATGAAATTATTCAAGACCCCGACGGCAGAGCTGAAGCCGTTTCGACGGGTATTTCTGGACGCTGAGTCCAGAAATAGCCGTCGAAATGGCTTGAGCTCTGCCGTCGGGGTCTTGAATAATTTCGTATTACCCACACTACTACCCTTAGTATGAAGTACCCTGGTGCGTTATGGTCCACCTGGTTCCTTATCACACTTCCTTTGTTATATATATATATACATATATATCTTCTGATGAAGTAGTAGCGACCGAAACGTTAAGACCCTCTTCCCGCTATATCAAGCATTAATCTAATTTATCCCTTCGATATACTGTACCGATTGTGTTGTTATTTCTGTTTACCTTTTACATACATATATATATATATATATATATATTTAAAAGATAACAAAGACGATTGGTTACTCCTTCACTACGTTTATTTGTGACGCGCGTTTCGACACTGATCAGCTCAAGGTTCGATCTCTATCGATCTTACCCGACTCTGTAATCTGCAGCTCGACGGACCCCTTAAAATGCTAGTAGTGACTATCCAAGGAAAACTTGAACCGTTAAAGTATGTTTCTTGGTTATGTCAAAATTTATAAAACACACTTCGTATTTTATCTGATGAAAGTGTACCAAAGTTTTGGTACCCTTGAAATATATATAATAGAATAAATATTGTTTTATAAATATAGTTTCCATTTACTTACTATCATTATATATATATAAAAGAAGAAACTAAAAGATGGTTAAAAAAGTTCCATATATTTTATTATGCGCATTTCGAAAACAACATCATCCTGGAACAAAAATTGTGTTCTCATCAGATAAAATAATGTAACATGATATAAGGCCTAAAAATAGTTGTCAACAGGAAAGTGAAAAGTCTACAAAACCATCTTTTAATTTCTTCTTTAATATATACTCTATTTCTACCATTTCTTGAGTGCTACTTATCTGATAGTGTTATTGTTCTACAATATTACTCACCTTCTACATTATATATATATATATATATATATATATATATATATATATATATATATATAAATGAAAGTAGAGAAATTAATGTGAGCAAGAAGCCAAGTAACTATAACATCAAAATGGAAAATATTTAACGTAAGATATGGGAAAATAATTCCAACTGAATTAAAAAAAAATCAAGACAGATATTGTATCCACAGATTTTCTGAAATCCAGGGAAAAAAATCAATAGAGTCTTAACTCAAATAAAATAAAGTTTAAATACTCATCCTTCAATTTGGAAAAACTGCAAATACTCTATATAGTCTTAAAAAAACTATTTCCCGAAACTTTTCAGTGGGATTAGTCACGGTTGGAGTCGTTCATCAGTAGAGCTGAACACGATCACCAAAATATGCCAGAAAGGGAATTTAAAAGCAGGCTAATTCACCTCGTGCGGAATTATGAAAATAAACACACATGGAGAACATGGCTGGTGACGTCAGAATGAGACGAATGTCTGTTTACAAGAAACAGCACTCAAAACATTCCGAAAAAAACTCTACAAAAGTATGTGGTTCAGCATATAGCAATATTATCGCGTTTTTTTTAATATATAGATGCAATATTATATAGATGCAATATATAGATGCAATATTATATATAGATGCAATATTATCGCGGTTTATATATATATATATATATATAGATGTAAACGTTATGATGTAGCTGATTCATTAGAACGTACACATACATACATGCATATATGGCGACGTACACAAATATACATATACACAATGTCAGACAAGGTATGGATACATATATAAAAATAAAAATAAAAATAAAGAAAAAAAATATATATGAAAAATGAAAAAAATTAAAATACAGTAAAAATAGTAAGTAAGGGGGTGTTATAAAGTAAAACAATAAAGATAAAAATGAATATATAAATGTATATTTATATCTGTACGTATACGGACTCATAACTCCGATAAACGCGGTACATTGAGAAAGAGGAGGAAGTAGAAAGTGCAGAGTAGAAGAGAGAGAGGGACAGAAAAATAAAGAGAGAGAATGTCTATAGGAGGGAAACAGCGACAGAAAGAAAGAGACAAAAAGGAAATGTTTTTATTTTCCGAGTTCCACTTATTCCAACTGACTGTGTCTTTCCGATGAAAAGATTCCAATGACCATTAACAAAGCCAAGGGGCAGTCACTAAAAGTGGTTGGGCTGGACCTCAGTACTTCATGCTTTTCACACGGACAACTGTATGTGGGATGTTCAAGAGTTGGAAACTCGGCCAATTCCTTTTACTACGCTCCTGGAAGATTGACAAAAAATGTGGTTTACAAGGCATCCCTCCAATAGTTTTTCCATGGAGTTGAAAACCCCTTCAGGTTGCTCCTTATTGCGATTACTTACTTTTCACAATAGGTAATGTTACTCTTCCAACAAATGCCCATTGATGAAATCAACCATTTTTGCATTTCAATGGACAGCCTTCCACATGCCCCAGGTTATTTCATAATTCAATTAAACATGTAGTTTCTTTCAGATTGCTTTCATGTCAACCAAACTGTCGTCTATGCTTTTTGTACCGATTCTTCAGCCATTCAGTCAATTAAACAACATTCCAAACGATATTTCCATTTTCCTCTATTTTCAAATTTTTCTCTATTTTCTAT
The DNA here is from genome assembly GCA_964016885.1 of Eledone cirrhosa. Lineage (NCBI taxonomy): Eukaryota > Metazoa > Mollusca > Cephalopoda > Octopoda > Eledonidae > Eledone > Eledone cirrhosa. The sequence continues at coordinate 19,977,976 of OZ024743.1, read as the reverse complement.
TTTCGATATTTCTCTATATTCACATTTTAATTACAGATATCTGTAAATGAAACATGCTCTTTTTCAATATCGTCTCATTTTTGATTGAAAGAGTTGATCACGTAAAATTATCCTCCATGTTAAACATCGACAAAATGGAATTTCACCATTAAGACTACAGTCCTACCAAGAAATAACACCGTCCAATGGACGGGGGGGGGGGGGGCATTTGCTAGTATATATATATATATATATATATATATATATATATATCATCCTCCTCATCATCACCGTTTAATATAATATCTATTTTTCACACTAGCATGGCTTAGATGAGGTGTCCCTTAGTGAGACATTTCAGATCAGGCGATCATGTTTTGCTCTTGTTTCTATGGCTGGATCCCCTTCCTAACGTCAGTCACATTTAGAGCATGGACTAGGTGCTTTTTATTGTTGTTCCACAATGACCAGCATGGTGGTTGGGCTGGGTACTTTTTCACCAACATGACCACTTTACAGGGTGGTCTGGGTGCTTATTATCGTGTCACCAACACAGGCACCTTACAAGGTGGACTGGTTGCTTTTTGCTGTGTCAAAATCATGACCCCTGTAGAGTGTGGATTGGGTACTTATTTGTTATGCCACCAGCATCAGCACATTACGGGGTGAACTGAGTGCTCTTTTGTCATGCTCCCAGCATGACCACTGTACATTGTGTATTAGGGGCTTTATATATATATGTTTGTGTATGAATACACACACATACAACCACATGCACTTACACACACACACACAAACACAGACAGACACACATATATATATATATCAACATTTAATGTCCGTCCGCCATTGAAGATGATGCACCAGTAATTCACTGTTTAATGTGCCACTACAATAATCAGTTGGTTTGGAAAACTATCAATTTATCCCTTTAGCTTTGTTCATCTCATATATACATATTATATATATCTAAATTGTAAAAGAAAACATTCTGATTCAAAGTTCTGTTCTTGTTTCATTGAGTGAGTGGACACAACTATAATTAATTCATCTTGTGTCATCGCTTGACAAGACAACATCGGTTAATTTTATAAACACTATTATTATTACATATATATATATATGAATATATATGTATACATTTATGTATGTTTCTGTATGTATGTATCTATCTATCCATATGTGTGTGTGTGTGTGTGTGTGTATATATATATATATATATATACATATGTGTGTATGTGAAATATTGTGTTTGCATACATGTGTACACATGTTTTTAAAAGAGTATGGGTGTTGATAATAAGACTCACATAATCTCAACAGCGTACATCACAAATCAACTTAGTGGAATTATAACACACAATAGGGCTCAACTAATAATTGTTTCTACTTTTGGCACAAGGTCAGCAATTATCCCAGTGCATTACTGGTACTTTATTTTATCGACCCCGTAAGGATGACAGGAAAAGTTCACCTCGGCGGGATTTGAACTCAGAATGGCAAGGGTCGTAACTCTATGCGTCAAAGCATGGTGTCCGACCCTCTACCGATACTGCCAATCCACCGAATGATAGTGAATTATAAATAGTTCAGGGCTGAGACATAAATCCCAAGAGAGAAATATAATAAGAAGAATATTTTTATAAACCACATTAAGGAAACAATTACTACTACCTTACAGATTTACAATTCTAGACAGACTCCAGAAAACAGTTTGAAATAAAAATGAAAATAACCAAAGCTCTGTTATATCCCTTGTTGACAGAGGAAGGAAACAAACAACAAAAATGTGACCTAGAGGTAAAGGTTGTTGGATCAAAATATTGTGGGTTCAAATCCTTTACTGGGTCCTATATTGGGTTCTTAAGCAAACTGCTTCATTTCATATTGCTCAGCTGAAGATGTGTACCAGCAATAGCTGGAGGTTTAACCCTTACTTGGACTGGCATCCTGCCCAAGCGGGAATCTTCTATTCTCAATCATGTCATGCCATGGAAACTGGGAAAAGCACTGGCCTGAAGAGCATCTGAGTTCAAGACACGTGAGACTTTATATATATATATGTTTTCTCTTTCTCTTAATTTCGAGTATATTTTTTTTGACCGGCCACCTTCCTGGTGGCAAGGTTGTAAAAGAAAAGAAATTGTCATCCCTTGAATCGCAAGAATGTTTTGCAAATTTTGAAGGTGCCAGCTATCGCAGCCATTTGTAGACTATGAATTAGGGAGCTGCGCTTTTTGTCCGCAAATCCAAGTTCAGTCATACTTTGGTCCAAGTGGGTTGGTATATAACCCGTAGCACCAATAATGATGGGTATGAAGCTAAAGGTGTATCTTGGATACTGGATTTGTAAACTCCTCATCAATGGTCCGTAGACGTCCTCCTTCTCCTGTATTTTTCTGACAACGTTTACATCAAGTGGGCAGCTGATCTCCACAACAGAACACGTTTTCAATGTGTGGTCCCAAACTACAATATCAGGCCGGTTGTGCTTTAATTTGGTGGCAGTTTTTATTTTCAGGTTCCACCAGTATTCCTTAGTGCCATCTGTCTCAATATATTCTTCCTCGTTTGTTGTTAATTTTGTTTTCCGAAGTGCGTTCCAGATGGTTCTAGCTATCCCATCGTGTCTCATGGGGAGGTAGTAGCGAGATGACATTCTTTCGCAGCTGGCAACAATGTGGTTTACATCCTCGATCTTTGTTTTACATAGCCTACATTTATTGTCAGCTGCTGGCCCTCCTCTTTTGTGCAGCAGATATTTGGTAGGGAGTTCTTGTTCCTGTATTGCATAGAGATATCCCTCAAGGTGTGATGTCATAAACTTGTCGGAACTCCATGCCAGGCTTTTTGAGTGGTTTATCCCATCTATGGTCTGTGTTTTACGCCTCAAGTATCCATGCACAACTTTTTCTGTAAATTGGTCAATTTTTTTATCTTGTTTGAACATTGAATAGGATCTTCCGATTTCTCTGGGTGAGAGATTTATATCAGGCTTTATTCCATATCTCTCCTCCAGATCAGTCGCTATTCTAATGATATTTCTTTTTTCATGGTCATAAACCTGGGCAAGATGGTTGCCAACCTTTTTCCTCTGTTGAAGGTGTTGCTTCAGTGTTACTATCCGGGTCTCATATGTTGTTAATATTGATTTTAGACCCCGGCCACCTTCCTTGCGTGAGAAGTATAGCCTATCCACATCACCATTGATGTTAAAGTTCCCAGTAACACTGAGAAGTTTTCGAGTTCTAACATCCATCTCACTTAGTTCTTGCAATGACCAGTTCAGTAGGCCAAAAGTTGGCGTTAGAATTGGCACAGCATAAGTATTGTGGGCAATGTATTTGTTGTATGCTGACAGTTCTGATGACCATATTTTCTTTACTCTTCTGAGGTATTCAGTTCTGGTTCTCTCCTTATTTATGGGTCCATCATATCTGACATTCTCATCCTGTCCAAGATATCTGTAGTTGTCACCTGACTGCAGAGGTTGTATTGTCAGGCCGTTCATCTCTAGATTTCTAGAGGAGGGCACAGCTCTTCCACGTTTTACTGCCAAATATGCACACTTGGACTCACCAAATTTCATTTTGATGTCGGTTGAAAATTGTGTAATGAGGTCCAATTGTTTCTTGATGTCATTGATATTTGGCCCATACAACTTCAGGTCATCAACAAAGAAAATATGGGAGATACTTCTGGGCCCACTTCTTTGTCCACCTTGTTTCCTGAGTAGGTAAGATAGTGGATTCAGTGAGAGAACGAAAAGTAGCACTGACAAGCTATCACCCTGAAAGATGCCCTTCTGGTAATGTATCTTATCAGTCTTAACCTGCTCCTTCTCACCTCTAAGGATCAAACTGGTGTACCAGTTCTTGGTCAGGCGTTCAACAGCAGCTACCAATGGTTGTGGGGCTTTAGCTAACTGTAAAGCCTTAACAATCCACCCATGAGGTACACTATCAAATGCTTTTTGATAGTCCAGCCACACGACAGTCATGTTTCTGCGATTCTTTGTTGTTTTTTCCTGAATCATTTTGTTAGTTAGTAGGTGATCTATGCAACCCCACACCTCCCTCTTTCCACCAGCTTGCTCAGCTGTTATGATGTTGTTGGTAGCATAGTGATCCTGTAAGAACAGGTTAAGGCACCCAGTATATAATTTATACATGATGTTTTGGCAGGCAATTGGGCGGTAATTTTTAGCAAGGGTGGTTTGGGTATTTTGGGGAATGAGGAGAGTAGAGGCAGTTGATAACCATCTGGGCAGTTCTTGTGTGCCCATAATGGTTTCTGTAAACAGCCGTATGAGATCTTGCCGATAGAAAGTGAAATTCTTCAACCAGTATCCTGTAATGAGGTCTGGGCCTGGCGATTTCCTATTCGACATTTTCTGTAGAGCTGTTTCCAGTATTGACCCATCTATGTCATATTGTTTTGTCTGGACATGTTGGCAGTAGTCCTGTTCCAGTTCTTTTAGCCAATTAGCTTGTCTGTTGAATCCGTCATCCGTTTCCCATACAGATCTCCAGTAGCTCTCAACCTGTTCTTTTGAAGGGGTGTCATTTACAGAGATTGAGCTTTTGCCACCGAAGCTGCGATAAACTGATTTAGGATCTCTGGAAAACAATCTATTTAGCACTTGTCGTTTATGTGCTGTTGACTTATATTTCAGTCTTTCTGTTGTAGCTGTGAGTTGTTGTTTCAACTGGTGTAATTTGGAGTTCAAAGTTTTAAATTTTGTATCTCCAAATCGTCTCTCTAACTTTTTCTTTAGGTCTTCCTGGTGTCGTGTGAAGTTGCTCTCTATGTTGCATTTCATAACGACTGCGATGTGTGAGATACTTCGTCTCAGGGACAAAATTTTGGATTTTAAATTTCGCATCCACGCTGGTTCAGGCTTTCTGCTTGTATCTTGATTGCGTGGTTTTAGATGTGTGTTATATGATAGCAATGTGACAGCTGAAACATATAACAAAACATTAAGCGTTTCAAATGTCGTTTCTACACCTTTAGATCGTATAGCCCTCAGATAACTGCCAGCTATTTCGTTCACCGCTTCCAATTCCAATTTAGTGGGTTCTTTACTGACTCTAGTGTTGTATGGTCTGTCACTCACATTAAGGCTGTGTATCTCTTGAAACATATCGTTCCATATCACTTGTAGGGAGCCCACAAGTTTTTGGTGCTCTGTTTGTTCAGTAGAGTCATGAATTTCAGCCTCGTTGTTGTGGTGACAATTACTACTAGAGTCAGCTGACCTTTCTCGCTGTTCTTCAGTGGAAGTGGGATGGATTTCAGCAAAATTGTTGGTGAGCTGTTCACTGTTAGATTTAGCTGGCCATTCTCTCTGTCTGTCAGTGGAGGTGGGGTGGTTGTCTACAAGGGCTGTATTTGTAGTATCACTCAATTCCGTTAGATGTATCAATTTACATCTAATGATACGTTTTGCCTGTTCATTTAAATGCTTTGGAGAAAAGTCTAATTCTGGGTGTTTGGAGTTCCATAAAGTTTTTAGCCTTTGCATAAAACCGAACTTTTGGGGTTCAGATTGTTTGTATGCTTCATATAATACTTTGTTAAGCTCGTAGCTCCACTGTGTACTACGGTTGTAATTGCGATTTGGTCGAAGGAGACTTGTACTTTTTGCCATGATGAGTTCGTCTATTCACTAATATTTCGTATTTATTTTTCAAAATAGTCGATGATCTTCTTTAAAAGTTACGACAAAGTTCTGTCAGAATCAAATTTAAAGTTATTCACAGCTTGGGTAATATTTCTCTTCAGTTAGTTTTTAATTCTACAACTGTGTTTTAAACGTTGTTCTTGAATCGTTTGAATCGAGAACAAAAAGAACCGTTACTTAGTATATTCCTTTATGAATGTAATAGAATATAACAACGCTGTATTTATATGTTAAAGTTTATGTATCATTCATATAAATAGGTGTTCTACAACCTATTCACAACATATTCACAGTTCAAACACTTATGTTTTTGTTTCTGAATCGAAAACGTTACTTGTATATTTCTTTATAAATGTAATATAACAACGTTGCATTTATATGCTAAAGTGTATGTATCGTTCATATATCATAAGTGTATGTATCGTTCATATAAATAGGTGTTTTACAACACACTTACAGTTCAAACACTTATGTAGAATTATTGTATGTAATCTTACCGCGTAATGTAGCTCAACTTTTTCCAATATATGGTATGTTGCCTTCATGTAAGCCGTAATTACACACGTCCGATTATCGGACACTGACCACAACGGTCGCCATTTTATTGTATATATATGTATGTTTGTATATATGTATGTATATACATCTCTCTCTCTCTCTCTCTCTCTCTCTCTCTCTCTCTCTCTCTCTCTCTCTCTCTCTCTCTCTCTCTCTCTCCCCCTCTCTCTCTCTCTATCTCTATCTATCTATCTATCTATCAATCTATCTCTATCTATCTATTTCTCTCTCTCTCTCTCTATCTATATATATACATAGAGAGAGAGATGTACACACACACACACACACACACACACACACACACACACACACACACATATATATATATATATATATATATATATATATACATACATACATATATACATATATGTATATATAGATATAGTGTCATCAATCATCGTTTAACTTGCATTTTCCATGCTAGCATGGGTAGGACTGAGTGTCTCTTTGAGAGAGATCAGGTCAGATGGACCATGCTGCACTCACACAGAACTGGTTTTGGCCTGGTTTCTACAGCTGGATGCCCTTCCTAATGCCAACCACATTTACAGTGTGTGCTGGGGCGTTTTGTAATGACCACTTTACAGTGACACCTACACACACACATATATATATATATTAGAATTGGTGCTCTGAAATAGCAATGTATATGAATGTATATGTAGTATATTTGGCAATACACTGTTTTAAAGCATTTTGAAGGCTTTACGCTATGTCACTTCTTTTTCAACAAACAAAGGGAGATAAGCTGACAGATCTCTGTTTCATACTGTTGGTATTCATCAGAGCTTAGCACTCGCCTTTGTCTGTTGAAAATTATAAATGTTGGATTCTTACAGAATTCCAGTAATAATCAGGAACTGATTATACAGAGCGGTTGACGGTCCAGCAAAAACTGAAAATTAGTATTGGTGCTCTGAAATAGCGATGTATATATGAATGTATATGTACTTTAAAACAATAGCGTAAGGTCTTCAAAATGATTTTAATTAAGCATACATATAACTTCATATATTACTATATATACACATATATATAGTAATATATGAAGTTATAGAGTATTACCAAAGAAGATGCCAGATAGATTAGGTTTGGTTGTAATAATGAGACTATGGTAATTCAATCATGAATTGTGATAGTAACTTTCCATCAGTTTTATCAAATCACATTTTGAGAGTTATCGATTTAAATGAATTTGTAATGTTATTTATATATATATTTAAAACATATTTGTAATGTTATTTATGCAACTGGAAATAAAATCATTCTTGAGATATCATTCATTGTGAACCTGTACGTTCTCTATTTCTTGTTTCCTGTCCCCATCCCCTTGCCTTCATTCATTAAATGAACCTTTTTGATTTCCATGTGTCTAACATACGTGGGCATGCCAACAAAGTCAGAAAACAGCACAGCTCCTATGACCTTCGGAAACATTTTTTCACGCTCAGAGTTGCTGAAGCATGGAACAAGCTACCTGCATCAGTTATTAGCTGTCGAGACACTGCATCCTTTAACACCTCCATGCTTCCTGAGATTCACCAACACTGCACCTGATATCCCCCCTCCATACACACGCACAGATGTATTTCGTGACTCGTACACTGTTCATTTTCCTGACATTTGTACATTTTTCTATACATGCACCTTTGGTGAGTTGTAGTGCACCTGAGCACTGTACACAATAATTTCATTATTATTATTATATTAATTTCTTGTCATTAATTTCTTCAAACTCCATCAATTCACTTCTCCCATATTTTATATTTTCAAGGGATTTCAACAATTTTTATCATGATAACGTTTCTTTCATTAATTTATTATGCTTTATATTTATATATTTATATATATTTATAATACAGAATACCCGACCTCCCATGGGTACAAGCTGAAGTATGTAGACAATATGCCCCCACACCCTCCCACTGCAAAGTGGTCGTGGAGGTGTCACGGCAAAAAAGCACCTAGCTCACACTGTAAAGTGGACGTGTAGGCGCCACGTCAAAAAAGCACCCAGCCCACACTGTAAAGTGGACTTGTAGGTAACACGGAAAAAAAGCACCCAGCACTCACTGTAAATGATGTTGGTGTTAGGAAGGGCATCAGCTGTAGAAATCAAGCCCAAATCAGTACCTGTATGAGCAAAGCATGGTCAGCCGCCCAGACACTGCCCACAACAGAACAACCCGTCTAACCCATGCTAGCATGGAAGAACGGAGGTAAAACGGTGATGATCATGATGATGATGATGATAATATTAAAAATATTTCTGACAAATTTTTCTATTTTTGTGTCTAAATATTGTTATTTAAATATTATTTAAGTAAATGTTGTTATTAATATATATATATATATATAAAGAAAAAGGGATGAAATCGAAATGCAACTGGAGTCTTATTTTTTTTTAAAATATATATATTTATTTGGTTCCTTTACCGGTTTCGCAGTTCTTCTGCATTTCAAAAGGTGAGTTGAGATGGAGGGTCTGTGGTTTTTCTCACATCTGGTTGGTCTCTGAATGTTACTTGTTTTATATGGAAAAAGTGGCTCGAAATGCCAGGTTTTTCGAGAAGTAATTTGATTGGTTTGTCAATAATTATAATAAATTTCGCGCCAGTTCGCGTTACAATAGTTCTTCAAATAAGAGGGGGGGGGGGTTGTCACAGGTTGTTTTTTCATATATGAGTGTTTGAATTTCTTTTTACTTGAAAAAAGGAGGCTCACGAAGGCTTTTTTTTGGTTGGTTATAAATGAAATTATGGCTGTCACGTGAACAAATTTTCATTAAATTTTTGTGCCCTTATTTGGAAATCCATTCTGTAGCCTTTTTAGAGAATGTTTTGATAAGTAAAAGATAATGGTCAAGAGAAAGGGATGGGAGAATTGTTCTGGTTCAGTGAATATGGTTAGTTCGCTGGGGTGTCAGAATTCAGATTTTCTATTGAATAAAGAAAGTAAAGATATGTGTGTTTATTTGTGTGCTTGTGTGTGTGTGTTTGAATTTCTTTACTTTAAAAAAAGGTGGCTCAATCAAATCACGTTTATTAAAAAAAAGCCTTCGTGAGCCACCTTTTTTTTAAGTAAAGAAATTCAAACACACACACACACGCATGAAAATTTGTTCACGTGAAAGCCATAATTTCATTTATAACCAACCAAAAAAAAGCCTTCGTGATTCTCTTTTTTTCAAGTAAAAAGAAATTCAAACACTCATATATGAAAAAACAACCTGTGACAACCCCCCCCTCTTATTTGAAGAACTATTGTAACGCGAACTGGCGCGAAATTTATTATAATTATTGACAAACCAATCAAATTACTTCTCGAAAAACCTGGCATTTCGAGCCACTTTTTCCATATAAAACAAGTAACATTCAGAGACCAACCAGATGTGAGAAAAACCACAGACCCTCCATCTCAACTCACCTTTTGAAAAGCAGAAGAACTGCGAAACCGGTAAAGGAACCAAATAAATATATATATTTAAAAAAAAAAAAATAAGACTCCAGTTGCATTTTCGATTTCATCTCTTTTTCTTTCTACTTTCACTCGTGTAGGACACCTCGGTTATTTTTCATTTTGTAAAAAAAACCTCACTTTCTAATATATATATATATATATATATATATATATATATATATATATATATATATATAACGGCGATGAATTAGTTTTGCGAGGTATAACAATATATATATATATATATATATATATATATATATATATATATATATATATATATATGTTCAGAAGAGATTTTTTAGTAAAAACAGGAGTAAGCAGGAGAAAGCTCTCAACAATCGTAGCTTTTAGTTACGATGGAGATTTTTTTATAAAAATAACAAAATAAAATGCTGAGGTTACATATATCGTTTAATCATTATAATTATTTCCACGGTTCTCCATGCAATCGAGATGTCCTTCATGCATTTGCTGTTGTTATGATAATGGTATGCTCAGATGATATCCGATATGTTTTATATGTCGCTGGCAAGAAAAACACACGTCTATTGCTTGTGTGCCCAGCCGACATATGAGTTCCTTGAAGGGTTTGCCAGCCGTTGTCTTTGCTAGAAAAAGCTATCAACGAAAAAAACAAAAATACTGTGTGTAGCCAAAGCCCAGTAGACAGCGGGAGCAATAATTTGAGTTTTGAGGGAGGGTGAGGTATATATTTTGTTGACAACCGCCTTAAGACAACAACTACAACAACAACAACAACATCATCAACAACAACGACAATAACAGCAAACACCGACCAATATCGTCCACACTGGCTGCATCAGTCGTAGTGATATTACTACCCTACTGACAACAACAATGATTGCAATAACCACAGTAAACAGATACAACAACAACAACAACAACAACGACAATAACAGCAAAAACACAAACCACCATCGTCTACATAGACTGTTACAGTCGTAGTGACGGTATAACCCCGCCGACAATAACAATGATAACAACTGCCACAACAATAAAAGGAGTTCTGAGGTAGGTGGAGACGTAGAATTGGAGGCATCTATCACCATGACTATATATAGCAACAACAACAATAGTAACGGTAACAAACATTAACACCGCCCATCACCTACCCCCGGTCGTGGTAGTAGTCGTGGTATCATTGATATTAGTATCAAGTCAATGGCAGTGAGTACCCATTACACGAGAGCCAGACAGTGGTAACACCAACAACAATAACAACAACAACACCAGTGATGAGCCCACCACGGTGACGGCGGCAACAAAAAAAGGCCTCGCTTCAATCCTAAGGCACAAGGTCAGCAGTAAATGCATTGCAGAAAAAACAAACTAACCACGATAGCAGCCTGTTGAAAACAAGGAAGCGAAAAATGGCACAGAAATACAGATGGATATATATATATATATAAATAAATACATGCACAGTTAATACAGTCCTCTCTATCACTCTAAGGCACAAGGCTAGCAATACTTACAGTGCAGAAAAACAACTAACCACAATAGCATTCAGTTGTAACTACAATGGCATCAATACTATTAAAAGGGCTGCTAAACTATTGAAGAGAGTTATGGGAAGCGAAAGTAGGGACAGAGACATACAGATAAGAATTCGAGAACACATATAGAGAACATAATAATGAAAGACGGGACAAATATACATAAAAATAACAGTTGGTATACAAACAGAGAATAAGGAACAAGGGACATGAAACATGTACACACAGAGACTCCAGGTGTGCCAACAAGTTATCCAGGGTTCGCCTGACACTGGGGTTGTTGTGTGGCCACGCCCGGCTCCTGTGGTCAAGCTTGCAATAGTCCTCAACTAGTACAACTATGTTGTTAGTCGGTACAGTTTGAGAAAGGTTCCAGATGATCTGTGGAGGCAGGTGCTGAAGAGGTTACTCCTTTTATTGATAATTCAATCTCCCCTCTCGATTATTTCCATAATCTCGGTGACACACAAATCGCATGTGTCATGTCCATTCCCTCTGTAGGGTTGAGCTGAGGCTACCTTGGACCATAACAAGGTGTATTCGAAATTATCATGTTTGAGACACCACACCAGTTCTGAGAGGGTGGTGCTGTATTTCTTATCAACTCTCCTAAAGGTGTGGCAGTGATTGTACCAGCGTTCCTTAAATTTATTAGCCGTGACTCCAATATAGGTAAAGGGTTGGTTGTTGGCACTCAACCTACATTCCTATACTAAGCCACTGCTAAGGCACTTGCCTTCCAAGGGGCAGTTACTGGGGTTTCTACAGTTACAGCTCGGAGGGGTGTTGCCGCTCGGATCTCCGGATCACGTTCACGGTTCAAGATGTTACCAACAGAGGAAGAGGCATTTGCGTGGCGCGACTCCTCATGGTTGCTGGTTCCCCTGGAGTTGCGGACGTTTTTCACTCTACTTCGGTTTAAGGCTTCTATATTTTGCGCTAGGTTTCTAGTTGTGGAGTAGGACAATTTAAGAGTGTGCCTGTTGAAAATAGCGTTGTACCAGTGCTGCTTATGGAAGTGATTATCCAAAGCCCTGAAGAAAGAGGTTGCTAGGTTGTTGCGCAGACTGGCGCAAAAGGGGGTGGGGGGTTTAAACCAAATGACATTGCGGGAACGGGTTTGCTTCCTGTTATAGTCACCAGTCCCTTCACCTGTTCCGTTAGAGTATGTGTTGGCTTCCTTGTTTTCCAATGTAGGCGAGGTCCCGTCCCTTCTTAATAAGCCATGGTTAGCAGTTCCTCCAGGATTACTCTGTAGTGTGGTATCAGGGATCAGTAATGAAGTCCTAGTCTTGTTGGCCCCATGTGGAAATAATTATAATGATTAAATGATATATGTAACCTCAGCATCTTATTTTGTTATTTATATATATATATATATATATATATATATATATATATATATATATATATATATATATATATATATATATATAGTATACTAGGGAAAGGATCAGGGGTGTATAACACTCCACTTATGCAGCAGGCAGTATAAGGTTAGCTATATATATTTATTATATATATATATATATATATATATATATATATATATATATATACACTAGCTGAATTACTCAGTGTTGCTGTTCTTATTCAGATTAGTAAACAATAAATATATGATATACATATATATGTTTTTTTCTCATAATTATTTCAAAATATCTATATTTTATTAAAAAAATATCAAAGTTATAATGATAATAGAATTTAGAAATGAAAATCTGTCAATCTTGAAGCACCTTAGAGTAAACAATATTCTTTGTGTAAATTTTTGTTGGTGTCCAAATGAATAAGTTGTTGCTACACACTCACACACATACACTCTCACATACAATACTAAGGCAGAGACACACAGACATACATTCATGCAGCCACATGCATAGCTTTTCACCCCACTATTTTGACATTTGCCACATGTATATGTATGTGTAGATGTGTGTGTATTCAATAACATACATAATGAACTTGCACACACACACACACTCACAGACACATACATATTCATATACAAAATATGACATGGTATTGTTTTCTATTGTTTTAATCCGAATAAAAATAAAAATTACATGTTGACATTCCCTAGGTCTAATACTATTACCTTGTAAAATTTGATTTGATTTGGTCCAGCCATTTGAGAATGCATAGGAAGACAGACAAACAAAGAATTCTCTCTCTCATCTCTCTCTCTCTCTCTCTCTCTCTCTCTCTCTCTCTCTCTCTCTCTCTCTCTCTCTCTCTCTCTCTCTCTCTCTCTATATATATATATATATATATATATATATATATATATATATATATATATATACATATATATATATATATACAATATATGTATATATATATATATACAATATATGTATATATATATATATATACAATATATGTATATATATATACAATATATGTATATATATACGATATATATATATTATATTATATATATATATATATATATAAATATAGTTGTTATATAGTAAGGTGTATTATTGGTTGTGTCAAACGGTCCAATAAATTTTTCTTACCAATATTAAGTTCTCCACGCTTTTGTATATCTCCAATTCCATTTATGGGAACAGCTAGATGATGTAATGGGAGAAAAGCTAGATGATGTATTGGGAGATATAGACTTGATAGTTTTATGACCCTAACTGAAGACGATAGCAGTCGCAATGTTTTGACTGCTTGATCTTCATATGAGGGACGAAACTCTGTGAGTGAACATCGTTAATTTTCTCCCTCATATCAAGGATTTGAAGACAATTCATTTTCACCTGACGAGATCAGTGATAATCAATCATGGTTCCACGATTGATCTATCTCTTATTGAAACATGTGTCGTGATTAAAATGATTGGAAATTTATACCATGCCTTCGGATCTTTATTTTGATATCTATATATATATTTATACAAATGAATATATGAGAGGGTTGAACACTGATACACGTATATATGTGTTCGAATTGCAAATGACCAAGTTAGCTAGGTTGAAAAATACTAATTTAAAATAATATGGTTTGCCTGTCTCGATTTAAAGTAATAAATCAATAAAAATAACAAACCTATATTGGTAATGGCCGTGATACTCGGACAAATTCTAAATTTGTTTCGCAACAATTATTAAGTGAAAGTCACTATCCCTGTGCGGGTATCCAGGAAATTCGTACCTTTCACTTCAAAATACTTAAGAACACTGACAAATATGTGTTGTTGAACGCACATGTCACAGCGCCTAACTCGTCTCATACTCGTGCCGCTAAAAATAGCAGCATGTTTTATGGGACTAAAATTAGCTCTACGTATGGCGCCGTTATAAACTCGAAATAGTCTTTTACAATTAAAAATTTCCTGGATACCCGCAGAAGAGCACAGGGATAGTGACTTTCACTTAATAATTGTTGCGAAACAAATTTAGAATTTGTCCGGGTATCACGGCCATTGCCAATATAGGTTTGTTATTTTTATTGATTTATTACTTTAAATCGAGACAGGCAAACCATATTATTTTAAATTAGTATTTTTCAACCTAGCTAACTTGGTCATTTGCAATTCGAACACATGTATACTTGTATCAGTGTTCATCCCTCTCATATATTCATTTGTATTACACGGCTCGGAAATATTCCCTTCTTTGAGCTATTTAATTGTAAAAGACTATTTCGAGTTTATAACTCAATATATGATATATATTTATATATATATATGTTGGTGTTGATAAGTCATTGACAACATAATAAAGATTGCGCTTCAGTGGCACTTTTAATCTCAATAGAATCCACTGGTATTTGGTTTATGATCTCATTGGCGCTGTGGTGGTATCAATGAGTTTGATGGGCTTACTTCTCTGTGTATGCAGTGTTAGTGGATGACTGAATGACAAATTAATGTTTGTTGTGACCTTTGGTAAGTGGTTTGGTAGGTGTTTTTATGGTGTTATCAGAATACAGAAAGAAAAAAAATTTGCATGGGACATCTTTGATAAACAACAACAACAAAAAAAATATTTGCTGGAACATCTTTGATAAACAACAACAACAGCATCAACAACAAACACACAACAACATCAACAACAGCAGCATCAACAACAACATCAACAACAGCATCAACAACAATAACACAACAACAACAGCAGGACCAACAACAACTGCAGCAAAAACTACAATATGAAAAACAACAACAGCATCAACAACAACAGCAGGAAGGAAACACAGCTTGATACACTTTAGAGGTAATAGAACAATTTTCACTGGATTTATCCTACACCTGATACTAATGATTTCAGATAATTCCATGGATCAGTATGTTATAGATACTGGATGGATGCTAGAGGGAAAATAATAAAAGAAATCTATTCCTAATAGAAAAATATAAATAAATAATTATGGTATCCCAGTTTTGACCAAACTAGAAATAGCAGAGAAAACATCCCTTAAATCACATGTTAGCATCATAAAAAAGATGGAAACATATGTCTGTTAAAAAGACAGAAATATCATAACAAATTAGTCTTTGATCATAAGCCTGCAACTACAACACATTTAGCTCAAATTCTAACATTTTTACAAAATCTTATATACATAAAAGGATGTTGTACACACACTGAAGAAAAAATAATCATACATAATAAATATCAGTGAAATTAAATATCAGTGAACTTATATGCATTATAAACCTATGAAAAGAACATAATATATGGCAAGACTTGAAGAAGATTGGCTTCTATTCGTAGTAGTTCGAATATCCATGTAAATACTCACTCTACATGATCAGGTGACCTATGAGATTGTTCATCTGATTGCCAGATAAATGCATATTACTGACTTTATTTCCGAATTCTTTTGGAAAATAATGATGAGGTCTTCTTTGCTGGAAGAGATAGTTGACTAGTATAGTGAGATTAACTAAAAGTATAGTGAGATTAACTAAAAGTACACAGTGCACATTACTCACTGATTATTGGATAGCAGTTAAGAAGGCATCCAATTGTATAATCACATTGCTCCAAGTGTATGTAAGTGTACAATTTCACAAATTCCATCCCACTCACACCAGCATGGAATGATAAAAGGTATTAACAAAAGTAAATCCAGAAAAATACTCTCTTCCCAACTATATTGTTCAAGACATGTCTAAAACCAGCATCCTAATACTATAAAATAGCAGCGTATATATTTCAGGAGATACCCTGTAATTTATATTGCTACAAATCTAAAATGATTTGTCAGAAAATATTAGACTTTCCAAAATCAGAGATGTAGATTTTGACAATGAATATCTTCTCCAGCTTCTTAAATTAAGCTAGATAAGCTAACTCTATTGAAATGGAAGCTATTCAGTGACCATCCGAGATATTGATTTCATAGGATGTGTTTGGTGTAGTATTTTCAGGTAAACTATGGGGAAGACAATTAAGTCAGTGCCTCCAGACTAATGGCACATGTCCGAACTATTTCTTCAAAAGTGCTGCTATGCTGCCATCTTATATTTCAACAACTTATATGAAATACCAATCTATTGAAAGGCAGCACATATTTCATAAAATAAAAAGAGTGGATTAAGTTACATAAACAGAAATTGTCTGAATTATGAAATATTTCAGCCAAATGTAATAGCAGCAAAAATGATAACAACATTACAGATTTGGTTCAGAGTAAAAGATACAAGATTTGTTCATATTGATTTTATTTTCTTGACTTCATAACCAATGTAACTATATAAACCAGATCTAAAATAAAATCCACGATGTTTATACTTGCATACATTGTAAAATATATGCATCGCTATCAGGTCTGACAATTAATATTCCAGTTATTTGACTGAGTGAATTATCTACTCATTGAATTACAGTAAGTGACTGAGTATTTCTCAGATATTTGTAGATTTAATATAATACTCAGGCAGAATCACTATGACAGAATCAGTATGACCGACCATTTAAATTACAGGTGTTACTCATCTCACATCACACATCCATCTAAGACAAGTGTAAAAGTTACTAGCCCAAGATTCAATGCAGTGAGATAAAATCCAGGACATCACAATTGTAAAGCATGCCATGTAACCACTTGGCTATACATACATAGACACTTACATAATTGACAGCATACCTACACACAAGAGTATATCTGAATATTGGTGCATGTATGGAAGCAGTTATAATAGTACAAATAGAAGAAAGATTACTGGCTGATTGCCCAGTCCACACTGTAAAGTGGTCGTGTAGACGTCATGACAAAAATCACTCAGTACACACTGTAAAGTGGTCGTGTAGCCTTCACAACAAAAAGCACCCAGCACTCACTGTAAATGAGGTTGGTGTTGGGAAGTGCTCTTCCCAGCTGTAGAAACCAACTCAAATCAGTTCTGTATGAGCAGAACATGGTCACCTGACCTAGCATTCCTCACAACAGGATCATTCATCCAACCCATACCAGCATGGAAAAATGGACGTTAACAAGTGCCGATGATGATGATGATGATGATGAAGCTATTGAATACAGTGAATTGTGTATGTGTAATGATAGTGTTTTAGCAATACTGAAGTATTTAAATTGTCAAGTATCCATTGCAGGATAAATGCCCCAGACCTGAAATCTCTGACTGTATGAAGTCATGATGGAGAGACAAAAATAATGAGATAATAAATTATGATAGCATGTTTCAGTAACAATATATGTGTTTAGAGATATCATGCTGATCGATGCTTTGGAATATGGAAACTGTGTGGAAACCTGGTATATATATATATATATATATATATATATATATATATATATATATATATATATATATATATATATATATATATATACACACACAATGATATTAAATAAATGGAAACTATATTTATAAAACCATATTTATTCTATTATATATTTTTCAAGGGTACCAAAACTTTGGTACGCTCTCATCAGATAAAATACAAAGTTTGTTTTATAAATATTGACATAATCAGGAAGAAGATCTTAATGGTTCAAGTTTTTCCTGGATATATCTTAACGGTTCAAGCTTTTTCAGGAAAAACTTGAACCGGTAAGATCTTCTTCCTGGTTATGTCAATATTTATGAAACAAACTTTGTATTTTATCTGATGAGAGCATACCAAAGTTTTGGGACCCTTGAAAAATATATAATAGAATAAATATGGTTTTATAAATATAGTTTCCATTTATTTAATATCATTGAATATTATACTCCAGAAAACTTGTTGAGTGATTCGAATCAGTTATAAACATTTATATTTGTTGAATTACCAACAAATTAAATATCCCTTTTGCTTATATATATATATATATATATATATATATATATATATATATATATATATATATATATATATATATATATATATATATATATATATCCCGAATGGTCTTTTTTCTAAGCTCTCATATATTCACCTAGCTTATGCTAACAGAATAACTATGTAGCTTGTTCCCTTCCTCTCTACGGTTAGCTCTCCTCTTTGTTGTTAACTTGTCTCACTCGCTTTACGCGTTTTAATTGTCCTAATAACTTAATTTAGTTATTATTGCACCGACGTGAGGTATATGATTTTTAATGCAATGAAATATCTATGATCGTCGGCAAATCACTGATGAGGGACTCATTTTATTACATGTTATCCATGTGCAACCTGCAGTATTCTTCTCCCCATTTTTTCACATATATTTACCTAAACTGCGATTCTGTTTTTTTCTCTCTCTCTCTCTCTTACTGCTCCCTCGTTATCTCTGTTTCTCCTACTTTCTTTCGCCCCCTCTGTCATGTCAGTTAACTCTTCCTCACACTTCCACTCACTCACTCACTGTTTCTCCCCTTCTTACTTCACCCCGTTCGCGACGAAAACAAATTCTTTCTTTCTCACATTTGGATTCATCCCGAATGGTCTTTTTTCTAAGCGCTCATATATTCACCTAGCTTATGCTAACAGAATAACTATGTAGCTTGTTCCCTTCCTCTCTACGGTTAGCTCTCCTCTTTGTTGTTATCTTGTCTCACTCGCTTTACGCGTTTTATTTGTCCTAATAACTTAATTTAGTTATTATTGCACCGACGTGAGGTATATGATTTTGAATGCAATGAAATATCTATGATCGTCGGCAAATCACTGATGAGGGACTCATTTTATTACATGTTATCTATGTGCAACCTGCAGTATTCTTCTCCCCATTTTTTCATATATATATATATATATATATATTTTCTAAGGCGGGTAAAATTCCCGAGATCCATGGACGAGTTCTCTCCAGCGGTCTCTGTCCCTCATTATCGCTGCCATGTCCTGCGTCTCCAATAGACCAGTGTCTGTCCTTAGGGCATAAATATACGTTAACCTTGGTCTTCCTCTTCTAGTGTGTCCATGTAGGGGCTCCCAAAGGAGCACTGAGTGCAATGTCAACTCTGGATGTCGGTGAGCATGTCCAGCTAACCTCAGTCTCCTCCGTGTCACTTTTGAGCTGACTTTTGGGATGCTCCCATACAGCTCTGAGTTGAGGGCTTCCTGTATTTGGGAGCAAAGATTGGGAATACAGAAGATGATGTGGTTGAGAGGAAGAGCAAGGCCTGGGCGGCGTGCCACAGCTTGAGATCGGTGTGGAAGTCGGACCTTCGTAGAGACCTGAAAATCCACCTCTTCATTGCTGTAGTGGAGTCTGTGCTGCTGTATGGGTCTGAAACTTGGACACTGACCAAGAAACTCACTCAGATGGTGGATGGGTGCTACACGAGAATGGTGAGGATGGCTCTGAACATTATCAGTATACACTGAGGATGAATATATATATATATATATGTATATATATATATAAATGTGTGAAATCCTTCATACAGTTTGGTATATTTAAAAAAAGGAAAATAATGATTGCACTTGTAGTTCTAAACAATTCAATTTAATTTTATAATATTACTAGCAGAATGGCCCGGCGTTGCTCGGGATTCTAAACATAGATTGGCATGTTTATCCCTCCTTTCTGAAACAGTTTCGTCGTATGTTCACCAATTGATGCAGAAGTCCTAATAAAAAGTGAAGTCGCCTTGGTTGAATAGACAAATAATTTTCCATTAAAATTTTTCAAAACCATGTAATTGCGTTCCCTCTCTTTTTTATTGTTGTTTTTGCTGCTATCGAGCCTCGTGAAATAAATACGTTTGTTTATATTTTGTTATTGTGTATGAAAAAATACCTGTACACGAATATATAATTATATATATATATATATATTAAAATAAGAGATTAAAGTTTAAGCAAAGAATCGCTGCTTTCACCCTTAAAGGGATCTTCTGAAACTAAAAAGAACAATCTGTGAACGCAGAAGTAAATATTTCGAAACACTATATATATGTATATATATATATATATACATATAAATATATATATATATATATATATATATATATATATATATATATATATATATATATATATATATATATATATATATATATATATATATATATATATATATATACACAGATAGTGTCATAATGTCGTAATGCAGACAACCAGACATACAGACAGATATTATAAGGGCGTGACGTCGTAGCTATGTATCTATCTAAAAAGACAGACTAATAATTATAGAGAGATCGCTAAACGGTGCTTAATGCGGTCACTAAGGCATTGAAAATTTAAATATCTTTTGCTTAAAACACTCACATGACCATAAGTATTACATGTGTAAAGTTTGAAAACAATCGGTTGGGTAATTCTCGAGTTTTAGGGAGTCAGACAGAAAGAGAAATAGACAGATAGACATTCTCTGTTTTAGATATATAGATCATTTTACAATTTGGTTTTGTAGACCTACAAAACCAAACTTTCCAATTATATTATAAAATTAAATAAAATTGTTAGAGAACTACAATTGAAGTCATTCTTTTCCTTTATTAAATCTCTCTCTCTCTCTCTCTCTCTCTCTCTCTCTCTCTCTCTCTCTCTCTCTCTCTCTCTCTCTCTCTCTCTCTATATATATATATATATATATATATATATATATATATAGTAATAATAATAAAATTGAAGACTAAAATCCAAAAGGAAAATATATATCAAATATATAAGAACCGAAGAGCAAATATTTATTAAAATAACAGATTAAAGTTTAAGCAAAGAATCGCTGCTTTCACCCTTAACGGGATCTTCTGAAACTAACAAAGTCAATCTGTAAACACAGAACTGGATATTTCAATAAACGTTGCAACCGGAGGAAGACAGGAAGACGATACTTTGGTTAGGTATGTTTTCCTGCTTGGTACGGGTATGTTCTTTGTAGAAATATTCAGATGTTGTTTCTGTATGATGAATATAAGTCAGTAGAGTGCTCAACCGGAGGAGCCAAATAGTAATAATAATAAAATTGAAGACTAAAATCCAAAGAGGGCTCGATAAGGAAAATATATATCAAATATATAAGAACCGAAGAGCAAATATTTATTAAAATCGTTTACAGATTGACTTTGTTAGTTTCAGAAGATCCCGTTAAGGGTAAAAGCAGCGATTCTTTGCTTAAACTTTAATCTGTTATTTTGATGCCTCTCCAGGAAAACCGAAAAATCTACTGACGCATGCTCCCTCATAGACTGCCCGATACGCCATGCTAACTGTTGCCTACGCACATACGTCGTGTATAAGATAGAATGTTGACAGGTGCAACCAATACTACATAGGTAGCACAATTCGACCTTAGCACATCCGGATCAAGGAACACATTAAACCATGTCTTTCCGGAAACACATAGACAAATGCGGAAACAAAGACGGAAGGCCCATTGTCACAATTCTAGCGATTGAAAGAAACGTCGTCACGTTACGTATTAAGGAAGCGCTTCTTATCAAACGACTGCAACCGCAAATAAACAACCGATTAGAGAGAAGCGAAATGAAATGGCTGGTTTAAGTTAACAAACGATGCAACAACACACAACACACGCACACACACACACACGCAAACGAGACAACTACACACACACACGCACACACACACATAGTAGCATTCCACCATACGAACATACTACACTACCAATACAGATGAACAAGGCAACTATACACGCACACACACACACACACACTTAAGCGAGACAACACACGCACACACACACACAGTAACATTTAACAAACAGGCAGAGAATGGACTGACAGCTAGCGCCATCCCACTCCCTCATTCGGCCGCTGACCTCTGTACGACCGACCCCATTTCACGCGCACGCGCGCTCGGCCGAATACCTCAGATATTCAAATCAACAAACAGCGAAAGACGCGTTTCGAGTTGTCCGACAGACAACCTTTTCCCCCACCCCGGAAAAACCCCCCAGTTGATGGATGTGAATCCGAAATATATAGGGACTATTAAATCTCTCCCAAGGTAACTCTCTCTCTTGTGTTGTTATTATTATTTTTACCCTTTTACTCTTCCCTTCATTCTACACATCTCACACATCTTATACACACCACGCATCTCAACGTACACCCACTTACATATCTCTCTCTCCACCACCGGACCTTGTTACCCGGAGATTTACCCATTTGCATTGTCGAGGCTTCCAAACGACTTATAAATATTTACTTATTGTTCCACAATGCTTCAAGCAAACTTCAATACTATCATATATATATATATATTTATAAAATGTAATTGATCAAAAGAACATCTATTTTATTAATATTTGTATTTTAATATATATATATATATATATAAAAATACAAATATTAATAAAATAGATGTTCTTTTGATCAATTACATTTTATTATACATATTTCGGATGTACAACAGTACGTCCTCATCAGACAAAATATAATGATACATGACATACCCTGAGATGTTAAATGGTTAAGATTTAATCAAGGTAGTGATTAACCTAAGAGAATATTTAACATTTATACCCTGATAATGAGAAAATGCGAAAACGTAATAAATTCAATAGATAATGTGTGGGTAAGAAAAACGTTGGTTAATGTGACAGCTATTAAGATTTTAAAATGCATGATACTACAAGTGATGTTTATCTAGAAAAACATCTCATGAATTATAACAGTCAACGAGAGCCACTGAAATAGGATTTATAGAGAGGGAAAGATAAGGGGGGTAATATATGCAGAAGGGGATTTTTTCCGAAAGTTAAACGGTTAAGTTTGAAAATATTTAATTTATGCTATTTTAGGGTGAAGAATCAGGATTTTAGGTTTTAAAAAAAAAAAAAATTGCTGGTTATTTATATTTATTAGTTTTGTAAATTCTATAAGTGTGTTAACATTTCTAAACTTCTGAATTTTATGAGGATAACATTTAAAGGATTTAGCTGGCCAGCAAAAAGGAAAGTTTACACTGTTAAATATTTTCCTAAATGTAAACTTTAACGAAGATAATCAATGTCAACATATTCGGTATGTAAAGCTTATGAAGTACTTATTGTTAGAAATATTTAAATAACGATTATGTATATAGATATATATTAATGAGCCAGTATATTTTAGGTAAATGATAACGAAAATAAAAATAAAATAATTGTTTCTACTTTAAATAAAATAATAGATTGAGGCATGCTAAAGTTAAATATATACCTTTATATAACAGGGTGTAAATGCATTAATTATTCATAGTTCAAAATAAATAATAATCAAGAAATTTAGAAGTTAACTAAAAATTATGTATAGAAAGATACAGGGAGGTATATATGGATATATATTAGGTATTAGTGATACAGTATACTTTAGGTAAATGATAACAGTTATAATTTTATATAATAAAATTCGACGTGTTACAGTTAAATACATACATATATATAAGAAAAAACAATAATAAATGCATGGATAATTCAGAGTTCAAAATAAGGTCTATAATAATTTATAGTTTGGATATTTGCTCTATATTTGAATCATGGATATAAAAATGGGGTAGGTATATTTAAAAAACTTACAAAATATAATTACATACATATTATAAATAAGAGATCGAAAATGCATGAAAGATTCACAGTTAGAAATAAGTTCCAAAAATTTAAAACTTAGGATGATAAAGACAGAGAAATAAAGAAATAATGGTCTGGATCAAAGTTGATATTATTATGTTATGTATATCAATGTTCCGGCGTGTTATTGAACATTCGAGCGTTATTTCTTCTATAGATAGTTAAAAGATAATGCAATATTAAAGGCGATTAATGTTTTTCCCTGTTGATTATATACGTCTGACAACCAATATTTTAATGGTTTAGTGTTTCTCTCTCTTTTTTTCTAGTTTTGTGGGAGGCTAAGAATGTGGACGTAGCTTTATGAAGGCAACTAGAGAATAATACACTTTTTTTGTTAATTAGGGTCTCATAGTTATTAATAATCAACAGGGTCATTAAAAGAGAGGAATTTAAAATACTCCATTCTTTGGACAAAACTTCGGAACTGTGGAGTTTACCGCAACTCTTGTATATCAAATAACTGCGCGCTCTGTACAATGGAGACCCTATTGATTATTAATAACTATGAGACCCTAATTAACAAAAAAAGTGAATTATTCTCTAGAAAAAGAGTGTTTCAATGTATTGGACATTAGGCCTTCATTAGGAAAGAGAAAGACTCAGAGAAAGAAAATGTTGGAAGGACAGAGAAAAAAGAGAGAAAATGTTTTTATCAGGATGTGTGAGAATGTCAGGCAAGGTATACCGTAGGTGGGGGCCGAATTAAAAAGTCTGAGCTTGTCATTGGTACTGTTATGTGTGTGTAAGATGGAGTGCATTTCGAGTGCCGGTGATGTTATTTTTCTTTTGTGTGTGTGTGTTTGTGTTTGTGTTTGTGTTTGCATGTGCATGTGTACATGTGTGCCTGTAATTTTTGTGTGTCTTTATATGTGAGTGTGTGTTATTGGTGTTATCACTGTGTGTGTTTCAGTAAATTAATATGGTTATTAGTATGTATATGTGTGTGTATATACAAACTTGTATGACTATATCTGTGTGTGTATGCCAAATAAGAATATATATATATATATATATATATATATATATATATATATATATATATATATATATATATATATATCCAGAGCCTATATTCCTAACTGTCACTTGTTAGGCTATCCCCAAATACATCTGCAAATAGATTATTTTGGTAATTGTATCCTAACTTATGCTCTATCAGTATATTTGTTGTTATTGGTCTGACATTAAGAATATAAGAACTAGATGTAGTTCATCACAAATAAATTAGAGACCATGTTAGTACGGAACATTATAGGCACATTATATTTTGGCAGTATCGGTAGAGGGTCGGACGCTATGCTTTGACGCACAGAGTTAGGGCCCTTGCTATTCTGAGTTCGAATCCCTCCGAGGTTAACTTTGACTTTCATCCTTACGGAGTCGATAAAATAAAGTACCAGTAATGCACTGGGTAATTGCTGGCCTTGTGCCAAAAAGTAGAAACAATTATATTCATACTTAGCTTAAAACAGGGAAGTAAAAATCCTCAATGCTCTAGCTGTTTCAGGAATCACTTATAGTTATATTATTAACTGGGGCTAAATAAACTAGCAAGACAAAATAAAAATAAAAATAAAAATAAAAATAAAAATAAAAATAAAAATAAAAATAAAAATAAAAATAAAAACAAAAACAAAAATAAAAATAAAAATAAAAATAAAAATAAAAATAAAAATAAAAATAAAAATAAAAATAAAAATAAAAATAAAAATAAAAATAAAAATAAAAATAAAAATAAAAATAAAAATAAAAATAAAAAAAATAAAATAAAAATAAAAATAAGGAAAAATAATAACACTATTTAGAATACATTACCCATAATCTGGCGTAGAAATGTTATAGTTACCATCAATGCAGAGTGTAAGAACGAAAAACTATTATACGTTATCCACTCAGGGACCACAAAAGTATCTTGCAGAGAATAATGGAAAATTATTACAAATAGTTACAAAACACTAACAAAAAAATGTTTCTATTTTCAACAAATGAAAATCAAAGATTGAAATAAGAAATAATTGTATATGGAAAGAAGAACCAACTGTAAAAGCTAAAAAGTAACCAAAACAAAGCTGTATAGAGGGCAGTATTTATATAAAAATTACCTTCAAAACTGTCATTAATTCCTTAGCCATATCCGACCAGAATTCTCTCACCTCTTTCTGTTCAAACCGACTGTAACTGGCCACTCATACTTATGTTAAGGTATTGTTCTCAAAATAAATAATATCAAAATCTCATAGATTCAATATTATGTGAATACTGATGTAAGATAAAGTCTTTGCTACAAAAATACAAATGATATATATAGAGTAATGTAACTGCTAAAGGGTTAAAGGCTTCTTGATTGCAAAACAAAATCAAAATTTTCATTAAACAAAACACACATTAAGCAGCTGCAGAATTTGTAAAAATTGAGAAGAAACAATTCACCATATTTCCTCTTGTTCTCCAAAAATAACATATGTATAGGTAGACAAAGTTCCTTATAGCATTATAAATACCAAGACAAAAAATATACCCTAGAAAAGAGTAGTTGATTGATTGAGTTGTTTGATTATTGGACAAATGCTTTGCAATACTTGTTCATGCTCTTTACATTCTGAGTTAAAATTTCACTATGGTTAACTTTGTCTCTCACCTTTTTGAGGTTGAGAAAATAAAGTACCAGTAAAATGTTGGTGTTGATATACTTGTCTTTATTTTCCCCACAAATATCTGGCCTTGTGCCTAAATTAAAAATTATAATTATTCACAAGAAAAAGCTCTATAAGAATGACATATTGATCATATTTTGGAACTATGTCAATTTACATAACTAGGAGATCATGGAAAGGTGGTATGATATCATAATGGAAGTAATTTCTAATAGAAGTATTAATCCAAACAGACAATAATCTATCACTCAAATAAGAGAAGAAATTATTCAAAATATATAGATCTAGAAATAAAACCAAGGACTGATTAAAAACAACGACAAATACATAACTAAAACACCAGAACGTACAAATATGCACAGCACATAGGACTATGTATTACTAGGTATTATAGTCATTACATAGGATTCTAACAGTCCAGTAGAAAATACAATATTGAAATAAACTCCTGTTGACAGCCAAGGACAACAGAGTTGCTCCTAATAGAGCAGATGACAGCACACAATATAGATAAAACAACTGAAGAATAACAAGAATACTAGTCTCTGAGACAATCTATAAGGATCAGTTGGCAAACTATAGATCATATTGGTCATTAGCATATTGCTGTTGTCATTGTATTGCATCTCTAATAAAAGTACATAACTCACTTGCTCTAATTTAATAATTTGCCTGATGTAAAAGAAAGAATAGAATTCAGTCTTAAATCATATGTTGAGTGATTAGTGTGAGGAAGTGCAGTTAGCTGTAAAAAAGAATTGTTACAATAAATAAATCATCATTCCATGCAGAAAAAATGAATAAAGCTGCAAAAACAAAATCTGGCTAAATGTCGTTGGTGTTAATGGTAGACAACTCTATTCTATATTATATTTTATGGATCGCTGTTGTTTAGCACTGGGTCAGCCATGCGGTTTCTGTTGTATACCAGATAATACACACACACACACACACACACACACACACACACACACACACACACACACACACACACACACACACACACATATATATATATATATATATATATATATATATATATATATATATGTATACACACACACACATATATATATATATCTGAGGGCACGTAGCTGAGTGGCTGGAGAATTGGATTCGCAATTGTGAGGTTGTTATTTCGAGATTCCCGGACCTGGCGATGTGCATTATGTCCTTGAGCAAGACACTTTATTTCATGTTGCTCCTTTTGCCTGCATTTGTGACTGACAGATAGTATTAGCAATTTGAAAAAAAAATTGGAAACCTTGTTTCCTCTGTCCGATTTGACTTGTTAAGCGAATGAGGTCTGGGATCTTGTCGATCAACTGTCCATATATATATATATATATGTGTGTGTGTATGTACTTATGTGTGTGTGTATATATATATATGTATATATATATATGTATGTATATATGTATATATATATATATATATATTTACATGTAAATATGTAAATATATATATATATATATATATATATATATATATATATATATATATATATATATATATATATATATATATATATATATATATACATATATATATATATACATATATGCATATATCAATATATATGTCATCAACTGACTCCTTCCTTTTTTTAATGCTCTAGGATTTGGGTGAGATTTGGCTGTTATTTCCACCAATTTAGCAATGATATTAAGATTCACATGTTTGCTTTCATACATGGGTGTTCACTGAAAGTAAAAAGTGCAAAACCTATATTATAGAATGACATATAATGACATTTTATTCGTTCCATTACAGAATTCTATTTTGCCAATAGCATTATATATTGAAAGCATATCAGCTACGAACCATTCTCATACTTTCCACTATGTAACCTTGTAAACTATAAATAATATGTATCAATTAAATCAACTCATTTATATAACATTGTGAAACCTTAAAAGAAAACTATTTCCCCATCTTAAAACCGTTATAAATTTATAGGTATAGTTAATAGCTTTTAAAATAGAAGATATATTTTGTTATCTGAATATAAATTTTACAGGTTTCTCATTTTAAACGAAATGAAAAAACAAACAAACAGAAACAATCAAACCCATAACAAATAAAAAAGAATACAATAAAAAAATAAAAAAAAGCATTAAATGTTACACAATCTTGTTTGCCAGGGGTTTATATCACCCTAAAGATAAGTATATGTTTCAACAGCAAAAGGGAATAAAACAAAATTCATGTTGGCTATATATATATATATTATATGCTGTACACTCACATGCACACAAACACATACACACACGTCTCACACACACACATATATATATATATATATAATATATATATATGCATATACATACACACACACACACACATATCACACCTCTCCCTCTCTCATTTTCTCATTCTCTCTCTATATATATATATCATGTGGGTGTATGTATATATATATATATATATATATATATATATATATATATATAATTATATATACACACACACACACACACACACACACACACACACACACACACACACACACACACACACACACATACACACACATATCACCCCTCTCCCTCTCGCATTTTCTCACTCTCTTTATATATATCATGTGGGTGTATGTATATATATATATATATAATATATATATATATAATTAATAGATATATATACACACAGACAAACATACACATATCCACATACATACATACTCATACACACACGACTCACATTTATATGTGTGTGTGTGTATATGTCGCTCTATAAATATATCATGTGTGTGTCTATATATATATATATATATATTCAGGTACCCACATGATATATATATATAGAGCGACATATACACATATATATATATATATATATATATATATATATATATATATATATATATATACACAGACAAAGATACACATATCCACATGCATACAAACACACTCATACACATATATAAGTGTGAAGTAGAAGGTAAAAAGAGAATATTTAATGTTGAAAACATTATAAATTTTATTCAAAGCTGACATTTTGAAAATCACTATTCCAAGTTCTTTGTTTCCAATCTCCCAGTGATTGTGCAAAATGAACTCCAAAAATGTTTTAAAACACTCACAGTGGCGGTTTTTGTATATCAAAACAAGGTTGGATTCAATAGGTTTGGAAGAGAAGTATGTTATTGCTTGACTGATTACAAAATAGAGAGATAGCGAAGGGGATTTACCATTTAGATAAAATGAAAAACAGGTGAATAAAGAGGAAGGAGAACTGCCAGTCTAAATGTTTACATATATATAGTCAAAATCATTTAAAATATAACAAATTACGCGTATAGGAAAAGTACATACAACAAAATGAAGGAAACATGGCATTAAATGAAAATGATCGAACATAAAAGGATTTAAATAATTTAAAATAAAATAAAAAGAAAAGGTAAGAGCAGAATATAATAATATAATTGTTTCCACTTTTGGCAGCAATAACCAGCAATAACCACAGTGCATTACTGGTGCTGTATTTTATCGACCCCATAAGGATGAAAGGCAAAGTTAATCTCGGTGGGATTTGATCTTAGAATTTATGCTGCAAATCATGGTGTCCAACGCTCTATCGCTACTGTTAATCCACCACCCTTTTTCGTTCTGTAAGCATTATATAATAATGTAATGCTTACAGAATGAAAACGCAAACACATATTATATATACAAATATAAATGCATAAAAGAGAGATAAAAGAACCTGAAAAAAAGAATAAAAAACGGAGGGAATTCCCCAGCTTGTGTGGCAATTAGCTGCACATCTCATCATAAGTGTTAACCAAACACTTTGAGCGAAGCCAATATGCTCTCACCATTGCCATAGGTGATGGCGAGGCTAAGATGCTGAAACAACCAGGCACAATCACTGGCATCACCTGAAACCTCAGCAATGACAAGAATTCACTGTCAGCAACCCAATTCCACTAATTAGAATTAGTAATCCAATATTAGAAATCTTCAATATAACAAGGAAAGGATGTTATCAAATGTAGTGCCAAAATATACAATCATTTAGAAAGAAATTTAAAAGTTTAACAGTTTGGGGTAGATCTTGCAAGCAGGGAAAAGCGGACGTAAAATGATGATGATGATGATGATAGTCCAATCTTTAGTTGCACCCGAGCACAAGATAATTCCTCTGAAAGAAACATTACTTGAAACGAAGCAATTTCAAGTAGTGGGTGAAACAGAAATATTGGAGCTGGAGAACTATTTTGAATAGTGAATTGAACAAGTAATATTTAATAAAATGAATAGCTAATTGACACTCTTAAAGATGATATGACACCTAAGATACTTTAAATTAAAAAAAAAAATTGGCAAACCTTGTCTAGAGTACTGAACCAGAGTTTATCGAATCTTACTGCCGAATTGTTGATTTGAAAAATGTAATGTATGCAGTTCATTTTCTTTTCGTCTCTCCATGTTTCTTGGTCCATTTACCTATCAGTATTTAAACTGTTATTATCTGTTATATGTTCGTTTAACTTAGAATCTAATCCTTTCAACATTATGGATAAATCTGTCGGACCCTCAAAAAAAAAAAAAAAATCTTCTCGTATTTAAACTGCTATTATTTGTTATATGTTCATTTAACTTTTCAATAATACGGATGAATCTGTCGGACCTTTATAAAAATAATCTTCTCGTACCCCCCCCCCCCCACGCCACTATTGCTATTTGGTCCAATCATAATTCAGCGGTTTGTAGTATGTTTCTCTTACCAATCTATATCACAAAGCCACCGGCTCAGCTATTACTCCTTAAGTTTAGACCTGGCTGCTTTTCGATATGCTAAATGGACTACAGAATTTGGAGAGTTTGAGCAATCTGAACATTCAATGACAATGTCAAAGATAAAGATGAATTCACCTCCTCCTGCCGGACGAGAATGCAGGGACTCCTCTTTATTTCAGACACGGATGGCCAACATAATTCTATCTCCCACACCACTCTTTGCGCCTCCAACCCATCCCTTCCACCCACCCAACGAAATTCAAAACTTCAGAGTTGGTACCATGAATGTAGGCACTTTGAAAGGTCGCTCTAACGAGGTTGTAGAGATGCTTGAACGTAAGGAAGTTGATGTCTGTTGTGTTCAAGTGGACTAGGTGGAGGGGTTGGTCTGCTAGATTCATTGTGGGTAAAACGATGCTATAAAACTTTTCTGGGTGGGAAATGACAATGGGCTGGGTGGAGTAGGAATTATGTTAGCAGAAAAATAGGTAGATAAGGTAATTGCCGTAAATAGAGTGAACGACAGAATAATTAAAACAAGACTAGTCTTAAATAGAACTACTGTGACAATAATATCCGCTTATGCACCCCAATCTGGCCTACCTGACATTATAAAAGACAGATTCTATGAGTCGCTAATGCTCACTACTTCCCAAATCACCGACAGTGACTACATAATTATTGCTGGCGACTTAAATAGTCATGTTGGACAACATTGTGATGGCTATGACGGAATCCATGGAGGCTATGGGTTTGGTACTAGAAATGAGGAAGGCTTTAGAATCCTGGAATTCTGTGACGTTAATAACCTAACTATCTGTAATACAAACTTCAAAAAACGAGACAATCACTCGATCACCTATAGATCAGGGGAACACGCCGGCCAGATAGATGATATCCTTACTAGATGTGACAGAGTGTCTGCTGTAAACACTAAAGTCCTCCCCCGTGAAGAATGCACCTCCCAACATAGCCTCATAGTTAGTGACCTCATAGTCAGGACTAGACGTACTCGACGACAGAGGAGGACTCTGGGGAGTAGAATATGGAAGTTGAAGGACTTGGTGGGGGAACAGTAAGGTGGAGGAGTCAATCAAGTCAAAAAGCAGGCTTGGAAAGTATGGCAGGATGGAGGAAGTATAGAACACTATAAAGTGGCCAGGAGAGAAGCTAGGAGACAAGTGTACTTTGCAAAAAGGGAAGCAGACGATAGAAAGTTCAAGCATGTTCTACAACGTGAGGACCAAAAACGTGAGGTGTTCAGGATTCCACAAGACAATGTGTCAAGAAAAACCATGATATTGTTGGGGAGAAGTGTGTCCATAATGATGATGGTATATTTGCCCTCACTGCTTCTGATAAGAAGGTAGCTTGGAACTGTCACTACGAGAGACTACTAAATGAGGAGAATAAATGGGAAAAAGATAGACTGCCCCAAATCGATCCAATAGAGGGACCAGCGGTGCAAGTTAAAGGTAGTATAATAAGTAAGGCAATCAAAGATATGAAGATAGGCAAGGCAGCTGGGCCTTCAGAAATAGTTGCTGAGATGTTGAAAGCATCTGGAATGGTGGGACATACTATGGTCACCCGGATAGTAAACCAAGTAATACAGAATGTGGTTATACCAAATGACTGGCGTAGCAATCATTAACTGCTACAAGCGTAACGGAGATGCTCTAGATAGGGGAAACTATAGAGGCATTAAGTTATTTGACCAGGTCATGAAGGTCACAGAATGAGTTATAGCGCAACTAACCAGAGAGCAAATTGATCTAGATGAAATGCAGTTTCGGTTTGTGTCAGGTAAAAGTACCACATACGCTCTTTTCCTTGTACGACAACTACAGGAGAAGTACCTAGCTAAAAGTAAAACCCTCTACTTAGCTTTTGTTGACTTGGAGAAAGCCTTTGACAGAGTCCCCTGCTCCATTATCTGGTGGGCCCTTAGAAAACTAGGGGTTGATGAATGGCTTGTGAGAGCTATACAAGCTAAGTATAAAGAAACAGTCAGCAAGGTTAGAATTAATAATGAATATAGTGAAGAATTTAGCGTTAAAGTTGGTGTTCATCAAGGCTCTGTCCTTAGCCCCTTCCTATTTATTATTGCCCTACAGGCTATAACAGAGGAGTTCAAGACCGGCTGCCCATGGAAACTTCTATGATCTAACTCTCATAGCTGAATCGATGGCTCAACTGGAGAATAAATTCCAAACATGGAAGCATGGCCTAGAATCAAAAGGCCTTAAAGTTAACTTGTCTAAGACAAAAGTTCTAGTATGTTCTAGTATGTAGAAAGGAAAATAGGGCACAGGTGCTCTCTGGGAAATGGCCATGCTCAGTGTGTAGGAAAAGAGTAGGCAGAAATGCCATTTTATGTCCCAAATGCAAACTATGGGTACATAAAAGATATAGTGGGATCACAGATAAGCTATCTAAGAACGTAAATTTTATATGTGGCCGATGCTCAGGTGCAATAAGTAGCAAGTTCCCACAGGATACTAGCTCTTTCTATTGCCCAGATGGTTCTAAAGAAATAGTTCGCACTTCCCGTTATCTGGGTGACAAAATCAGCAGTGCTGGAAGGTGCTCTGAAAGTACAGTAGCCAGAGTCAGAACGTGGTGGAAAAAGTTCTGAGGGCTTATACGACTATTGGCCACTAAAGGTTTCTCTCTAAAAATGAAAGGCAGATTGTATACGAACAGCAATGTTACATGGTAGTGAGACATGGGCATTGTGTGCAGAGGACCTGCGCAGACTGGAGAGGAACGAAGCATGCATGCTGCGTTGGATGTGTAATAGTAATATACGCGAACGGCAAAACATAAATGAACTAAGTGAGAAATTAGGAATAAGAGGGATAAAATGCTGTTTACTTGAGAGAAGACTACGTGGGTATGGTCACGTGATGCGCATGAAAGACGACAGCTGTATAAAAAAGTGCAGGGCGATCAGAATCGATGGAAGTTACTGAGTTGGTAGACCCAGAAAAACCTGGGAGCATTTGATAAATTCCGACTTTACACACTTGCACCTCTCTAAGACAATGTCATTGGACCGAGATCTTTGGCGCCATTGAGTAATACAGGAGACCCGCCTTGCCTATGTACAAAGCGAAACCTACAGTCAGTAGGCACCTCTTAACCAAATATACACCCCATCCCACTACCGCTACTCCACCCTCCCACTCCCACCAACACCACCCTTTCTCTGTAAAGTTGGTACCACAACATCCAGTCCTAAATAAATGAGGTCATGTAGGTGTCACAACAATAAAACGCCCAGTCCACACTGTAATGTGGCCGTGTAGGTAACACGGTAAAAACCTCCCAGTCCACACTGTAAATGTGGTTGGTGTTATGAAGGACACCCAGCTGTAGTTAATCTGCCAGACAGTCATCTACAAGCGAGACATGGACACCAGCCAATCTTGCCTCAAGTGGGACAATTCCCGTCTAAACCCATGTTAGCGTGGAAAGTAGAAGTTAATCGATGATGATGATGATGATGATGAGTATTTGTTCTTACATTCAAAATAAATGTTGGATTATATCACTGAATACATTTTGGTTTCTTCTACTCATTGAGACCAGCATTGTGACAAGCACTATATTGAATTTTATCTAAAAAAGTCGCTATTGTGGAGACTCTTGGTATGATAATGAGAAGCACCGATGAGCATTCTTTTGCCAGAGGCTAATAAAGAAGTGGATTCATAATATTTTGAATTGTATTCGTAAAAAATTGAGCAGATATTTTATCGGAAATATTAATATAAAAAATAACAGTTTTATTTGATTTTGCTAAAGGATAAATTTATTTATATTTAAGTTTAAAGAGATATCTAAAACATTAACTGTGTTAAGATTAATATCAACTGTAATTCTTAAACCTCAGAATTTTATGAGATATTTTCTTAGTCTATATAATTCATGACTAGTTATATTAGGATAAAGAACATTTGTTTACGCTAACAGTCTAGAATCTAAGTCCATACGATTTCACACATTTCAGCCCACAGAATTCTTCCATGGGGGATTATTTGTTTCCATTTTAATTTAATGTAAGATCAATTGTCACCCACCACAAAAAAAAGAAGAAAAACAGAAGTAACTTCTTTTCAAGCATAATTATTTCACTATCAGGGCGGTGGATTGGCAGTATCAGTAGAGGGTCGGACGCCATGCTTTACAGCATAGTTACGTCCCTTTACGATCTGAGTTCAAATCCCGCCGAGGTTGACTTTGCCTTTCATCCTTACGGGGTCGATAAAATAAAGTACCAGTAATGCACTGGATAATTGCTGGCCTTGTGCCTAACGTAGAAACAATTATTTCACTATCAGATTCAATACTGTGTATTGTGGTACAGGGAAAGGCTAAAGCTTTGAAATGAATTGGCTTATTTTTTAGAGATAAGAATGAACATTGAAATGGACAAATTAGTGTACTCTGACACTAGTACTACATATTGTTACGGATGTACTAATATTTTTCTTTTATCCTAGGTATCTGGATTCATTCAATTTCCCAATTTCTTGGACTTAGACTTGAAGGTAGGGTTCAGCAGAATTCATGAAGATATACACTATCACTGCCATATTTATGATATAGTTTGTCTTGGGCAAGTATTTTGTCCGATTCAGAGAGAATACAACTGTCAGCCAATTCTAGATAATTTAAGCTTTGTTCTGGATAACTTCTATTACTTACTTCATCAAACAATCAAGAGTGAGTGATGAAAATAAAGTCAAGAGATTGCAATCCCAAATGTTTCAAACACACTGCCATTGACATACACTACACACTGGAAATTCAGATATGATAATACATACCTGTCATATATAGTCTATTTATATACATATATCTACACTGCACATATATACATACACACACAGACACAGATTTACATCCATACACACACTCAACACATAGAAGCATGTATGATTTAAATTGATCAATGCACACATTCCTTTTGTTTCACATATGCATACACATGTATATAATCATGTATATATATATCATGTATATATATAAATATATATGATATATACGTGTGTACGTGCATATATATAAACATTGCTTTTTTTCTTCTACATTGAGTGGTCTCAT
>OZ024743.1:19908794-19936294 GCA_964016885.1 Eledone cirrhosa | reverse complement strand
TCATTTAGCCAGCAAACGTAATGTTTTATGACTGTTGAAGCAGACCTGACAAGTGTTTTATCGACTATTAAAAATAGAGTATAGTTCAGCATAAACATATATGGTTGATGCTAATAAATGTCAGCGTCACTATCTCAATGTTTTGTGGTTATCGTTTTGTCTATCTGTCCCCTGAGTTCAAATCCTGTTGAGGTCAACTTTACTTGTCATCCTTTCAAGATCAATATAAATATATCAATCCAGTACCGGCGTCGATTCTTCCTCAACATCTTTCTCACTTCTTTTCTCTCACTTCCTCTCCACCCCTCTTGAAGAGACCAACAGTGTTCAGATCTGGAGAGGGATGGGCTCTCGTAGGTTTGAATGTCCAAGACCCGCCGTATGACACTACGGTGCCTCTACTATTCCAACAGAAGTTACAGCTCCATCCATTCATTACAATCTGCACTATCATAATCAAGAGCAACAAAAGCAACGTGCTTTAAATGTCACACTTCAGCCTGAACAATAAATCAATACATATCATTGTCTATCATGGCGGACTTTACATTGTGGCGGCAACTAAATGTTGGCATTGAAATCCTGAGCCCCGAATCTGTGTAATATGACTATACAAATTGGGTTGATGGAATATTAATGACAACATCAACGAAAATCAGCTAGAAACATTTGAGTATTGAGTTCAAATCCTTTGAGACCTGTGACGCTACTCCAGTATTTAATCCCAGACTATATTTAGTCAGTAATTAATACATTTTGCCTTTATGATTATCGATTAGTCTGAAAGAATGGTAGCACTAATGACCCTTTTCAGGGTCTCCGAGATATGTGAGAGAGAGGGAAGGGTGATGTAAACGATCTTCAAGCATGAGACCTAGTCCGAATGTGTGTAACAAGGTGGACTCCGCTATATACAATCAAGAGCCAGGTAATGATCTCAAACTGGGTGACAAATTAACTACCTTTGGTGAAGACGCATTGCTTAGTAGTTAAAGTGCTCGGCTCATGAGAGTACTGTTGGGAGTTCGATTCCATGTGGGGTATTGAGCCCTTGAACAAGACACTCTATTTTACATTGCTCCAGTTCACTCAACTGGGGAAACGAGTTTTACCAATAATTCAAAGAGCTGGCCTTATCACACTCTTTTTTACACTGAAACTTTCCGAGAGCTACGTTAAGGTACACGCGTCTATTAAATGCTCAGACACTTGCTCGTTAATTGCCTGGGGAGGGAGTAGAAATAATCATAATTGATGGGTTATCCTCGAAACAGTCCCCTAGTTGAAATAACAGCAACAGATTCAACATTGTAGGAAACATTTGGAGAACCATGTGCCAGGTGTTACACAGAGTAGCGTATTAAGTCTACAACTTAATATTAATTTTAATTTAACTATTTGAATCCTTTAAGTATGTGTATTAATGCTTTGGCTAGTATTTATTCAACTGTCATATTAATATAAAACGTTCAATGTAAGTCTCATTCACTATGTTTTAAAAGGATATATCAGATAATCACTCGTACTATCTTTACACTCGCAATGTATCTGCAACGAAAGAAATCACTTCAAGCATTGTGTATATGTGTGTGTGTATGTGCGTGTGTGTGTTCGGGGGGGGGCGCAACTTTGTGTGTGTGTGTTCGCGTAGATTTAGGTTTATGATGAGTGAAACTATTACCACTTCTATTACTACTACCCATATAAAAATAAATATATATACACATAATGTGTATATATGCACATATATAAATACAAATATATACATGCGCATATATATATATAAATATAAATGTATATATGCGCATACATACATACACATACACACACACAGAGACATAGACACACACATGCGCACACACATATATATGTATATATTTGAAAATTTATCAGTTTTACAAATGTATACAAACTTGAAATATGATAGTTATTAAATATAAATATAAATAATTGGAATGCTGAAAGATTAGGTAAAATTCTAAGAGCTTTTCCATTTCCTCCGTTACAAGAGATATTAAGTAATATAAAAGAACGAAAGGAAAAGCATCATGCAACTTTTAGCTATAAACGAGCAGTTTAGATGATAATTCTGTTGAGTGTCAATAGTGTAAATACCATGTTTTGGTAAAGTACCAAGCAGGAACTGAAAAACTATCAAATAAAACTATAAATGTAATAAAATTCAAGACATAAAAAGAAATATAATAGGAAAAAATATAAAAAAATCAAATAGCGCAGGCAATTGATTATATTTGTATCTAAAAGTAATCTGCTAAAGACACACAAGTGAAGCAAAATAACGGTTTTTAAGAAAGCTAAAACATAAAGCCCATATCTTTCAGCTTCACTAACTCAGATTCCCATTAAACAACCAATATGATGTCTGAATTGTTAGGTAAGGTAAACTGAACGTTGTTCTCTATCGTTGTTGACGCCAACGTGGGTTGGTTCTGTGTGAATGTTTTATAACGTTGGAAGGGTTCAGAGTGATTGCTAAGTAACCCAAACAAAAATCTCTGCGAGTAATGAGATCAACTGGAAACTCATTCATATCTTAAGCAAACTCTAAAATTCAGTACAAATACTTCACTTAAATACTAAATGGAAATAATTCTATTTGTTTTTAAACAAGCAAAAAGAAATAAGCAATTCTAATTTTAGAAAGCAAAGAATTTTCTTTGTCTCAAATCTAGTAAATATATTTTTTCAAACATTTAACAGGAATTTTATTTCATTAAATTATCGTGTAAATCTCATAACATTACATAGTGTTTTAGTCAAATTTTTAATAGTCTAACGATAAAATGTTGGTTACAGTCCTTTCTGTCTATCTATATAAGTTTACTTTGGATTAGCTCCTGACCAATATTTTCACGAGACGGCATGAGGTATTTTGACTTTTATGCTCTCTTAATGGATATTAATAATTATTTTTACTTTTGGCACAAGGCCAGCAATTACCCCAGTGCATTACTGGTACTTTATTTTATCAACCCCATAAGGATGAAAGGCAAAGTTAACCTCTGCGGGATTTGAACTCAGATCATAAAGGGCCGTAACTCTATGCTGCAAGGTATGGCGTCCGACCCTCTACCGATACTGCCAATCCACGGATATTAATAATCTTGGCAAAGCGACGGTTTTCGTGGAGAACTGGAATCGGACCATCAGTTCTGTTTGCACATAGCTTACCTAGAACTTGTTATTTAGCTCCAAATATACATTTAATGTTATATAGTTATATTATTAAATTCGGTCAAAATAATTGCAATCAACACCAAATATAGGAAATCGTTTAACCCATAGGATTGCAATACCCTCTACCCACGAAAGATCTGTTTTCCTCTAGTGTATATTTTGATCAAATTATCCTGGAAAGATAAACACTCTCTCCAGGAACAGTAGAACATAGCGAGCACTTAAAGCTAATGAACTACTTGTCACTCCGAAGCACAAGCCTTGGCAAGGTTTGTTTGTGAAAGATATACATAGATGTGTACATATATATGTCTGTCTGTATGTATCTACTTAACTATCTGCCTGTCTGCATGCAAGATATGACGAAATGAACCGACATGCAATTCATTTGTACTGCTGTCGCTGTGGTGATGTTTATTTATTACATATTTGTATGTAGATGGATTAGATCACTGAGCTGGATTAGTTAAGGGTTGGCCGTATACAACAACAAAATCAGTTAGATAGCAGACCTGTCAACTCTCCCCGTCCGACGGGGAGATCTCCCTCCCACTTTGGGGTGGGTGAGAGATGTCTTCTCTTGTGAAAATGTGGGAAAATACAAAGCTTGTTTCCTGTCGAATTCCTTCAGGTGTTTATTTTACAAGACAGCGTGTTGTCAACTACAGCTAAGTCATTGAGAGGGAACGAAAGAGTAAAGAAGGAAGAATTGACGAGCACATTATTTATCAGCCCCGAAATTACAAGAAGAAAGTTAATCTCGGCAGGATTTGAACTCAGAGCGCAGAGAGCCTAAAAAATTGCTCAAAACATTCAAGCCAATCTACCAACGACTCTGTGATTTTCGTGTTTTGTTTTCTATCTAGGAATACACTATCCAATTTTTAGAACAGCAGTGTGTGATGATATTAGTGAGATGTGCTTGCTATTTCTAGCAAGCTGAGCGATCACATAGATACTTCCTCGTTTTCCCATAACGTTAGAGTT
Organism: Eledone cirrhosa; assembly: GCA_964016885.1. NCBI lineage: Eukaryota > Metazoa > Mollusca > Cephalopoda > Octopoda > Eledonidae > Eledone > Eledone cirrhosa. Next base: position 19,932,109 of record OZ024743.1, on the reverse strand, counting down.
CCACTTGGCTGTGTAGAACGCGTGTTGAAATATTTAGTGATGGAGAAAATAAGTACCAGTGAAATATTGAATTCGATTAATATCAGCTCTGACTTTTCCCACAATTTGGCTTCGTGACAAATCATTCTTATTATCACACCCACCATTCGGGTGGAGCTCAATGCAAATAGTAATAAAAGAATAAGGTGCAATATTTTCTAGCGTTTCTTTATCGGAAACATAACATGCCGTAATAGCTCATGCACACTTTAAGAAGTAAACAAATAGCATTTCAAGAGGAATTGTTACATATTTTTTTCAATACTTTAGCAATTCCATATCACATCTATAAACACATGAGCTTCGATGAACGAATATATAGATTAGAAAGAAGAATACAAGACTGATGAGTATGGAAAAGTAAAAGAAAAAAAATGAAATAAAATTTATTTCATGCAGAACTTGTAGTCGATATTTGCAAATACAATATTAAAAAAAAAAAAAAAAATGGTTGTGTATTGGAAATTCGAAATAACGGAATTGCTAAGTGTTTTATGAAGCTCAATATCTGAATAAATGGATACATGATATTAGCGATGAATTATAAGGTAGGAAATGAGAAACAAACAAAAGTCGCACAGACATACACATAAGGCAAATACATATATACATATATATATATACATACATGCAAAAAACACAACCTATATATATATATATATATATATATATATATATATATATATATATATCCACACACACACACACACATATATATATATATATATATATATATATATTTATATACATTTTATATATATATATATATATATATATATATATATATAACAAAGGAATTGTGGTAAGGAACCAGATGGACCATAACGTACCAGAGTACTCAATACATAGGGTAGTAGAGTGGGAAATAGGAAAAAGTATGACCCCGACGGCAGAGTTCAAACCGTTTCGACGGCTATTTCTGGACTCCAGAAATAGCCGTCGAAATGGCTAGAGCTCTGCCGTCGGGGTCATACTTTTTCCTATATATATATATATATATATATATTTGTGTGTGTGTATGTAGAAACGTATGTATGTATGTATGTATGTATGTATGTATGTATGTATGTATGTATGTATGTATGTATGTATGTATGTATGTATGTATGCATGTATGTATGTATATGAAACTTATTTCTACTGAATAAGTTGGCTGTTAATCTTAAGTTCTTCTGGATAAACTGTCTGTCAATGTGTTACAACTGATTCATACCCAATACATCATTAAACGCTACTATTTTAGTGAAGACTCTTTTAATTTTATTCGCTATGAAGTAAAGACCCCGCTTCAGTCATGAATTGCCATGAGATTTGCAGCTAGAAAATTTCCCACCGAGGCACAAATCTGGGAAATGTTGTTTGTGGAAGACCAGTAGCCACCTACGAGCAGTGGCGGACTGGTTCTAAAAATATTGGTTGCCAGGAGTTGAAGGGGGCCCACCTACATATAGAAGGCTATCATTTAATTTTTATAATGAATAAATAACATTTTCGAAAAATACATAAGTGGAAACAAAACAGTGCAATCAAATTCTTGCGGAAAAATATCTAACCTTCTCCAATAAAAAAATTATGTATTTTGCGAAATCCAGAGATTTTCCATAATGACCAGAAGTCGACCCTAAATATTACTAATAGCTCTAGGAAAGCCATGAACGACACCACATCTTTTAAACTTTGATTTTGAAAGTAGGTTTATAATTATCAATTTTCATTATACTTTCGTAGCTGACTTGGTGGCCTAGTTGGAGGAATCATAGACGGTGGTGATCCTGGTCTGAAGTTCTATCCTGGTCGGGAGTAGGGTTCCCCGTAAGCCTTTTCAATTTTTGGTTGTAAAATAAAAAACGTTACATGTACCTCTTGACCGGGATTGAACCCAAGGCAAAGATCACCACCGTCTGTAGTACCTGCCCCTAGGCCACAGAGACAACTACGAACATTGCGTGCAAATTCATACTTATAAACCTACATTCAAAATTTTCAAAACAAAGTGTTGTTGTTTCGTTCATGTCTTTCTTAATATTATTGCTCCTATTTAAGGTCGACTTCTAAATCATTAGGGTGTTCCATAATATACATCATCGTTTTGTTTCACATCTATCTAGACTATATTTTAACCTGTAATCCTTGTTTCATTTTTGTTGCACCTCATTTCTATCCCCCCCCCCTCTCTCTTTCTCTTTCTTTTTCTCTCTGTGATATTTGAATCTACTATGATTTGGGCTTACCTATTCCTATAAATATTTTTTGCATGTCAGTTAGATTCAAACTTACAATGATTGGCATTATATATATATATAAGGCGGACTAGGTCTAAAAATATTGGTTGCCAGATGAAGGGGGGCCCACCTACATATGGAATGCTATCATTGAATTTTTATAATGAATAAATAACATTTTCAAAATATAGATGAGTGGAAACAAAAGAGTGCAATCAAATTTTTGCGTAAAAATATCTTACCTTCTCCAATAAAAAATCTTATGTATTTTGCGAAGTCCAGAGAATTTCAATGGCCTTTAGTCTTTCACATTCACTCAATATATATATATATATATATATATATATATATATATATATGTGTGTGTGTGTGTATGTGTATGTGTGTGTGTGTGTGTGTGTGTGTGTGTGTGTGTGTGAGTGTATCTATAATTCTATATATACACCACATGCACTAATTGATTTGACAGATGTCTTTAACTCATTGATACCAAATATTATTTGGTCGGTAGTTCGTGTGTAAGTATATAAATATATATATATATATATTTTCTCAACCTTATTAGTTCTATCGTCGCTTTGGTATATATTGTGTGTTAGTTTCGCCTACCACAATGTTCGATTTGTCAAGCTATTTAAACGTATGTTATTACTCTAAGGTCCTATCTTATCGAGTGCTTTGCTAACTCATCCTTTCATATAAGTAGGCCGAATTTACTTGCAAACCGCCAGAGATTCGATTTTACTGATTTCCAATTATATATATATATATATATTTGCTTGTGTGTCTGTGTCTATATATGTATGTTTGCATGCATGAATGAATACACTAAGCTTTAGATTTATTAGAATGTACAACCACTTATTCCAGCTATTTGCACTATCGTATATTTTGGTTTCTAGTAATTCCCTGGGGAATTGGTTGAACAAATGCTTTGCTTAATTCTCTTATTTATTTAAAAAAAAATTATATTTTCCTCTTAGATTTCAGGTATTTTTTGAAAGCAAAGCATTGGCCTCTAAAATACTACAGTGGGCCCTGCAATGCTACTGTGGGCTCTTGCAATGCTACCGTGGACCTCCTGGGGCCCACTTGCCACTAGGCAACCTGGCAACCTGGCCAGTCCACCACTGCCTATGCATACCAGTCCCCAATGTTATCCAAAGGAAAGAAAAAGCCGATACAACTTGACACCAGTAATGTCACAACTCATTTCTACAGCTGAGTGTAGAAGTATATATATATATATATAAAGTTAAACAAGGTTCATTGATTAATCAATGAATATAGTTTTACAATAGATTAGAAGCACTCAACAGTAGAAGTTTTCTGGAGTTATTAATATTAATTATAATCTATTGTAGAATAAGCGCTCTACCTTCAGGGAGCTAAATATGACCAAAGGTTAAACAAGATTCATTGATTAATCAATGAATATAGTTTTACAATAGATTAGATTAATATATATATATATATATATATATATATATATACATATCCAAAGAGGGCTCGATAAGGATAAATATATATCAAATATATAAGAACGGCGGCGATTCTTTGCTTAAAATTTATTCTGTTATTATAATAAATAATATATATATATATATATATATATATATATATTTATTTATTATAATAACAGAATAAATTTTAAGCAAAGAATCGCCGCCGTTCTTATATATTTGATATATATTTATCCTTATCGAGCCCTCTTTGGATTTTAGTCTTGAAATTTATTATTATTACTATATATATATATATATATATATATATATATATATATATATATATATATATATATGGCTCTGATACCATCAACACTATACTCACAGAGCTGGCATATCTAAGAACTGACTAACTGCCTGATGAGGTCATAGCCATTCAATGGCTATCATCGAAATATATATAGCAGTAAATAAAGGATTATGAGTTCATGCAATTGACTTATGTTTCGTCACTATATATATATATATATATATATATATATATTATATAGTAATAATAATAAATTTGAAGAATCTGTTATTTTAATAAATATATATTATATATATTAATCTAATCTATTGTAAAACTATATTATTTGATTAATCAATGAATCTTGTTCAACCTTTTGTCATATTTAGCTCCCTGAATGTAGACCGCTTATTGTATATATATAACGAAGGTAGTGCTAAGGAACCAGGTGGACCATAACGCACCAGAGTACTCGATACTTTGAGCAGTAGAGTGGGTAATAGGAAAAGATTCAGGACACCGACGGCAGAGCTCAAGCCGTTTCGACGGCTATTTCAGTCCAGAAATAACCGTCGAAACGGCTTGAGCTCTGTCGTAGGGGTCCTGAACCTTTTCCTATATATATCTGTTAGACACGCAGTGACTAACAACAGAATGTTTTAAGTCTGCGTGTCTGACATACATATGTAGCTTGTGAATAACAATTTCAAGGGGTATCGCTGGCCGTGGTTATGCTTCCCAAACAGCTTTTATAATGTATCGTGTTATTGGCTAATCAACCAACAAGAGTAATTGTTGCTCAAAAGCATCCGCAACTTTGTTTCCACGTTTATTTATCGTTTCGCTTTCGAATCGTCCTTCAGTATTTCGTCGTTTTATCATCAAAATATTTTTCTCGTTTTGGTAAGTTATATTGTTAATTTATATATGATTTTTAAATTTATATTAACTATTAAGAGTCTGAAAATATTTTCATACATCTTACAATAATATTTATAAGATCATTTATAAAATAACAATTATATAATCTAATTACATTACAACGCTAATTTATTATTAATATATATCATGTTTAACTAGAGTTATTACAAGCGTTGCCTTAAAAAAATATTAAACTAGACCTGAAAAATACGCAAGCTCAAAAGAGGCACAGAATGTTATAACAAACCTTCAAAAGTGTGGGACTAGAGTTGTTGCTCAAAAATATTGTAATCATTATCTATCGTACACTCTGTGGCATCCTTTTATAAAAAAAAGAATCATAACGAACTCAAGACGGCACGATAATTATTTAAGTGAATTTATAATATAGAATTCGGTTTAAGTGCATTTCGTATTAATCATTACTAAACATCTAATATGAGATATTGAACATTAGCTTAAATAATTATCGTGTCGTCTTGAGTTCGTTATGAGTCTCTTTTTTATAAAAGGATGCCACAGAGTGTATGATAGATAATGATTACAATATTTTTGAGCAACAACTCTAGTCCCACACTTTTGAAGGTTTATTATAACATTCTATGGCTCTTTTGAGCTTGCGCCTTTTTCATGTCTAGTATATGTATATATATATATATATATTTATGCTCTTTTACTCTTTATATATATATATATATATATATATATATATAAAAACAAATAACGAAACGAAATTAAATTTCGTTTCGCTTCTAACTCACTTTTGTATGACTGACGCTTAAACAATTAAGTTAAAGTGTACATCTACATATGTATACGGAAGTATTAGTATGCATATAAATACACACATGTATACATATGTACATGTACTCAGCTTTTCACTAGACACTTTACAGTGAGTGTCAGCTAGTCTGTATGTAACCACACAGACGGACCGGGTTTTAGAGTCATACGGGTTTTCAAGGAAACACATTTCCTCTATTCTCCAGAGGGCCAGACAGGAATATTGGACTAGTTTCGATGTTATTACATCTCATCAGCAATATTTACCCATCTTCCGGCTTCTCTGGAGAATTGTAAAAGCACATATCGTTATATGCTTTTTCTATGAAAATTAGTAGTGGGTAGACTAATTTGCATAGAACGTGAGTCATTGTACGCACCGGTTCAGCGGAAACGATAAAAACAAATAACGAAACGAAATTAAATTTCGTTTCGCTTCTAACTCACTTTTGTATGACTGACGCTTAAACAATTAAGTTAAAGTGTACATCTACATATGTATACGGAAGTATTAGTATTAGAACTAATTAGTTGGAAGTGATATTTTAGTAAGTAAGTTAATTTTATAATTTTCTTATTTTACGTCTCTCATATATATATATATATATATATATATATATATATATATATATATATATATATATATATATATATATATATATATATATATATATATATATATATGAGAGACGTAAAATAAGAAAATTATAAAATTAACTTACTTACTAAAATATCACTTCCAACTAATTAGTTTCTGGAATGGAGTAAATATATTTTCCGAAGAAGATATTGAAAAGCATTCCGTCGTCAGGGAAGTCTATTCTCAGCTAAGTTTCCAGGCAAAGCGAGGACTCTGGAAACTTATTAAAAATAATTCAGTGGATAGGAAATAGCAAAGCGTGGACTGAATTCCTAGCCATTGAAAAAATCACTGCCTCTGCGTCTGTGGCAAATTCAAAAAGAATCAATCACGTGACATCGAGGTCAATCAGTGGAAAGTGGTTTGCTACTAAGACAGCGGCCTGCCTACTACCATAGCAGCAGTCATGGCCAATATTGCTCGACAAATAATTTGGAGATAATTATAAAGAATTAATATCTAGTAACATATATATACATACAGATGCATATCAATGCTAGCAAATATATAGGTTTTGTCTTAGTAACATTGTGGTTCAATGCATGGGGTTGCAGAACAATAATATGAGGGACGTAAAATAAGAAAATTATAAAATTAACTTACTTAATAAAATATCACTTCCAACTAATTAGTTTCTGGAATGGAATAAATATATTTTCCGAAGAAAACATAGAGAATCACTCCGTCGTCAGTGGTTTGCTACTAAGACAGCGGCCTGCCTACTACCATAGCAGCAGTCATGGCCAATATTGCTCGACAAATAATTTGGAGATAATTATAAAGAATTAATATCTAGTAACATATAGACTGCTGCTATGGTAGTAGGCAGGCCGCTGTCTTAGTAGCAAACCACTTTCCACTGATTGACCTCGATGTCACGTGATTGATTCTTTTTGAATTTGCCACAGACGCAAAGGCAGTGATTTTCTCAAGGGCTAGGAATTCAGTCCACGCTTTGCTATTTCCTATCCACTGAATTATTTTTTAATAAGTTTCCAGAGTCCTCGCTTTGCCTGGAAACTTAGCTGAGAATAGACTTCCCTGACGACGGAATGTTTCTATATATCTTCTTCGGAAAATATATTTACTCCATTCCAGAAACTTATTAGTTGGAAGTGATATTTTAGTAATTAAGTTAATTTTATAATTTTCTTATTTTACGTCCCTCATATTATTGTTCTGCAACCCCATGCATTGAACCACAATGATACTAAGACAAAACCTATATATTTGCTAGCATTGATATGCATCTGTATGTATATATATGTTACTAGATATTAATTCTTTATATATATATATATTTATACTCTTTTACTCTTTATATATATATATATATATATATACATATATAAAGAGTAAAAGAGCATAAATACAGACGCACACACACACACACACACATATATATATATATATTTATATTGTTATATTTGGCGATAGTGATGTTGCCAATAGAAAGAAACACACGCACCATATAATTTCCACTTTAACTTTATTGTTCGTTATTGTTTATCAATGTCCTTTCGCCACATATTACATTCTATGATCTCTTCAATGATTTTCTGTTCTGTTCTTCCGTATTTTTCCTGTTCTTAAACATCTACTCCATCTTGTCTTTGTTTTGCGGAGCGTTTTTTGTGTTTCATTTCTGTGCATGCGTTTGCACCTGGGTCTTTGTGTGTGTATGTGTGTTTCTGTTTGTTACATTTACGTGTTCTTTATGTGCGTGTGCGGGATTGGATCGTTTGCTGTTTGTTTATGTCTTGTTGTGTGTCTTTATTCTATCTTCAGTCATTAAGTTGCGGGCTATTACTATTCCACTCGTGTTTTCTGTTCAGGCTAGGACTATCTTCTATTATGTGAGTGGCCTCCGTAATTTGTTGTGTCAGTTCTATGTGTGGATAGGATCTTTATTTCTATGTTATATATTGAGCCCTGGTATTCTAGCTTTGCATGTTGGTATAGCACTGATGAACTTTTCTCCTCCTTAAGTTCTAGCCAGTATTCCTTTAATCTCTCTCCTATACTACTGACTGTCTCTACTATGTATCCCGTTGTCTTGTTTCTGCATTGGCCTTCTGTACATCTTGTGCTATCGACTAAATTCCTTGTTTTACACATAATCTGTGGGATTATCTTATAAACAATACTGTTTTATCAATACAGGTTTTTTTCTGATCCGGGATGTTATGGTAGCTCCTGGTTTTTCTACTACTTTTAATCCTAAAGTTCATTTTTTCCAAAGCTCTTCTAAAACGACGTGCTAGTTCGCCTTTAGGGTTACCAGCAACCAACATGGCACTCTGGTATTTTTTGCTGTCATGTGTCTATGTATATGTATGTATGTATGTATGTATGTATGTATGTATGTATGTATGTATGTATGTATGTATGTATGTATGTATGTATGTATGTATGTATGTATGTCAGGTCACCAGTTGGTGCTACTGGTAACATGTACAACCTGTCTCATGGTCGGGTCGTTGGCGATTAAACTGGCAACCCCACCAAGGTTTCTTGGTGAGGAGGGTGACTTTGGACATCCTGCAGGACTAAAAACAAAACGTGTAAAAGGGCAAAGGAGCTCTTAAGAGTCAATGGCCATCCAAAATCACCGAGAGAGATGGCTCCTTAGCCTTTGTCAAGGCAGAATTCTAGGAGAAGGAAAACTCTGATATAACACCTGCAACCCTGATGGTATCCAATGATGTTGACTTGATCTTTTCTTTGGTAAATATCATCTTGGTTAAGAGAGTGGGACTGGCTTTGTGCAGTGCCTTTGCTCACTATAAAAGCTTCACGGCACAGACATTGCTTTATATCTGGAGATCTCTCTACACTTGTCGTCACATGGTACCATGGGCCCAGCACTATGTGTCAATAATTGTCACAAGCGTAGTGTTTGTACCAGAGTTTTCAAGTCACTGGCTGGACTAAAAAGTCACACTCGTTCAGCGCATCGGTAGGGGTTCTCTTACATGGATATAAAGTAGTGGCCGTACTCGAAAACGAGTTGGGAGCCACCATGTATGTATGTATGTATGTATGTATGTATGTATGTATGTATGTATGTATGTATGTATGTATGTATGTATGTATGTATGTATGTGTGTACATGTACGTATGTTTATGTGAATGTGTGGGAGTATAAATATATGCGTGGATAGATGCTTATGTATGTATATATTTACATATATCTATATCTATATATATAAAACGGTAGATGTCTGTCTGTGTGTGTGTATGATTTTTATGCATTTCCACATTTCTCTACCGATTTTGATGATTTTTTCCCAATGTGCTCCAAATTTACCAGGACAGGTCAACGCGTAATTAATTTTGCCAAACATTTCCTGCTTCTATAAAAAGATCGATAAAACTAAATACATGCTGTAACCCTCTCTCTTACACGCTTCATTCCTCTCACTACTACCATAAAAAATATCTGAAACTACATACATGTTGCAACTCTCTTTAAAAGGTTCATCCTTTCCTCTACTCTACTCTCAATCTCCTCTGCAACTCTCTTTAAAAGGTCTACTACCTCCGTCTACTACCCTATCAACATTACTGTTTAGAACAACGACAAAACTTCTTTTGAAGGAACGCGACACAAACTTTGAAACCTAAGCAACACATCGATTTATACAACAACCATAGCTTTACTCTCTCCGTCGCTCTTCCCTCTCTCTATAATAGATTATTCCCCCTCTCTATAATTTACCTGCTTTACTCTCTTCATGCTTCGAGGTTTAACACTAGCTTCACTTTCTCCGTCGCTCTTCTCTCTCTCTATAATAGATCATTCTCCCTCTTCGTTCGGGAACGCGAAAATAACTTTGATAACTAAGCGACACTCATACTTCAAATATCAAAATTTAAAAAGCCGATAACACTAAATAGATACTGCTCTCTCAACGTTACATTTTACACACTTACATTTTACATCAAATAACAAATATTCACCCCCTCCCCTCTCTATAATTTAACTACTTTACTCTTCACTCCCTATATGACAACACTGCAGTGGAGCCTTCCGTATTGAGCGTTCAGTATTGACATACGGCTTATCTGGGGCATTTTCAATCGGCTTATTGCAAATAACAACCCGCAAAATAACACTTCATATAACAGATTAATGCTATAGACATATGAATCGGAATGTAACCCGTGAACTTTTTCCTGGGCAAAATTATTCGAACAGACATGACCTCATTGCTAGAGTGTTCAGACTGAAACTGGCTAAACTCATGGCTTTAATAAAAAAAAAGGTCAGGTATTTGGGGCTGTAAAATGTGACATGTTCACCGTCGAATGGCAAAAACGAGGACTGCCACATGCTCACATTTTGATTTGGTTAGCTGATAAAATCAATTCAAATGCCATAGACAGCTTCATTTAGGCTGAAATCCCTAACCTAGCGACTGACCAGGAATTACATGACATCGTCAAAGCTAACATGGTCCGTGTGCGTCGGGTCCTAATGGGCATCAAACGTGTTGAAAGGGGGGTCGTGCAGTAAGGGATACCCAACAAAATTTGTTGACCAGACTCAGACTGGTGGTGACGGGTACCCCCTGTACAGGCGGAGAGGGCCCGAGAACGGTGGCTTCACCACAACAGTAAGGGGAGGTCAAGTCGACAATAGATGGGTGGTCCCTTACTGCCCACTTCTCTTGAAAATGTTCAACCCCCACATCAACGTTGAGTTTTGCAACTCCGCCGAGTCGATAAAATACATATGCAAATATGTAAATAAAGACTCTGATACCGCAATGTTCGCATTTCAAGCTGAAAATAGCAGGGACAAGGTCACAGAATACCTTGCGGGGCGGTACATCAGTAGCAATGAAGCTTTCTGGCGCTCATTTGGTTTACCCCTACCAACGTCACCCCGCCATCGTACAGCTTGCGGTACATTTGGAAAATGGGAAAAGGGTTTACTTTTAGGATCAAACCGCCGCCAAGTTGGCCGCCTATCCGAAAGCGACCACTCTGGCGGGTTTCTTCAAACTTTGCCAGTTCGATACATTTGCGCAAACGATTGTGTACTCCCAGGTTCCATCCTACTTTATATGGTCGAAAAACACTTGGGTGCGAAGTAAGTCAGGTAAGGCTGCTAAAAGACATCCTGGTGTAAAATTTGACAGCTGTCTTGGAAGGGTTTACACCGTGCCCCCAAGTCAGTATGAGTGCTTTCATCTCCGCCTTCTTCTGCGTGAAGTTGTATGCCCACAAAGTTTTCAGGACCTCAAAACTGTTGATGGAGAAATATGTGATACGTACCGGGAAGCCTGTTTTAAGCGTGGTCTTTCGGAAGATGATTCACAATGGGATTCCACTTTAGCAGAGGGTGCTTTGTTGAAATCACCTAAAGGTCTACGGGAACTCTTTGCCATTTTGCTTCAAAAGTGTGAAATGGGTGATCCCAAATCTTTATGTGTCAAGTACAGAGACTTCATGCCTGAGGACGTCCTGCGCCTGGCTCATCTGCAGTATACTTCAGTGGAAGTTAGTTACAGCGACATTATCTACAACAGGGCATTCATTGATATCGAGGACGCCCTCCTCGACATGGGTGGGAGTGAGTTGGCGACGTATGGCTTGCCGTCAACCGTCAGAGAGGAAGCTAACACGTTGGCCCCGGATTTGTTGCGGGAAACAGCATATGACATCGAATCTCTTTCGCAATACTTAGAGGAAAATGAGCCCAAACTTCTGTCGGACCAAAGGTTAACTATCATTGACGCGGTTCAAAATCAGGATGGGGGTATTTACTTTCACGGTGCTCCTGGGGGTACCGGAAAAAGTTATGTAACGAAATTGATTCTCTCTAAGATTCGTCAGGAGAAAGAAATTGCGCTGGCCGTTGAATCGTCCGGGATCGCGGCTATTTTGCTGCCGGGAGGCAGGACAGCACATTCAACCTTTAAGCTCCTCTTGGATTTAGTAAAAACTGAGACACCAACATGCAATATCAGCAAGAGTTCACACGAGCTCTGGTTCTCAAAAGATGTTGCCTCATTGTTTGGCATGAGTGCACAATGGCACACAAAGGTGCCCTTGAGGCATTGGACAGGATCCTGAAAGATATTAGGGATTCTACGGCTTCCATGGGTGGCGTAACCCTTCTGCTTTCAAGCGATTTTCGGAAAACGCTGCCTCTCATCCCCAAAGGGACAAGAGCTGATGAAGTGCATGCCTGCCTTAAGTCGTCCATGTTGTGGCTCCAGGTGAAGAGTTTGTACCTGAGCACAAATATGCATGCTCATTTGCATGGTAACAACATGTCTGCAGCATTTGCTCAGAATATTTTAGCACTTGGTGAGGGCGAGGTCCCTGCGGATGACAAGGGCGGCATAGCAATCGACTCCCTGTGCAACATTGTGAGCAGCCCTTCTGACCTTTGGGAAGCAGTTTTTCCTAATGTCTCATCTAACTTTAAAAACCTCGATTGGCTCAGCGAAAGAGCCATCCTTGCTCCGAAAAATACCATGGTTAATTTTATTAACGAGCAGCTGATTGAGAAGATTCCCGGTAAAGAACACATCTTCAAATCTGTCGATCGGACATCAGACTCCGACAATATTGTTAATTATCCGATTGAGTTATTAAATTCCCTTGAGCCCCCAGGACTTACACCTCACATTCTTAAGCTTAGGGTTGGCTGTCCCATTATGCTAATAAGGAACTTGCGTCGACCAAAGCAGTGCAACGGTACTTGCATGGTCGTCAAGTCACTGACGCCCCACTTGATTGAGGCCACCATTGTAACGGGGTGCGGGAGAGGGGGAGAATGTTTTCAGTCCAAGGATGAACCTTTTCCGCTCGGCGTCAGATATCCCGTTCGATTTCCGGCGATCCCAATTCCCGGTGAGACCATGTTTTGCAATGTCCATTAACAAGTCACAAGGGCAAATATTGTCGGTGGCGGGCATCCATTTGGGGGAGCCATGCTTCTCCCATGGCCAACTTTATGTTGCCTGTTCCCGCGTAGGGAGCAGGAATGGACTTTTTGCTTACACACCTCAAGGGATGACACGCAATATCATCTACAAAGGGGTGCTATAGATGTTGGTGCAGGTGCTGGAGCTATGCCGTCTGGAAAACTATTTCATGGTAGGGTCACCCATAGCGGACAGATCTGACACCCAGCGGCATCAGGGCCATCATCTTGCAACTTTAGTCTACTAAATTCGCTATTGGAAGATTATTAACCCATCATTGATTGTCCAAAATGGTAATTGGTTCGTAACTTTTAATAACCGGTTCAACTGCTTTATGCACTTAATTGATAAGCTTATTCGCTTTCAAACTACGTTTACCTGTATGTAACTTTTCATAGCAAATGAACAAACCCGAGTAACGCCGAGCTAAACAGCTAGTATTTATTATTTTTCCCCATTACATTACGTTCTATTTTCTCCCGTTATATTTTTTAGATCAGCCTCGCTTTCAATTATTTTAGCCTTTTTTTTTTTACATATATATCTTACATCCAAATCAAATAAAAAATTTCATTCTGATGAGCGATTTCAGACGTCTGTGTCGAGCTCGTCTGTCTTCGTGAAACCTTTGGTAAATGGAATAATTGTCTCATATTGTTTATTACATAACTAAATAGGTCTGTAGCTTACATAGAGAACTCTGCTTTCCTGTACCTTTCCGACGGAAACACTTTATATATATATATATGCATATATATATATATATATATATATATATATATATATATATATATATATATATATATATATATATATATATATATATATATATATATATGCATATATACATATATATACATGCATATAGATATACATAGATTCATATTTACATATATTTAAGGATTCGTTTGGAAAAATTTCGTTGATCCGCATTCTTCACATATGAAAAGTTATTTTCAGTTGACTGCGTGGCGTTTACAATGAGTAATGCAAATATTTTGCAAATATTTGATAAGTCATTTGAATTTCTCTGCAATAGGCAGCTACAGGGAGAGGTAATACTTTAATATAATGAATTAGATGCCAAGAAATAACATCTCCTAATACAAAATCGAAGTGATAATTTATGACGATAAAATACGAGGAATATTGCATAAAAGGGCGATAATTATATAAAACCAACAGAAACACAATGGCTCTGTGACATGCAAATATTTAAAATGATCCATTGAGGATTGCGTTAATGTTAAAAAATAACAAAAAGAACGAGGTATGCTTCCAAGTGGCTGTTAAACTAAGCAGGTAATTCAGTCACATTTACTTTATTATTCTTTACTCGGATATAAAAGCCTTTTGTATATATATATAAAAGTGTGATAGGCGAGATAAGTACGAATGTACACACACGCATATATATGCATACATACACATATACACACATATACACCCCCCTCCACACACACACACTAACATATATATACGAAATAGTGTTAAGACATAGCTACGTTCACATAACTGTTTTATTGCATGATAAATATTTCAAAGACATAGTTAGTAATAATTGTTTCTATTTTTGGCACAAGGCCAGCAATTATCCCAGTGTATTACTGGTACTTTATTTTATCGACCCCGTAAGGATGAAAGGCAAAGTTAACCTCAGTGGGATTTGAACTTAGACCATAAAGGGCCGTAACTCTTTGCTGCAAAGCATGGCGTCCGACCCTCTACCGATACTGCCAATCCACCTAGTAATAATTGTTTCTACTTTTGGAACAAGGCCAGCAATTACCCAGTACATAACTAAATGCAATGGATACAGCATTGACAGTTTCCATGTGACATCATCAGTTACTCATACGATTGTGTAATGTAGTTATGCTGGCATATCTACATGCCAGCATAACTACATTACAAAATGTATATATATATAATATAATATACATATGATATTATTATATGTATATAATATTATATATATATATTATGTATATATATATATATATATATATGTGTGTGTGTGTGTACATAAACACACAAAAACGCATAGATATATGTATGTATATATATATATATATATATATATATATATATATATATATAATGTATATATATATATATATACACACATCTGTATGTGATAAAGAAGGAGTAAGCGAAATATTGAGAGAGAATACGTATTTCCTCAAGTCAGTTGCATATTTTATCGATCTCAATTTTTTCGGACCGTTCGGTTATGAGGGATATATATATATATATAGGAGGAGGTTATAGTTCACTTGAAGTATTGTGTAATGAGGTATAAACGTTTGTATATGTATAATAAAGCCAAAACAATGCAGGTATGGACATAGAATAAAGAATGCAAATGCAAAAGATATTGTTGACAATTAGTCTTACCTCAGATTTATTTAAATGTCCTTAATTTTCGAGATAATATCTCTTCTTCAGAGGGAAGTAAAGCTCTCAAACCAGTGTTCTAAATAGCTTGCCAAGTCATGCTGACAGGAAATGGTATAGAGTATCTGTTCTATCATTAATGTCAAAGAGTTAAAATTAGGTGGATAAAGAGTAGTCTCCCTTCAAAAGGGGTTTGTTTTTGTTTTTTTGTTTTTTTTATACATGCCTGTTTAAGTGTGTGGGAGAATGCATGAAGGTGTAAGTATGTGAGTGTGTGTGTGTGAGTGTGAGAAGATATGTCTATTCGTATATGTGGGGGATATGTGTTATCTGGTGTTAGAACTGGTTTTGTGTGTGTATGTGTGAGAGAGAATAAGTGGAGGTGTAAGCGTGTGTGTGTGTGTGTGTGCGTGCGTGCGTGTGTGTGTGTGGGGTGTGTGTAAATATGGGGCTAGAAGCTCTATCAGGTTATAAATTGGGTGTTGACTTCTAGTCTATTATTGATTGGTGGTTGTGTTTTATCTATAATTAGTGCTTCCTTAATTCTAAGATTGCCGAGGTTTCTTTCCTTAGATTCTATCCTAACTGTTATGGTTTTGTCGGTGTTTTTGCATTTAACTAGGTGTTTCTTAAATGAGGAAGCGTTAGTATTGAGGTGTTCTTTTATTCTTATGTGGAGTGGTCTGGTGGTGCTACCTACGTAGAAGTTGTTGCATTTGTCATACTCTAGTCTGTATACGACGTAAGCCTGGTGGCATAGGTCTGTGTCGTTGATGTGGCAGTTGGCTAGTCTGCAGCAGTTGTCATGTCTGGTGGAGTGTCTTTTGGTTAGCTGTCCGCGTAGAGAAGGACCTGAGTGGGCCAGTTGGATATCTAGTGCCTCTCGTCTGATAGCTCTGCGGATGGCTGTTGTTGTTTCTTCACTGAAGTGTGGGAGCTTCAGGAAGCAGGTGTTAGTGCCTCGGGTGTGGTGTCTTCTGTTCTTTCTGGCACGGTTTGTGGTGGATCTCGTGTATCCGTTCAGTTTGAGTACTTCCAGGAAATGTGTAGTGTGTGTGTCTCGGTCTCTAGCGTCGGTGCATTTGTTCCGGATACGTGCCAGTTCGTTCCTTATGTATCCGAACTTGGCACCGAGTGGGAGGGCCGATCTGAAATGTACGAACAGGTCCCTGCTGGCGGATTTTTTTATAGAAGCAGGTGTGGATGTTTCCTTCCTATGTTACCCTGAGTTGGAAGTCCAGTAGGGATAGGGATCCGCGGTCATCGGGGTGTTCCATGCTGAACTTTATACTGGCGTGCATGCTGGAGAATGTTGTGTATATTTTATCTGCCTCCTCACGGGATGATGTAAGGATGAGTATGTCATCTACATATCGGGTAAAGAAGGTATGGGAATGGCAGGTGTTGAGGGCTCGGCATTCTAGCTGGTTCATGTAGGTGATGGCCAGCAGGCCCGATAGGCTGTATCCTATGGGTAATCCGGTTGTATGTCTGTATGTGTGGTGGTGGAAGGTGAAGTACGTGTTGTCTACTGTGAAGGACAAAAGCTGAACTCAACACCCAATTTATAACCTGATAGAGCTTCTAGTCCCATATTTACCCCCCCCCCCCCCGCCACACACGCACGCACGCACACACACACACACGCTTACACCTCCACTTATTCTCTCTCACACATACACACACAAAACCAGTTCTAACACCAGTTAACACATATCCCCCACATTTACGAATAGACATATCTTCTCACACTCACACACACACACTCACATACTTACACCTTCATGCATTCTCCCACACACTTAAACAGGCATGTATAAATAAAACAAAAAAACAAAAACAAACCCCTTTTAAAGGGAGACTACTCTTTACCCACCTAATTTTAACTCTTTGACATTAGAGATAGAACAGATACTCTATACCATTTCCTGTCAGCATGACTTGGCAAGCTATTTAGAACACTGGTTTGAGAGCTTTACTTCCCTCTGAAGAAGAGATATTATCTCGAAAATTAAGGACATTTAAATAAATCTAAGATAAAAGACTAATTGTCAACAATATCTTTTCCATTTGCATTCTTTATTCTATGTCCATACCTGCATTGTTTTGGCTTTATTATACATTTACAAACGCTTATATATATATATATATATATATATATATATATATATACTAAACATATTAAACATCATATATGTATATATATAGAATAGCTTTCACCGTATTTTTGACTAAAGAAATTTTAGCCTGATAATGGGGTTTAGAACCCTCAGATAAATGGAAAAAGATGAGTATTGACGTACATGGGAGTCGAACCCACATCTTTGGTTATCAAGACCACTGTGCTACAATTACACCAACACATCACCCATGTCCTTTCATTCAAATTAGAAGCTACATTCTTAGCGAGTATAAATGACAAGTAAGTATGTTTTGAAACAGTGAGCAGGTTTGAATTTAGAAAATAGAATAGCTTTCACCGTATTTTTGACTAAAGAAATTTTAGCCTGATAATGGGGTTTAGAACCCTCAGATATTCTATTTTCTAATTTCAAACCTGCTCACTGTTTCAAAACATACTTACTTGTCATTTATACTCGCTAAGAATGTAGCTTCTAATTTGAATGGAAGCAGATGGGTGATGTGTTGGTGTAATGGTAGCACAGTGGTCTGGTTAACCAAAGATGTGGGTTCGACTCCCATGTACGTCAATACTCATCTTTTTCCATTTATCTGTGGGATCTAAACCCCATTATCAGGCTAAAATTTCCTATGTCAAAAATACGATGAAAGCTATTCTATTTTCTAATTTCAAACCTGCTCACTGTTTCAATACATACTTACTTGTCATATATATATATACATATATATAACATTATATATATATATATATATATATAAAAAATTATATTAAAGATATTAAACAAAATGATTTTATATATATATATATTGGTAGAACACTGGAAGGTAATATCCGTAGTGGTAGAGCACTCAGTCCATGGGACGAGTTAGGTAGAATTGGTTACACAACAGTTAGTTCACCATACCGAGAACAATTGTTTCTCCTTAGCGGATCCTCAGCTCGTAATGGACATGGTTATTCGGAACAGGAAGGACAACCGCACGAACGCACATGCGCAGAAACGATCACTTCACACAGGCACTACTAAATTGCGTGCGAGAGGTGTAAGGGAGATAACTGCGAAAGTGCGAAAGTTTCTAGTTGATAAGAAAATTAAGATGTTATTGTATTTCAATCCTGAGCTTTGTAGTTATGTAAGAGGTGTTTCCAGATGTGTGGACAACGTGTGAAGAATTCATTTCTCGTGTTTAGGCAATCACTATTGCGTAATCTCTTTAGAATATTTATTCGTTCATCAATACATAGTCCACACGACGGATTGCCCCTTGCGTATGGCTTGGACTTAGTGATGGCTTTCTATTGAATGGAGTAGTCTATACTTGAGTCCTTGAGGGACCATACGTGGCTCGCGAGTTTCGTAGAGGAACGTCTGTCCGGGTACCTAAAGGTCGACTGGTGGTTCAGGAAGCGTTCCTTAAATCAGCCCTCCGCCATACGCACATAGGATTTGACCTCATGTGGTTGATTTGGTCGGTTGGAAGTGACCACAGCTTCATAAACTACAGCGGGTGTGTTGCATTGCTGTTGAAGGGGACAAGCTTCGGGCTTACGGCAAGAGCACCCCGGTGGGGTGTTGCTCTTAGGGCTGTTGGTGATGTGGGACTTTGTGTCGGTTAAAGATGGAGCGGTATTTATGACCTTTGGGAAAGTGTCTATCTAAGAGGGCTAGACATTGTTTGCCTACATTAGTTTTAACGTTGAGTGAGAAGGGAGGAGAGAACCAGATAGTTTGTCTATTGTTACGCTTTCTTTACTTATTGCTGTTGTTGTTAGTGGGAGAGTAAGTGATAGGTTACGGTTGTCCTTCCTGTTCTGTATAACCATGTCCATTACGAGCTGAGGATCCGCTAAGGTGAAACAATTGTTCTCGGTATGGAGAACTAACTGTTGTGTAACCACTTCTATATATACATATAGAAGTGGTTACACAACAGTTAGTTCACCATATATATATATATATAAATAAATATATATATATATATATATATATATATATATATATATATATATATATATATATATATATATAGTTTTGCGAGGTTTTTTATATGAAATCGTGTGTCGAAACAGATATTGTTATACTTGGGGAGGGTCATATTTGCGTAATATTGCCAGACTTAATAACAGAACACACTCACTGTTTGGTTGGTTTTCGCTTCTCGCTGTCTTTTATTATATCTGCGATCTAACTTACTCGGTCCTCAATGTTGCCATTGACTGACCGGCGGTCAAAAATAATACAGATACAATATAGACACAAACACATATATATATATATAGTTTACATAATTTACATAAATCTTTCGTTGCACATCTGCAACATCGTCAGTGGTGTTATATTCATTGTTCCTCCTGTTGTGTTGTATGTCTACGCCATTTTTTTTGTTCAGTCTGTCTATATATGTATTTATTTATTTGCTTGTTTGTTTATCTTATTTTATTTTGTCTTCTTTGCGCATGCGTTTGCGTGTGTATAGTGTTATGTGTGATGTGTGACTAGTGTGTATAGTGTTGTGTCTGCTGGGTGACTAGTGTGTGTTTATGTGCTTGTTGTTATTGTGCTTGTGTATGTATTTATTTATCTTATTTTATTTAATTTTATTTACTTATTTATACTTCTCTTAGGTCAGTGTTGTTTGTTTGGGTGTTGTTGTTGTTCCACTCATTCTTTCTGTTTAGCTTTGGTCTTCTAATTTCTATTTCACTGGCCTCTCTGATTTGCCTATCTGCTGGGTCATTCCTATGTTTAGATATTATTCTAATTTCTATGTTGTCTATGTTACCGTCATGTTGTTGTCTAGCATGTTCGTATAGTACTGACCCGTTTTTTCGTCCTTTTAGTTCCCCCCAGTGTTGGTCTATCCTTTCACCTATGCTACGAGCTGTCTCACCTATGTATGTTGTTGTCATGTTTCTGCAAGTACCCTCTGTACATCTTATGCTATAGACTACGTTTCTAGTTTTACAGTTTATCCGGGGGTTCACCTTACATATGATACACTTCCTATTGGTACAGTGGGTTTTCTTAAAAGGGTAGGTTTTGCTGATCAGGGATTTTATGGTGGTTCCTGGCTTTTCTACCACCTTTATTTTTAAGTGGGTCTTTCTCAGGGCCATTCCACACTGGTTAGCTAATTTCCCTCCAGGGGTGGCGTCCACAAACATGACACTCTGATATCTCTGGTTGTCGTACCATGATGTGGCCTTCCCTATCTTATGTCTAGCCCTATCTAAGCTATTCCATGATTTGCTCCTGTATAGTGGGCAGATTCCTTTCATGTCCAGTTCTATGAGGGTCTTATACTTTTCCATGGCTCCTTCGTATACTCTGACTCTGTCTCTTTGGTTGTAGCCAGAGAACTGCATGCGGTTGATGAAGTGTTGGATGTGTCCTTCCATTTCTGTTGGGTCGCACATGCTGGACACATTCTTCATCACTCGTACCAAATCTGCGATCAGAATATTAAACTTAGCACTACTGGACATTGCTGAGTTTTTGAGTATCAGGTATTTGGAGGCCATGGGTTTAGCAGTGAGTGGAGAATTTGGGCTCTTTCGTCTGTAGTGTTAATCCAGAGTTCTGTGTCTAATACAGGTAGTCTATTGTTAGGGTGTTTGGAAGGGAAGTCTATAGTTACAGTTATACTTTGGTGTATGGAATTAGCTATCTGCTGGATGCTTTCCATCGTGCTACGTTCTAAATCAAACTTGTTAGTGCTCTCTAGTGGGAGTGTTCTTATAACTATATTGATATCATCTACATAACGAGAGTACATGATGGGGTCTATGGAGCTTTCATGACCGCCGGTCAGTCAATGGCAACATTGAGGACCGAGTAAGTTAGATCGCAGATATAATAAAAGACAGCGAGAAGCGAAAACCAACCAAACAGTGAGTGTGTTCTGTTATTAATTCTGGCAATATTACGCAAATATGACCCTCCCCAAGTATAACAATATATATATATATATATATATATATATATATATATATATATATATATATATATTTATGTGTATGTGTGTGTGTGTATATATATATATATATTGTTATATTTGGGGAGGGTCATATTGTTGTAATAATATTGCCAGAAATAATAACAGAACACACTCACTGTTTGTTTGGTTTTCGCTTCTGTATCTTTCACATCTTCACAGTTAATTCATTCGGTCCTCAATGTTTACCATTGACTGACCAACGGTCAAAAATACAGATATAATATAGATATAAGCACATATATATAGTCTAACAAAGTTCTTTCGTTGCACACCTGCAACATCATCAGTGGTACTATTATGTATATCTACGGCATTTTTTCTGGCGTAGATATACAAGAAGGTATAGGAATGGCAGGTGTTGAGGGCTCGGCATTCTAGCTAGTCCGATAAGCTGGATCCCATGGGTAATCCTGTTGTCTGTCTGTATGTGTGGTAGTAGAAGGTGAAGTACGTGTTGTCTACTGTGAAGGACAAAACCTGGTGTATGTCCGTCGGATGGAGGCCGTAGCAGTGAACGTCCTCTGCGACAACGCAGTCTGTCAATAAATCGAAAGTTGGATGAGCGGCGACTGTAGTATAGAGGGAGACAACGTCGAGGCTAAAGTTGTTCTGGCTGGAGTTGGCGTAGTCTACATATGACCTCGTCAGAGCTACTGATATGCCCGGGAAAGGTGGAGAGTAGAGGTTTGAGGACCTGGGAGAGGAGCCAGGAGATTTTATAGGGGTCCTTCTATGCTAGAAACGATAGGTCTTATCTGTGTCTTAGTATTCTTGTGGGTCTTGATGAGGTGATAGAAAGTGGGCAGTCTGCTATTTCTAAACCCCTTTACTTCCCTCCGAAGGAGAGATATTATCTCGAAAATTAAGGATATTCAAATAAATATAAGGTAAAAGACTAATTGTCAGCAATATCTTTTGCATTTGTATTTATATTCTATATCCATACCTGCATTGTTTTGCCCTTCTAACTCCAAACGTTTATATATTGTTTTTGTTTATGCCACGAAACTACGTAGTCGAGGAATTTAGGAACAGTTTAGGTATGATACATTTTATTACTAATTATATCTAAATGTTTCTTCTCTCTTCATAATGTATTTCTAACTCTGATACTGGTTCAGTCTGGTTCAAACTGAATTGGTCTGTCCCAATCATTCATTGAGCAACATCGGTGAAGTTGGCACCCTTAACTCACAGTTGGGTGCGGATGCATTCATGTATATATGTGTGTGTCCGCATGTATCTGTGTGTTTCTAAATATATTAATAACTCCCTCTGGTCGAGCAATCTTTGAAGTGTGGGGACAACTGGAAAGCTTCCATTACTCATACTTCTCGCCTTCTTCACTACCTCTTCTACGGCCTCGATATGAATACCCCCTCCGCCTCCGTGGTATTTTCTTCGTGGTTATAAGAGGCTTAGCTCTGTTTCTCGACCGTTATATCACGTGACTGTCTCCCCCTCCGCCTTTTGGGATTCTTTCTCACGTCGTGT
>OZ024743.1:19861294-19906294 GCA_964016885.1 Eledone cirrhosa | reverse complement strand
ATATATATATATATATATATATATATATATATATATATATATATATATATATATATATATATATATATATATATATATATATTAAAATAACAGATTAAAGTTTAAGCAAAGTTATTTTAATAAATATTTGCTCTACGGTTCTTATATATTTGATATATATTTATCCTTATCGAGCCCTCTTTGGATTTACGTCTTCAAATTTATTATTATTACTATTTGGCTCCCTCGGTTGAGCACTCTAGTGATTAATATTCATCATGCAGAAACAACATCTGAATATTTCTACAAAGAACATACCCGTACCAAGCAGGAAAACATATCTAAAACTCCTGATACAGAAAACAGACGCGTTCATTAAAAGGTTGCGTTGGCGTGCCTTTTATTTCGATAATCCGCGAAAAGCAGACAACAAACAGGATAAATTGGATTTAAAACCTATAATAACCCCCCGTGTAACCCAGCATTGCTACCTTTCGAAAATGATGTCTTGGAACTCATTCGGAGTATCAAATTTCGGAATAGGAGCAATTCCTTCCAGCTAGATCTGAAGAATAGAATTCGTTCTATTAAGGATTCTAATGCCGTGCACGTCCATTCCGACAAAACTGGCAACCTATATCAAGTGTAGCGCAGTACTTACATCAACTACTACATAATGCTGTAACTAAGGATTACAGTAAAACTAATCGGTGCGTCATCAATGAAATCAACAATGCTGGGTTTAAAATCACATCTGATCTCAACATCCTGGACCGGACCGAATCTCTGGACCCTATTTCTCCCCACTTTACCCTGAAGGATCAGAAATCCAATTTTCCGAACAACCCTTCTATTCGGCTTATTAACCCTACGAAGTCCGATTTAGGTAGACTTAGTAAAACGATTCTTGATAGAATTATACCTGAAATTAGAAGTTTGGCCCCTCTTGCACTGTGGAACAATTCTTTCGTGGTGATTGATTGGTTCAACGGAATATGTAACAAGGAACATTGCCGCTTTATCCAATTCGACATCAACAATTACTACTCCTCCATCACTTTACCACTTCTCCTTAGAGCTATCAATTTCGCTAAAACACTCACAGTGGATTTCGAAGTTGATGTCATCCTCAATGCCCGAAAGTCGGTGATTAATTTCGACGATTCTATTTGGATTAAAAAATCCAATAGTACCCCATTCGACGTGAGTATGGGCGCCAGTGATTCTGCGGAGGTTACTGATCTTATCGGCCTTTTCCTTCTTTTCTCTATCAAGGACGAATTCCCCAACGCGGACGGTGGTTTGTACCGTGACGATGGTCTTTTGACCATGACTAAGTGCGGAGCTCGTGCTTGCGACAGGTTCAGAAAAGAACTCACAGCCTTCTTTAAAGGCTTCAACCTCTCTATACAGGTTGAGGCCAATCTCTCGGTCGTTAATTACCTCGACGTTACCCTCAATTTATTGAATGGGTTGTATTACCCGTATAGAAAGCCGAATGATACGCTTAATTACACAAGTAAGCATTCCAACCATCCTGCCAGCATAACCAAGAACCTGGTAAGAAACGTTTCGTTGAGGCTTTCCCGTCTTTCCACCAACGAGCGTATTTTCAACGACCATTCCAATTATTACAATGAAGCTCTTGCTCGAAGTGGATTTTTCGATAAGCTAGCATATACTGAGTACGAAAATAGACCTAGAAGAAATAGATCCCGTCGCATTTGTTGGTATAACCCACCATATAATATGGAGGTGGCCACACCATTAGCTAAGATCTTTCTTTCCCTTATTACGAAGCATTTTCCCCTACACATAAGTATAGTAACATTTTTAATAGAAATACTATTAAAATTTCTTACTCTACGACTCCTAACCTTGCACATAACATCACAGCTTCAAATTTAGCTAAACTATCTGGCCGTAGGTACACGTGCACCCCTGTAGTTAGTACTAACTGTAATTGTAGGAATCGGATTGATTGCCCCCTATCCGGGAAATGCCTCTCTAGTAACATTGTCTACAAATGTATGGTTGTAACACCCACGTCCCGTAGGGCCTACACAGGGTTAACCGCCAATAGATTCAAGCAGCGTCTTTACATGCATACCCATTCTTTTCGTTACCCTCTAAGAAGGAATATGACGTCACTTTCAGCTTATATCTGGAGTCTAAAAGACAACCACACCCAATATAAGTTACACTGGGAGATCTTAGCTAGGGCTAGATCGTATAACGGAAATAAAAGACCATGTGACCACTGCGCCGCTGAGGCCCTGGAAATACTCTACGCCACAGACCACATCTTAATAAAAAAATCTGAGGCAATTTCGGCTTGTAAACATAAATTGCACAAAACTTTCCTGTATTACAGCCCCACGTTATACCCTAACGGATAGTACAATTTATACGTGGATATTTTACGTCTTCATGTGGGAGCTAAGTATGTTTTGTTTATACCATTACTTATTTGCATAGGTAAGTATATTTTACCCGTATGTTTTGTGAAGGTACGTATACCTTCTCGTACGTATATTTGATTGTTTATGTTATGGCGTATATTTTTATATATTCTGGTACATATGGTATGGTTATGTGCATACGGGAGTTTTGCGTCTGTGTGAGTATTCAGGTTCGTGCGTATGTAGGGTGTGTGTATATGTGTACTTTATGTTTTGGTTGACTTACGTCTCTGAACATTCGTGTATTTACATGTAGGTATGTGTGTGCGCTTGTTATATACGTATTTATTTATTTATATACGTTTATATAATTATTTATTTATTTGTATACACGCATACACACACACACATATTTATGTGTGCGTGGTTTTGTATACCGATGGTAAGTGTTCTGCGTATGCTTGTGTATGTACGTATTTGTTTGCATGTATGTATTTATTTATTTATATTACTTCTGTATTGTATTTATTTACTTTGTTCTTAACTCTGTAGCGGAGATTCATTCGGTCTCCAAGTTAGAATTTTAGTCTACGCATTCTGCTATACCATTTACGTGGTTTTGTCTTTGCGTGCTATTGTTCTCCACGCTCCACATATGACGTATTATCTTCGTTTTTTTCGTTCATTGCCAGAGAACGTCTCTATGCACCACCTAAGAGAACATTAGTCTACGACCTCTTTTATACCATAAACGTGGTTCTGTCTTTGCGCGTAATAGTTTTTCACTGCTCCTATTAATGACGTATTATATTAGTTTTTTCCCGTTCTTTGCCAGCGAACGTTTCCACGAACCAAAGTATCGTCTTCCTGTTTTCCTCCGGTTGCAACGTTTTTTGAAATATCCACTTCTGCGTTTACAGATTGACTTTGTTAGTTTCAAAAGATCCCGTTAAGGGTGAAAGCACCGATTCTTTGCTTAAACTTTAATCTGTTATTTTAATAAATATTTGCTCTGCGGTTCTTATATATTTGATATATATTTATCCTTATCGAGCCCTCTTTGGATTTTAGTCTTCAAATTTATTATTATTACTATATATATATATATATATATATATATATATAGTCTCTTACAATTAAATAGCTCTATAGCTCTAAGAAAAAGCTTTTCCGAGCCGTACAATATAATTGAATAAACAAGAGAGATGAACACTAATATAAACATACATGTGTTCGAATCGTAAGGACCAAAATTTGCTAGGATGAAAAAATACTAACTACAGCAATATAGTTTGTTATCCTTAACTTTAAAAATTAAATTAAGAAAAATAAAGAAAAATATCAGACTTATATTGGGCAAAAATGCCTGGTAACAACTAGACAGTGTTGGAGACTGTTTCACAACGACTTATTAAGTAAAGTTCTCACATTTCTCTGCTCCTCAGTAGTTGTTGAGAAATTAGTGATCCTTTCACTTCTAAAAATATTAGAGAATGAATTGTGTACGATATGAATTATCGCACGTGTCATCCGGAACCCAGCTTGTCTCGAAATTTCCTGCCGCTAAAAATAGCAGCCTGGCTGACAGGACAATAAAAATTAACTGAATATATATTTGTCGGCTCCTTCATGTAGAGCTAATTTTTATATATATATATATTATTATTATTACTATATATTATTATTATTATTATTATTGTTGTTATTCCTTGAATCTCAGTCATTGATGTTGGTTAACTGGAAAGTCCGTTGGAATGAATATCAAGCCACTACCTGCAGCCTCAGATATTCAGGACGTATCGGAGGGTTCTTGCTGTTCCAAGCAAGCATGCCTTTTGAAGCGTTCCAAAAAGCGTGAAGGGGCCGATTTTCTTTAACCATCCCTGGAAACTTTTGGAGATAGTCCCCAGTGCGCCTATGACAATCGGGATCACTTTGACTTCATGGCAGTTCCAAATCCTTTTCACCTCCCACTTTAGGTCCTGGTATCGGTTAATTTTCTCCCTCTCCTTCTCTTGCACTCTCGTGTCGAAAGGGCAGGCCACATCCACAATCAGAAACGATCTTTTTTCTTTGTCCACAACCACCAGGTCAGGTCTATTGTGTTCCAGTTTTTTGTCCGTCTGTATCCTAAAATCCCACAGCACCTTCACCTGATTGTTCTCCATCACCGCCTCTGGCCTATGCTCATACCATTTCTCAGAATGTGGTAAATTGTTTACTTTGCACAGGTGCCAGTGGATCACCCTGCCCATCACATCGTGTCTCCAGCCCTTATAGTGGGTCTGGGCTAGGTGTTTACACTCGGACACAATGTGAGCCACAGTCTCCTCTCTCTCTCCACAGATCCTGCACAGTGGGCTAGCCTCCTCCTTGTAAATATGGTGCTTCAACCACTTCGTTTTGAGGGCCTGCTCCTGCGCAGCCATTAGCATTCCTTCTGTAGCCTTTTTGAGGTCTCCTCTTCTCAACCAGTTCCATGTCTGTGGATCTCTAAATTCAGTTTTCTCAAAGAAGGTACTATGAAGGGATTTTCCCTTAAGGCTGCTCTTCCTCCTTGATGTTATTTCCTCCTTGGACATCCCCTGGCCTACTCTCCCCTCCTTCAGTACAGTTCTGAGCATTGGCTCCTTACTATAGGTCACGTATTTGTATAGGTTGTTTTTCTCCATCTGAACACAGTCCTCTATGCTGATAAGACCTATTATTATTATTATTATTTGCATTTATCTTGCTTTATGTTTATACGAGTTATCACCAAGTCACAACCAGTGACCTCAAGAGACAACAAGGTCCGCCATGTTCAAGAAAGAACACACATATTCACACATGCATCCTTAGTGTTTAGACTTGTGATGTACTTATATTGACAGGATCTTCCTTAGTATATGGGCAGTTCCCATTAGTACTATCTTTTGTATTTCTCCTATACGCGGGTTTCCTGGGATTTGCGATAAGTAGTCGTTAGACCCCTTAGGTATCATTCCCAGAGCGCCTACAACCACTGGTATTGTTTTAGTTCTCAATTTCCACATTTTTCCAATTTCTATCTCCAGGTCCTTATACTTGCTCAATTTTTCAAATGTTTTTATAGATACATTCTTGTCTATTGGAACAGACATATCAATTAGCAGGCATACCCTCCTTTGAAAGTCCTTCAATATTATATCAGGTCTATTTGCATCTATTTTTCGGTCTGTTTGGATGCTAAAGTTCCACAAGATTGAGATGTGATCTTTTTCAAGTATGGGAGGTGGTTGATGCTCCCACCAATTCTTTTGATGGGGCAGGTCAAAATGCTTACACATTATCCAATGTATGTATTGTGCAGCTCTGTCATGCCTGTTTAGGTATTCGGTTGGAGCTATAGGACTGCACATTGAAATTATATGGTCAATGGTCTCTGGTTGTTTTTTGCATACACGGCAATTATTATTATTATTATTATTATTATTATTATTATTATTATTATTATTATTACTATATATATACATATATATATATGTGTGTGTGTGTAAATGGTAGCACAGTGGTCTGGATAACCAAAGATGTAGGTTCGACTCCCATCTACGTCAATACTCATCTTCTTCCATTTCTCCGAGGGTTCTTAATCCCACTATTAGGCTAAATAATTTGTTTAATTTACGGCGATAGCTTACATTTATAATAATTTCAAACCCGCTCGCTGTTCCGAAAATATTCTTACTATATATATATATATATATATATATATATACACAGATATGGGTTTTTCAGCTAGACATAAATTACAAACCCTAGATATCTAGGGTTTGTAATTTATGTCTAGCTGAAAATATTACCATTATCTCGAATTTCAACTCTTTAATAAATAGACGTACAGATTTATTTGGACTTTGTAATCATAAATCTTTCAAGACCTTTCACAAAGTATACAGCTAATGTCCTATAACATATTCCACGAATAACGGTTAATTCTTTATACATACATATTTTTTACAAATATATTTTTTCACACACTTTTTTTCACACATATTTCATTATATTCTACAATGTATTAACTCAGTTTTCCCATCATATTTTAAGCCTTTCACCTTTTTTTCTCTTAAGCCTTTCACCTTTCTTTTATCTATAGCCTTAAATTTTCGTTCAAACCTTCGTAGATTTTGTAAACAAACTATGACGTCATATATCTTTCTACGTTTATAAACCTTTCTAGCAATTTCCTTTATTTACTTGTTGATATAAAATAATAATTAAATAGTATACCCCATATATAGACTTTTAATACTAATTTTTAATTATGACATACATAGACTATTCTTATTTTTATTTTTATTTTTTATTCTATTCTATCTTATTTTATTTTATTTTATTTTATTTTAAAATCCTTTTTTTTTAAACCTTTTTATAATTATTTAAATTTAATTTAATTTAATTTTATTTTATTTTATTTCAATAATACATTTTTACACGTCTTAATCCAATTTTTAGTATATAAAATAATATACCCAGTTTCTATATTCTAGACCTCTAATATTTGTAATATTCGCACATACACCTCATCAATTAATTTATTTATTCTTTTAGCTGTTATTTACAGCTGTTTTCATTTTGACAGCGTTCCTGATAAAAAGTCTCTCTCTATCTCTATCTCTTTTTTCTCTCATCCTTCTTTCTTTCTTTTTTTCTCTCTTCTATTTCTTTTTCCTTTTTCCTTCTTCTTTCCTTTTCTTTATTTTTCCTATTTTTCTCTTACTCTTATATTTTTGTCATATGTAGACTGAACACTTTCTTGTTCACAAGTATATTTAGGCCTCATATCATGTTACCTTATTTTATCTGATGAGAACACAATTTTTGTCCCAGGATGATGTTGTTTTCGAAATGCGCATAATAAAATATTATGAACTTTTTTAACCATCTTATCATTTCTTCTTTAATATATACTCCAGTTGTACCAACTGTTGAGTGCTAGTTATCTGATATTTGCATAGTTTTATTGTTCTACAATATTACTCACCTCCTACACACACACACACACACACACACACATATATATATATATATATATATATATATATATATATATATATATATATATATATATATATATATAAGTATGTACACGCACATACATATATGTATACAGACGTACAGTAGTATGTATATATATATACACACATGCACACATATATATATGTACGTATGGATTCACCGAACATTTATTATAATGCTCGGTGTATTTGTAAACAAACATCCCGTATTAAGCCGTAGTGTCTAGCAACCATCCTTGCTCGTTTGTTCAACACTGACAAAGGAACGCTGTACTAGTTTCAAGCTTATTAGCTATCGTCAGCAACGTATACCTTCCTGCCAGATTGTTGAACGTATATACTTACCTTATGCATATTAACGGCTGAGTAGCCCAATTTGCATATCGAGTGGGTTAATCGGCCGGGTGCATCGAAAACGATATCGGAAAAAATGAAACGAAATTTCATTTCCCACTCTTAGTACGGCTGTTACTTAAATATAAGTATGTACACGTACATACATATATGTATACAGACGTACAGTAGTATGTATATATATATATATACACACATGCACACATATATATATGTACGTATGGATTCACCGAACATTTATTATAATGCTCGGTGTGTTTGTAAACAAACATCCCGTATTAAGCCGTAGTGTCTAGCAACTATCGTTGCTCGTTTGTTCAACACTGACAAATATATGTGTGCACGTGTGTATATATACATACTACTGTACGTCTGTATACATATATGTATGTACGTGTACATATTTATATTTAAGTAACAGCCATACTAAGAGTGGGAAATGAAATTTCGTTTCATTTTTTCCGTTTATATATATATATATATATATATATATATATATATATATATATATATATACATACATACATATAGTTTGTATACATGCATATATAGATTAAAGCACGAAGCCGAAATAAATGATAAATACATATCTGTATACTGTAAATGTATTTATGAATATACACATATTATGTATAGACATGATAAAATGTCAATGTTACGTATTTGTCTGTTCATTGAGAAAACCATGAATATCTTTAATAGATTTAGATTCTTTTTAGGGTTTTATCAGAAGATGTCTACATCTAGGTCAGATTTAATGGGGGCCAAATCGGAAATTTCCCCGGGCCACATGCAACGAAGGGGTACCAGTGACGGCCGTAGCAATTATTTGTGCTCACAACTGGGCTTTTTAGTTTCAGGATGGTTAGAATATTTGAATTTAATACTTGTATGTATTACGTTTCAATTCCAATTAATTGCAAGAAGCTAATTTTGATATGTAAAATTGGGTTGTTTGCTGTGTATTCTAATTTTTTCTGTATAACCCCATCCCCAATAAATCTGAAGTGCCCCAGCCCCCCATAACATTAAGTCCTCCACCCAGTCTAAATCCACCTCTGGTATATATCATCAAACAACTACAGGAAAACACATGTCTATATACATAATGTGAGTACTCACATACGTATTCACGAAAATTTGGTTAATCTTATACTGTTTACGTACACATGTTTTTGTCATATATTTTGTCAGTTGATTTCTTCTGTAAAATCAGAAAGACAGCAGCCCGTCTGAGGAGGAAGGAGTCCCGTGATGTGGGGTAGCTGTTGCAGGGCGTCTCACTGTCCATTCTCCACGGCAATGCCTTTGTCATCTTCTCCGCGGGGCGCAGCTGAAACACAGCTCAGACTGGGGTGTAGAGTCTGTCTGTTCACCCTCATCCTTTCTGTCGTTGCTTAATTCCTTTTTCTTTTCTTCTGTTCCTTTCTTTTCGTTTCCTTATTGACAGTTTAATCATATTTTACATTTAATTTAATTGAAATAGATTGGAGTTCAATGTACGTGTTAATACAAAAAAAAAAAAAAAATACCAAACTTTCTCAAAATGCAGGTAATTCATAAAAGAAAAAGAAATTGAGATCACTCGATAAATGTTCACAATGTCAAACTGGGTGAATTTGCAGAATATATTGTTTTCCAAGCTGTGATACCACTTAGCAATGATCACACTGCAGTCCCATACTTTTAGTTTCGTAGTAGAACTTATTTTGAGGAAAAATGTATTGCGAAGCAAATCGAACACACCTTTGCGTAAAACACTTTCCCTACAGAATTAGCGGTGTCAGCTAAAAATAACAGCTTACCTAGGATTCGCTGTTGTATTGTGAACATGGATTACTGGAGATATATTGTTCTTCATTGTATAGTAATCACGATTTGTTGAAGTAAAATGATCCATATGTGTACTTGAAATAAATGAATATTTATGTGTGCGCTTGAAGAAATTTGTCGTCCGTATTTATCATTCTTTTTTTTTTTTTACAGAAAATAATTTGTTGTGAATCTTTATTGTTTACACAGTGATTGTTTTGAGCACGA
The DNA here is from genome assembly GCA_964016885.1 of Eledone cirrhosa. Taxonomy (NCBI): domain Eukaryota; kingdom Metazoa; phylum Mollusca; class Cephalopoda; order Octopoda; family Eledonidae; genus Eledone; species Eledone cirrhosa. The sequence goes on along the minus strand of OZ024743.1, from coordinate 19,896,483 downwards.
CGAAATACTTTGTTTTCTTCGGTGCGTTATCTATTTAGAAACTAACTTTTAAATGTATTAAACTAACATTGTCAGCATCTTTTGCTAATTATATTTTCAGAAGTTTTATTTTCCTACGTCAACATATTTAACTAGCCTGTTTTCCAGTAAGCGAAACGCAAAATATGTTAGATGTTAAAAGTTAGATAGAAACTGTGTCAGCTGAAAAGTATTGGTGCGTAAGTAAATACATGTTATTAGCAGAACTATTGTTAAAGATATTGTTTATTGGTGTGTGAAATGTTATTATGAAATGCAATTGTTGAGAAAAAATCTAGTTATACACAGGAAATAATTGACAAGAAAGTTGAAATGAAGATCTGTGGGAAATAAGACGACCGAAAGAAAAACTAAGTATCATTTTCTACAGTATTTTGTTTTGAAACAAAGGTAGTGGTAATACTCTAGACCTATTAATATAGAATTACATAATTTACAACTATTCAATCAAGACACCTCTATCTCGTGTCACTAGGCCTGTTCGAAATAGTAGCGAAATCTCCTTCAAATCATATAATACCGCCATAAATAGGAGAGGAACTGGATGGAATGCCCGCAATTAGTTTAAAATCAGCTGGACTCGGTTTTGCGTTTCATTTTTATGACGGATTGGTACATTGCCAGTAATATATTGAAGATGGCAGCGATTTGGCTGAATCTTTAGAGCGTCGGATAGAATGCTTTAGGGCTGTGGTTCTTAACCTTTTTCTTTTGCGGCACTCCCTGAGATTTTGAAATTCCATCCTAACCCTTTGGCCAAGCGCATAAGACAAAATAACGTAAATTTTCAGGTCAAATTATCAGCTACTTAGCTGCTATATTTAATTAACTACAGTGATTAATAAATACAAATGTTTGAAAATAACAGAAATTTTCGAATAAAAATATTTTAAATTTTAATGTGACTTCTGTTCTTACTTCTTTTCAATTATATTTGAAACACGGGGTTCCTTTTTGCTGAGAGCGAGGCAAAGGATTTTGATCAGGTATGTTAATTAGCTGAAACAGAAACAGGTTCCTTATCCAATGGTCGTAGGCTTCCAAATTTTCCACTGAGAAACATCCATCAAAGGCATTCAAAAGCTGCTGAAGGTGCAGTATTGCTGTTACAACGTCTGGAGGTAGTAACTCATCTTCTTCAACAACTTCAAACTATGGAAACATGGCCAAATTTCCCTTCTAATTATCTCTCATCCACAGTGGAATGGTATCTTTGAAGGAAGCCACCTTTTCATGTGCAATACCAATGTTTATATTACTTATTTGGAGGGAAATATTCAGTTCATTTAATCGAATAAACATGTCAGTCTGTGCAAACATTTGCACAAATTCTAGAGAACCGAACAAACTGCAGAGATCAGCTTTTGTTACTTTAAAAATGACTTGATCTCCACAGGAAGTTCAAATATACGTTTCAAGATACGCCCACGGGATAACCATCTTACCTCTGTGGGGTACAGGAGAACAGTGTGTTCGGCATCAGTGCTTTCACAAAATGCTTGAAATAAATGGGAACTTTCTCTAATTGAGTTAATAATCTTCACACAAACTGACAAAACCTCTTGCAGACTTTGTGGTAAAGTATTCTCTGCTAATGCATGTTGATAAAGCAGATAATGTGTGACACGGACCTCATGAACTTTCTTTTTCGAGAGGGCTGTGAATCCAGATATATTTCCGAGCATTATAGAAGCGCTATCAATACAGATGGGACCAATGGCATTCATATCCAACCAATATTTCGAGAAACATTCTTCTACCAGGTCGAATACATCCTGTGCTATAATGGTGGTCTTCAGCTGTTCACAAAATATAATGCGTTCCAAGATTTCTTCATTCTTGACATAACAGACGAGAGTAAGCAGTTGGCTACAATGAGAAACATTTGTAAATTCGTTTACTTGCAATTCTATATCAACAGAGCTTGTCTTGATATCACCTGTTCCAATATATCCTGGCTCATATAAAATATTCTGTTCCTGATTACATCGTTAGACATCGATACATGTGCCACCTTCCTTTCCGCATCTTTCCTCAGAATGATCTTGGCAACTTCAAGGATAAAAGATTTAACTAACTCTTAACCACCAGATAAACAATTTTATAGGATGTTTCAAGGAGAGCCTTTCTAGATAGTACAAATCCTAAATTCGGTAGTATTCCTTGACGATCAAAACGTGCTTTCCTTTACCGTTTCCAGCCTCAGTGCCAACATGTGCTCTATTGAAGAGTACATTGAATTTAGAAAGCTTTAAGTTCATTCGAAAATATCACTGAAGAGATAAAGCACTGAAACCTTTCTTTCGTATCTTTTCGGTTATACAGACAAAGCCAAAACGATTGTGATCATCGTTCCACTTTCTCTTCTTGGACATTATAGGACTACTATCTGGAAAGAAAATAAAAATTACTATACCACAAATCACATTAGCAACTAAGTAATAAATCATAAATAATAAAAAAAATACAATTGTATTTAAGAAGTAGAAACAAATGGAAAGCTGTGAAACACTGAATGATGAGAAGTAAAACAAAAATAAAAGTTGTCTTTCTGGACCTCAACTTGCACCCCAAGAACTGAATCTCGCAATTTTTTGGGGACTGGTACGTCAGCTTACTAACCAGTACTTTAGGCTATTCGTTTCGGTTTCCTGCATTGTCCGAGTTCTTATGTCATCTAGGTCAACTCTGCCTTTCACCTTTTCCAGGTCGATAAATGTACCAGTGTGGTACTAGGTTTGATTCACATCTATGTCTTTCTTACTTCCTCTCTCTCATTCTCTTGCGAGGGTATGGGCTTCAATGGGTTTAAAGTGCCCATACAACCCAACCTGGGGTTACGGGTTCATACATGCAATATATTTGAAATCGCTTTAATCGAGTATTTTATCTGGCAAAAATTACCTTGATCTTAATCTTTTTCTTTCATACTATTGTCAAATTAGAGTTCAACATTTACTGGAGCTGACTATAACTTTCATTTCCTTTCAGTCAATATAATAGGCACCATAATGTGTCACAAATTTAATCAGCCATGCCACCTCTTACGTAAAGTGGGTTGTGCCTAAATAAAAACTATCACTTTAGTTAGGTGAGAATACCCAGTTTTCGCAATGCATATATGCTAAATGTACATTAAATATGTATGTACTGATTTTGTTTCTTAATATGTTTCAGTCAATATTATTAAATACTAGTGAAGAGTGGGGAAGACTATAAACTTAGACTTGGTGTTGAATAGGAAATTAATACTAACTCTTAGTATGTTTAGTATTCATTCCACTCTCTCTTTCTCTTCGTCTCTCTCTCTCTCTCTCTCTCTCTTCTCTCTCTCTCTCTCTCTCTCTATATATATATATATATATATATATATATCCCTTGTTGGAAATAACACGTGACAACTAAATATACGATTCGCTTGCTCATAGCAGCACCATTTAGCGTCCACCCCGATCTTTAGCAGAAGGAAATCCCTGTTGATGAAATGAGTCCTCTGTTCGATCATTGAATACCACGAGCGTGCCAGTTACGCAAGTCGGATATTTGATTTTGAATTCTTAGAAACACTTTAAACGTATAACGTTTGATTTGTCCAGGTGTATCTTTTCAACCTGTTAGTTTCTTCGTTACTTTGGTATTGTGTGTTAGGTTTTGCCTACCACAATGTTCAATTTGTCAAGGTATTTAAACGTATGTTATTACTCTAAGGACCTACCCTTATTGAGTGCTTTGCTAACTCATTCATATTGTAGGTCGACTTTGCTTGCCCACAGCCAAATATTTGATTTTACTAAGCCTCCACTTATATTATTTTCTCCTAGATTTAATAATTAACTAATTAATTTAATTAGACAATTCTGTTGATTGGTTAATTATTTGTGTTTGTTTAATAACATCTGGTTGAGAGCTTTTATTCTGAATGTTAGCGGAAATTATAACATTTCCTTTGTCTAACACTTTGAATCTAGCCGCCAAAAACTGGGGGTTACTTCCCTTGTTGGAAGTAACACGTGACAACTAAATGTACGATTCTCTTGCTCATAGCAGCACGATTTAGCGTCCGCCCGATCTTTAGCAGAATGAAATCCCTGTTGATGAAATGAGTCCTCTGTTCGATCATGGAATACCACGAGCGTGCCAGTTACATAAGTCGGATATTTGATTTCGGATCTCATAGAAACACTTTAAACGTATAACGTTAGATTTGTCCAGGTGTATCTTTTCAACCTGTTAGTTTTTTCGTTACTTTGGTATTGTGTGTTAGGTTTTGCCTACCACAATGTTCAATTTGTCAAGGTATTTAAACGTATGTTATTGCTCTAAGAATCTCCCCTTATTGAGTGCTTTGCTAACTCATTCATATTGTAGGTCGACTTTGCTTGCCCACAGCCAAATATTTGATTTTACTAAGCCTCCACTTATATATATATATATATATATATATATATATATATATATATATATATATATATATATATATACGAAAAGAAAACGGAAAACATCAGAGTGAAATGATACAGTACAACGAAGAGTCATATTATTTTTAACAGTTGATACAAGAGGAAAAGTGTCTTAACTTCAGCCATATGTCTACAGCGGGTGAACGACAGGAAAGACTAGAAAGCAAATTAATTTTACACATTCGGCTCTGTTGCTGAATACTGTCGAGAATAAACCTGTACTTAGTTATAATAATATTATTATTGAACTGTTTGATATTGTTCAATACTATTACATATAAATATATTATCATTATTTAAAGAGGAAATATTGAGAAAACGTTCTTAGGCAAATGATAAGAAATCTCTAAAGAACATTTCTGGAAATTTTAAAATGTTGCTTGAAATATTTATTGAATTCTCGCTCCATTTCGTGCAGCATAGTTTTATATAATTATATTTATACACTAGGTCATTATTGGAAGTTACCCATTGAGAGGAATTGTGAAATACTAAAACATTCGCTACTCGCAGTACTTACATTATGGAAAGTGAAAGTGTACTGCACTAATACTTTCATAATTGAACACGCATTGCTTAAATTATTTTGCTTGAGTACATACAATTTCCACGTTTTACGAAAACTACTGGAAACTAAGCACATAATTAGTTTGCACTACAGATCATTAATCTATTTTATTATACCAATGAATCTTTATGGTTAAATTATTTCTTTATACGAAAATAATGTTTCTCTGATTTAAAGGAGTTCATGCAACAAATTGATAATATCACGTGCAGAAATATAGTGGTTATGGCCAAAACTTTAGAAACATGCCAGTTCACGTGTAACCTATATAATGTTTTACATGAAATATTGTACCACCACTGATATTTAATTGGTGCTATACAAATATACCAAAAGAAACAAGAATGAAGTTCTTTGTGAGGTTTCAGTTTTTATTGTCAAACTTAGATAAAACAGTATATAAAAATATGTAATCATTTCTAGTATTTGCTAATTCATGAATGAAAATGTTGTTTTATAAAGCATATCTGTAAGTAATGTGAATAAATAGAAAATTCCATATTGTTTATATTGCACCATATGGCCAAAGATAAAACTTGTATAAATTTATTTGTGGGTAGCATGTTGATTGATTCAGCTACAATATTTTGTTGTGGGGTTTGCAAATATTCTAACAAATTATAGTGATTAATATCTTTAAGCTATGTTGGTTCAAAAGACCCTATTCAATGGAATAAATGCAAACGCATATTATATTCACTATACAGTGATGCCGCATCATATGGAGCTTTAAACAGTGTGGTTTTGAATGGTTGGGAGATACTTTTAAAACATTCAAACGGTGCCAAAACTCTTAAGACCACCTCCCCCATGAAACCGCAACATCTAATCTAAGGGGGAAACCTATCGGTTTTCATTGTCATTCTTTTCCTAAGTTTGCTAAACTTTCAAATAATTCCAAGGTTACGCCTCCTACAAAACATCAACATAGAAGAAAGGCACGAGTTTTTGGTCATGTGTTTTGCACCTATGTTTGACTGGCCATAGGTTTATATCTTTGAGACACAAGCCTGGGCAGAGTGTTTTTGTGCAAGACCAGCAGTCATCAATACATGTAAGACCCCCTTTCGTTGTAACTCATTTCTTCCAGCTCAGTGGATTGGAGCAAATTAAAATAAAGTTTGCACAAAGGCACACCGCGCCACCGGGTCTGGGAAACAAACTCCGGAATATGAGCCCAGCATCTTATCCACTAAGCCCTGTGTTGTACATAAGTACTTTCATATAAGGATCTTGACTACTCACTGTTTGAACCTACTCACCGCATAAGATGCGGGCTCATTGTGCTCTCTTTTAGAGGTCAATTTACTTACGTTTTCAATGATAAAATAAACCAGTGTAGGTTAAAAGCTTTAATTTGCAAGGTTAATGTTGCCCAGGAAAATGTTGAATGGCCGCTATATTGTTTAAAAACTATTTAATAAAATTATTAAATACTTTCAGGTATACCAACTATAGTAAACAACAAATGATGTTAATGTGTTTTGAGGCAAATGGGTGGAGTTCAAATAGCTTCATTGATGGGCCTGCTAAAAGTAACCGTAATATACAATGGCAAGTACATTCGGAGACGTCTAGTGCAGTGACTTCTATTGAATTATATTAGTTTCATTTACTATCAACACCGACATAAGCTGTTAACCAATCCACCCTCAGGTTTCTTTCTCTTACCAACAGAAATCAACTGATGAATTTTAATTTTCCCAAGCGGATATTTGGCAACAAGAAACGTTCTTTTCAATCAATTTAGTTTACTGCTTTTAACGTCATTTGTTATGACGAAGCTTGCAGTTGTGCATATTTTTTGTATGCAAAATATAATCAAAATTCTAAGCTATAGCACGTTAGATGTAAACAATTATTTTGTTTTTGACAGCAGAATTTTGTAATTAGAAAACCATCTCATCAGCGCGTTGAGGAATATCGACTGTATGCATATCATCGGTTGCTATTACATTGGATGTGCTGATATCGAAATGTAATAACGTTAGAAAATTGCTGGATGAAATTGCAAAAATCATTTGCAAACAAATCGTAGATACATAATAGAGTGTTTGGACCTCATTCACCTATAAATCATATCAATGCAAGTAAATATTGAAGATAACGTCTATAATCTAATACCACTGAGATAGAAATATCATTCTGATCATCACGTTTGACCAAACAAAGCTGTGGTATAAACATTATAGAAATTGAGTTCTGTTCAGTAATAGTTGATGTTGTTTTCATTAGGTGGACAGATGCTGAGTGACTAATGACAAATATCAGATTTTATTATTTGCCAAACAAAAATCCTTAACTCTAAGTTCATAAGACTGTAACTGCACTTAAAAGAATATAATTTGACGAGATAAGCAGCACATTTGGAATAATGAAGCATCTGAAGAAACTTCAGCCGAAGATTTTTGCAACGCATTATCAAACATGTTCTGCAAGTGTAGGTAAAACGAAAACTCCAATTCAATGTAAGCTACTGTCTGATTTAATGAGTAATATTAATGAAACGGTTGCTCTAATCAAGTATTTATCATAGAAGGAACATTTACAAGGTGAATCGAAAAGAAGGGATTTGGAAGAGTCTGAAAGAAATTTAACGAGTAATAGGATATCAACTTTAGGTACAACTACACCTACTAAGGCGCTGTTTGCTTTCTATGAAGTTTTAATAATATTGCACTGTTGACAGGAATGTGTAGTCACATGCGAATGTCGATATTCAAGGTCAAATAATTTGGATGCGAGACTGATATGGAAGCTTCTTCGTCCACTTATTCCTTACAGTGGGTCCTGTCAGAAGCAACCGTCTCCAACTGATGCGGCTGGATCCCCAAGCGTGACCAGCCACGCCCATGGATATTATCCAACAAACTTGCTCGGCGTCTACCCCTGGGTTTCCTGCCGGTTGATTTGGCTCGTAAAATCTGTCCAGTGATTCTTTCCTGAGACATTCTAACCACATATTCATAATATCAAAGCTGTGATCTGTCAATTCGGAGAAGTAGCGGCTCTACGTAGAGTGACTCTATAAGCCACGCACTTTATCGAGTAACGATACTCCAAAGACCCTTTAGATGAATCCCATTTCGGTCACTTGTTTTTGCGATCGTATTATTTCTCTCGTTACCCATGGGTTGGCACAAATACCAAATTGATGGTAGCGAGTTTTGCTTTTACGCCTACCTCCCTTCTTCTGATTACTGAAGGCTGAACGTAGCGCACTACGTCATATGGAAACGATTAATTAAACCCCAGTCAGATTTTGAAGGTGGATACACACAAAATTATCAATCATTATATGCAGCTAAAATGTCGAAAAACGGAACTAAAATTATGAAACATGTTTTGAAAGATGTGACGAATTCAGATTCATTTAATTTCGTTTACGAGGAAGGCAGGGGAGCCAACACTTAAGCATGAAACCTGTATTACGACAGAAGAGAAAGGCACCTAGAAAAATCAAAATGTGTGTTAAGGAAAGAATATTTCTGTTGACGGGCTGAGACCATTAACGACGTGTATTTCGTGGCCTTAAATATAATAATCACAACTTTTGACCAAAACAATGAGCTGGTTTGTTACAAAATATATTAACGACTGGAAACATTGCATATAAATATGATCAACAAAGAAAGTAAATACCTCATCAGAAATAAAGATTTAATAAAGAGATACCAATTATTTTATAGCACATATTCTGGCATTCGGAACTTCTGTTTGTTTGGCTGACGTTGAATGCACAACTAGTGGATAGTAATCACCTTAAATCATACATTTATACAAATTGCTTACTTTCTCTGACTTCGGTTACTAAAGAATTTGCTCCCCGAAATTAGAATAAGCAAAATAATTTCAGTAGATTCAAAAAGATTGCAGGCTAAATTAAGTTGAATAGCAGCATTTTATAGTTACGATAATTTTCTCTCTTAGAATGTCATACTATAACAGTTATGTGACTATGTACCGTATTTCCCGGCGCCGAAGGCGCTACTTTTTTCCTTAAATAATCAAAAATCTACCATGCGTCTTACAGGCCGAGGTTGTTTATTATTTGTTTTTCAAATCTTTGGTTGTCAAAATTAGGGTGCGTCCTCGAGGACGAAGTGTCTTCGGCGCCGGGAAATACGGTAAGTTACAAATTTTAACCAACACCTTCCAAATCTCCCAAACACGAGTACATTTGGTTCGCAGAGAAATCATGTATATATTTCATGCCTATGATTATGGTCGATATCACTGTCTAACATTAATTTGCATTTATGATTAGCTAAATCATTTAAGTATTGGACAAAACGCCGTGGGGGTATTTAGTTACAGCTCTTTACATTGTATGCTTAATTCTCGCTGCAGTCAAATATGTATTTACGCCATACAAGGTCGATAAAATGAAATACCAAACAAGAACTGGTCAGCAGCTCATTAACATAGCGGTTAATGTATACGCTCAATATTCGAGCTATTCGGGGTTTAATTTCTTTCTAGCACCCGCGTTCACTTTTTCTGTTTCCAGGAACACGTTGCTCGATTTCCTCAACCATTATTTATAGTGATTGTTTACTATTATGATCTTTTGTACACACGTTTCTAGTTTCCAAATATCCTAATGTTTTCTAAGTCAGCCACTTTGTTTATATATATATATATGTAGGAGGTAAGTTTTATTGTAGTACAATAAAGCAATGCAAATATCGGATAAGTGGCACTCTAAAATTTGTGGGACTGGAGTATAAATAATATATAAGATCAAAAGATGGAACTCTTTTATCCATCTTTTGATCTTATATATATATATATATTTGGTGTAGGTATATTGTCACCAATTCGGTGGAGGTATATTTTAGAAGTTGGGAAATGTTGCCACGAGGAACCAGGTTTGGTAGAAAGATATGATAGGGATATCGACAACGACTTTAGCTTGTTTTTACATTATTTATTAACCAAGGTTAAGAAGTGAATTAAGTTGGCATGCCAAGAATAATGAAATAATTCAATTAAGATTACAAGAGAAAATACGGTCGACTGGCTGATGCGTTTAGCCAGGCCGTAGTAAAATTGTTGTGTCGTTACATATTGTTTGTGCTTACGGAGCAAAAGAACAAGTGGTGTTTACCTTAGCATGGTCCAAGCTGCGAGTCTTAGATTTCTCAAATTTTTGCGGGCTATTTCTCCCTCAGAACGCGTAGGGATACATCCTCTTCTACTGGCGCTGATTGGCTGAGCTGAGCCAAATCACGCACAGAGAATGTATGTGAGCCCGCGGAATGTAGGTCACTATATCACCTCCGAGCAGATTTTTAGCCGAATATCGTTAACGATGAAGCCGAGGATCCACAGATTATTGAATCAGCAAGAACAAATGCTGAAAGAACACATCAGTGAAAAAATAATTGAGCAGAAAGATGCATGCAAGAAAAAAAAAATGAGGCGCGACGGGCCGTGTTGAGCCGCTGTCAAATGACTAGCTGTTTTGTAGTTTATACGTGACCACCAAAGGTCTACCAGAAAACAGATAAAGTCTGACATGGGCGAAGTTGCTGTTCTTGCATTAAATGTTAATGGTAAGTGTTGTACCAGTAGCTGTGGACGAAGCTATTATGGTAGTTTACCAGTGCTGGCTAGAAAATGATGGGTAGGCGAGAAAATGTTGGCCCCCCAGATGTATTGCCGAATGTGCTAGGGAGCCAGGAAAAAATGGCTGGTTGCTTTGAAAAGAAAAAAAAGCAAGTTGAATCTGTAGGTGGGTTGCAGTACCATGTAATACAGCAAAGAAAATGTGTGCGTGCGGTCAATATACAATGATAGAGAGAAATGAATTTTCATATAATACAGTTTAAAAAAAATAAATGTCCAAAATAAATGCCTGAAAAAAAAATGAAGAAAGAAAGAATTGTTTCTTCATTTTTTTTTCAGGCATTTATTTTGGACATTTATTTTTTTTAAACTGTATTATATGAAAATTCATTTCTCTCTATCATTTCCTTTAACAAAAAGTTCACTTCTTTTTTCTTTGGGATCGCTCTTACTAGGAAGCTAGTAGAGTTGTTGTTGTTAAAGCAAAGTCACAATGAATCTTCTGTAGAGTCGAAGTCTAGCGTTGAAGAACCTATAGTCACCAACATGGCAGCCACGTCTGAAGCCATAATGGTGAGAAAACTAATGTCTTAATTTCTCGAGTCCTTGTGGGAACAAGACAGAAGGTATGGTGGTTGCGTCGGTAAAGTTACAAGCCGTTTCCTGGTGTTGGTTAATAGTTAGCCACGTGTTGCTGCCGATGGCTGGTACTTGGTGGTAGCCGTTTTGAAATTTCCTCGTGGCGTAAAGTTTTTGAAATACTGCTAATTTTTTTCTTTAAAAAATATTCTAAAGAAAATTTGAATAATAAAAAAAATTATTTTCTATGAAAATTATTCGCAAGAAAATCCAAGATGGCTGATTGAAAAATGTGTTCGTGGTGAAGAAGCCGTCATGTGACACGATGCAGCCAATCATATGGCTGGGATTGAAGAAGACAAGCTGAACGCGGGAAAACAAAATCTCTGAGTCTCCATTTGTAATTTTAACAGAAGGCTGAAAGCAAAATTCTATATCCAGAGAAATCATTTATTTTTTATTTTTTTGCTTGTTTTTATCAAACTATGTTCGCAAGGCAAGTTGCTCTTAGTCGGTGGTCACCGTCCTCATTTTATCAACCAATTGAAAGATACCAAACCACCTCAACCGGATAGAAGACATCGCATAATTTTCAATCCAAAAGAGAAATTTTTTGTTAGTCGTCGAAAAAACCCTTTCTTTTGTGTTGTATTTTTGTGTTCGTCTGTATGCGTGAGTCACTAGTGTTACCATGAAAGTTATGACAGAAATATTGTGCAGGTCGCGTGCTTCAACAAATGGAATATTATGAATTTTATGGACTTACGCTAAGTGAGTCTAGCTACCCGATTCGAACATTCCAAATGTTAAGCCACTCCACATTGCCGTTAAAACGAATGGCGAATTCAAATAGGCTGCGTTTTCATACATAATCGTCGAGGGTCACCAATTTGGTTGAGAGTGATATTTAGAGAGTTGTAATGTTACCACGAGGAACCAGGTTTGGTAGAAAGATATGATAGGGATATCGACAACGACTTTAGCTCGTTTTTACATTATTTATTAACCAAGGTTAGGAAGTGAATTAAGTTGGCATGCCAAGAATAATGAAATAATTCAATTAAGATTACAAGAGAAAATACGGTCGACTGGCTGAGGCGTTTAGCCAGGCCGTAGTAAAATTGCTGTCATTACATATTATTTGTGCTTACGGAGCAAAAGAACAAGTGGTGTTTACCTTAGCATGGTCCAAGCTGCGAGTATTAGATTTCTCAAATCTTTGCTATTTCTCCCTCAGAACGCGTAGGGATACATCCTCTTCTACTGGCGCTGATTGGCTGAACTGAGCCAAATCACGCACAGAGAATGTATGTGAGCCCGCGAAATGTAGGTCACTACATATATATATATATATATATATACATATATACACACACACACACACACAGACATATATACATATATACATATATATATATATATGTATATATATATATATATATATATATGTGTGTGAGTGTGTATATATGTATATATATATATATATATATATATATATATATATATATATATATATATATAACGAAGGAAGAGTGGTAAGGAACCAGATGGACCATAACGCACCAGAGTACTCAGTACTTAGGGTAGTAGAGTGGGTAATAGGAAAATGTTTGACCCCGACAGCAGAGCTCAAGCCGTTTCGACGGCTATTTCTGGAAACGGCTTGAGCTCTGCCGTCGAGCTCAAACCTTTTCCTATACATATATATATACAGGATGTTCTCCCAAAATGCGTACACACTTTGATTACCTGTACAGGCAATATTTATGAGAATGCTGTTGAAATGTGTATGTATTTTTGGGGACACCCTCTATGTATGTGTGTGTGTGTATATATATATATATATATATATATATACGTTAGTTGATTTGGTAAAATCAATTGGAGGAAAACTTTGTGTTTCATCGTTAAGAGACAAACGGATGAAAAGGAAATGTCCTTCATCGTAACTGGAACCTAAGACGGAAATAATTATTATACGCAGATGTGAGTGTGTGTGTAGTTGTATTTCTGTGTGTTGCCAATACATGAAAAGGCTGATTCTCACTTCAGTGTAATTGGTTCACCAATTACATAATTAATTGTGAAATTCATTTAATCAGAGGTTGTGACTTACTCGATGATCTATACCTTCTGTGTCTCGTCTTCCTCAGAACTTCAACATTTCTCCAACATATTTGTCAGTCTGTTGAACAAAAGAATAAATAAAACATAAACAAACACAGAATATCCCTAATTGCGCTTGAGTTTACGCATGCGTACAGCTCACTCTGCAGACAAGCAGACAAGACTGATGGAGTAGACTAGGAGGAGACACAGGTGCAAAAGTCATCGATAAAGTCTCATTAATGAGTTGGTTGAGTAACCAAACGATTGATAGGTTAATTACCCAATTAATAATTGTTTATAATTTGCCATAAAGCCAGCAATTTGAAGGGGTAACTCGATGAAATGGATCCGAGTGTATTACTGGTGCTTTATTTTATTAAACCCATAAGGATGAAAATCAAAGCTAACCTTGACTGGATTTGAATTCAGAACGTAAAGGGCCATAACTATATGTCACAAAACATGTTTTCCGTCGCTCTTCCGATACTACCAATCCAGCGCCCTTACCTGATTCATAGTGAAACTCCGCCGGTGTGTGTGTATTTATTGGCAGTATAATCTCAAACCAAACATCTTCCAAAACGAATACAAAAGCTAAATAAATCCATAACGACGGTACGTAAAGGTCAGAGACAACGGAAAAAGAGCAACGGAAAGACGGACAGCTCCTTTCCATTAGTGAACATTTAGAAATCACTCTAGTTTCTCCGCTTCAAGGTTAAAACTATTCATTTAAGTGTAAATTGGGAGGCAACAAAACAATTATAGACAGGGTGAGTTGTACCTTTCAGCGGATTACATAGATATCTTTCTTTATTTGCCACAGGGGCGTACAAAAATGGGACATTACAAGACGTGACGGCGGGGGTTTTACATAAAAATAACTTTAATATTAATAAATAACAATAAACTATATATAATAAAATAACAATTGAAATCCCCAATAGAGGGGAACGTTACTGCAGAGTTGTTTTACACCCCGTGGATAGAACAACCCTCAACACCTGTCTTCCCTCTATTTATCTTCCTCAACCTACAGGTTTATATACAGAGAAGGCCCATTCACTCGGGCCATTTTTGCTACATTCACCCACCTTTTAGCGAATTTACTGGGGTGTAGCACCTCTCTCTCCACTCCCACCTTCCTTCTGAAGTGATACTTAAAGAAGGGGATAAGTTGTTGTCCAGAGAGAAAGGTGTTTGCCCTCAGTCCTTTTAACCTCGTCCACCATATTACCTCTTTCGCCATAGCCCCCATACAGAGGAAAACTCCACTCCTTCGTTCTTAAATGAAAGCGGCGGGGTGATCCTCACGATGAACTCGGCTGACAACTTGATGCGTCCCACACGTGACAGCAGCTGTTCGACATAATTCCACAGGTCGGTCACTCCTGGGCACTGAACAATTGCGTGCAGAACGGTTTCGATGTCCTGCTCGCATCTTGGACAGGTCCTTTTGGCAGGATCTCTGCCAGAGCGTCCGTGCCGGTAGATTTTGTCTCGAACTGCTAGAGCTCCTCGGTAGCACTGCCAGGCCAGTGACCTCTGGAAGTTATCCATAGGCCCTGGACGGAAATTCCTCCCGAACAGACTGGTCAGTTCGTCCTTCCCGACGCCTAGAGTTTCCCCGAGAACGTCGTCGCACTTATCCTCCACTAATCCCCTATAGAATGTCGAAGGGGAGTCTCCGCTGATTGCCGTTTTCGTTTGGTAGAGGGCTGTGAGCGCCTGTAGGCACTCGAGGTGCCAGGCACCCATTTTCAGTCTTCGTTTGATCCAGGACTGCAGCTCTGTTAGTGAGACGAGTTGTGGAAGAGCTTGTCTCACAAACGACAGCCACACCGGTTCACCGGTCAGGAATACCTGGAGATGGCGTAGCCTCAGCGCTTGTTTGCGCATCATCAGCCATGGCATGCCGTTAGAAGGGTGTTGACAGCAGATGGATCTCCTCACCAATGGAGCCTGTTTCTTCCAGAGGAACTTGAAGAGTAGGCGTTCCATTTTGGTAAGGTATTCGCGGGGGCAAGGCACGACTGTCAAGCGGTAGTAGATGACGGACACTATGTTCGCCACCTTCGCTCGACCTTTCAAGGAGAGTTTGCACTCAGCCCACTTCCCGGTGAGTGCAACCACCTTCGACGTGACCTCGCTCCAGTTCTTGTCCTCCTGGAGGTCTGGACCAAACCAGACCCCGAGCAATTTCACCGGTCCTTCCAGCGTCCAACGACACTGTCGGAAGGCATGGGTTTGCCTCTCCATGTGCCGAGTTGCAAACCGACAGACTTGTTTGAGTTTAATCTTGCTCCTGTCAACGTTTCGTATTCCTGTAATAGGTTGCCGATTACCCCGATTTCCGAGGTTTTCGACAGCATTACGGTTATGTCGTCGGCATAGGCCGACGCTGCTTTCCGCAGTAGTCCTGGTTCGATCGGGATGCCCTGCAACAGCTCCGACTTCCGCAGTAACGGCTCAAGTGTCAGTACATACATAATGGAGGAGAGAGGGCATCCCTGACGGATGGAACGCATGATTTGGAATGGCTCTGATAGCTAGCCATTCACCTTGACTGTCGAGCAGATGCTGGTGTGCATGGCATCGATCCAGCCTCTGAAGACGGGACCGAAGCTGGCCGCCTTGAGAACTGATTCCAAGTATTGATGGTCGACCCTATCAAATGCCTTAGACTGATCTAAATTGATCAGAGCCCCAACGAAGCCAGGTTTATACCCTACCATTTCTATTGATGTATCGCATGAGATGGAGGTTGTCGTGTATGAACCTGGTCGGGAATGCACACGTTTGGGCTTCCCCTACCAAATTTTCGACTAAAAGCGCCAGCCTTGCTGTTAACAGCTTGGCCAAAATCTTTAACTCTGTGTTGAGCAGAGTTATGGGCTTGAAATTGCTTATTTCACCCCCTTGTTCTTATCTTTCCTGATCAGGGTTACTACGCCTCTGCCTACAGAACTGGGAATCCTCCCCTTTTGCTGCCAGTTGCAGCAGACCGCTTCGAGGCCACCAGAGAACAAGTCTAGCATGCCTATGTAAACTCATAAAGTAGACCATCTAAACCGGGTGATTTGTGTTTCCCACAGCGGCCTAAGGCAACTTCTATTTCGCCCGCTGTGATCGGTCTTTCGCAGCTCTCTGCATCCGTGCTCGAGAGTCTCGGTACGCCGTCGAGGTAGGAGCTGAAGTCCATCACCTCGCTCGATGTATCGCTTTGCCCGAACAGTTGTGCAAAATGCTGCTGGAAGGCCGTGCACATCTGCTTGGATTCAAGTATAATGCGTCCATCATGTCTTACAAAGACCGAATTATGGATTTGTTGCCACTGTTCGCCTCTGCCACTCGGGCCCAGCTAACAGCTTTGGCTCCCTCGTTTCTTAGAGCACGTGTTCTACTTCTGAAAATACAACCTTCGTGTTTCACGTTGAAGAACTGGTCTAGTGCCGTTCTCGCCGCTAGCACTTCAGCTGTACTGCCATTCCTAAGTGCCTCTTCTATTTTAGCTACCAGTTCCTTTTCAGTTTTGTTTTTGATTTTACATAGATAAAGATGAATAAAGAACAAATCCTACAAATCAAAATGAAGCAACTGAAAAGGAAAATAAAAATAGAAATGGTGCGCAGTAGCTTAGACAAAGAAGAACAAACAGTATAAAGGGGAGAAGATATGGGCTACAGTCCAACGTTTAGACAAAGAAAAATGACAGAGCCGTAGAAGATATAGGAGGTGGAAATGGGTGTAACATCTATTATGTGATAGGTTCGAAAAGCCCGCGTGTCTAAGATTTCCAAATACAACCCAATATAGGGATGCACACAGGACAAAGACAACGGAAAATACAACGGAAAAACGGACAGTACTTTCTCAAAAGTCAACCACTAGGATCGCTATTATTTCTGTGCACCAAGAATGATACTGCTCCTGTCTCCACATATTTCGTTGCGTCCCAATGTGTACTGGAATGAATGGTATCAGTCGTGATGCATAGAAACTATAGCGATTTCTAGAGGTTGGCAGATGAAAGGGGTCTGTCCCATTTTCCTATATATATATATATATATATATTTATTTATTTATTAAAATAACGGGTGAAAGCAGCGATTCTTTGATTAAACTTTAATCTGTTATTTTAATAAATATGTGGTCTAAGGTTTTGGTATATATATATATATATATATATATATATAATCCTTATCGAGGCCTCTTCGGATTTTAGTCTTCACAATTTTTATTATTACTATATATATATATATATATATATATATATATATATATATATATATATATATATATATATATATATATATATATATATATATATATATATATATATATATATATATATATATATATATATGTAGAAGTTCTATTTAAATTGTTGGGATACAACAAGCAAATATTTTTATAACTGATATAATGCACTCAACAAATTATTGGAGTAAAAATACGATATATTAACAAATGGAAACTATATTTATAAAACCATATTTATTTCATTATACATATTTCATATTATACATATTTCATATTATCGAATGGTTTAAGGAAATTAAATATAACTATAATAATAAGTTTATTCAATTGGATATTGCTAATTATTACTCATCCATCACTCCTAATCTACTTAACAAAGCACTAATATATGCATTTAAACATACAGACTTAACTAGTAATGAAATGCACATTATCTTAACGGCACGGAAAACATTAATAGAATTTAACAACCAACTCTGAACTAGAGCAGATAGAAACAATAATTTCGATATCACTATGGGATCATCCTATTCCGCTCAGGGAATAGAATGATCCCATGGGCCTCTTTATAAATAATTCTCTACATAGAAAAATACTTGAGATGACCGGAGGTTTATATCGTGACGACATGCTTTTACTTATCGAAAATAATAACTGTGAATTAAATAGGAAAAGAAAAGAAATTATACAATTTTTTAATTACCTTAATCTAAAAGTAGAAATAGAGAATAACAATAAAATAGTTAATTTTCTAGATGTAACATTAAACCTTAACACATGTCTTCATTATCCTTTTCACAAACTAAACGAGAACCTAAACTACGTTAATTTTAACTCTAATCACCCCAGATCCGTTAAAAATACTATAGTGAATTCTGTACAGCAACGCATTTCTAGAATTTCACCTAATAAGAATATATTTGATGATAAAGCACATTATTACAACGAAGCGTTAGGTAGAGCTGGATATAGAAATAAAATTAAATACATTGATAATAATAATATAACAAATAACCATAATCCTAACAATTTTAACAACTATAATAGAAAACCTTACAATAATTCGGAAAACAAAAAAAGAAATAGAACTAGGAATATATTATGGTTCGCTCCTCCTTTCTCATTAAATATTAAAACTCCTATTCTTTAACGCTCTTGACAAATGCTTCCCTAGAACACATAGATATTACTCAATTTTTAATAGACAAACTATAAAATTAACTTATTCATCCACCAAAAGTTTAGCGCAGAATATTAATAGAATTAATAATAGAAATTTAAAACCTAACCAAAATACCACTAATAACCCCAGCAATATCCAATTTGATAAATGTAACTAGAAATAAATCTAATTGTCCGTTAAATAACAATTGCTTAGCTAAAAATATAGTATATAATTGTAATGTAATAACTAATCTAAATTCATTTAACTATGTAGGATCTACTTCCACAGATTTTAAATCTCGTTTTAATAACCATAAAAGCTCTTTTACGCATTTAAACAAAAAACTTCTCGATCTAGCTTATTATGGGACCTCAAATTAAAGAACGTTGAATATTCGTTACTTTGGAATATTATTTCAAAAGCAACTCCTTTTAACTCCTCTTCAGAAAATTGTGATCTTTGTATGGAGGAAATATTCTTTATATTAAAAATAAAAAATTCCCTAAATGTAAGAAGCAATCTCTTCAGTTGCTGCAGACATAGATTGAACTCAACGTTTAAATATAAATTTAAAATGTAATATATAATTAATTCTATTAATATATTGAACCTATCGATAAATCATTAGATTCCTTCATTTGACTGCTTAAACTCTCAAATATAAAAAAAAAATTTCCTAGAAAATCTTTCTAGATAAACATACTGAAAGCTCTTAAAAGGGGAAAATATTTTCTTTGAAAAGTTTCTCCTATTTTTGAAAGTTTCTCTTTTGAAAGTTTCTCTTCCTTTTTCTTTGAAAATTTCCCATATAGTTATAAAATTAAGTTAAACATATTGTATAAAAAAATTTAAATTTTATACTGAATTTTTTTAGACATATTCTTCTTTTAAAATTATATCTTAAAATATTCTGTAATTTTTTTAAATTATATTGCTTTAAAGTTATATTGTTTATAATTGTAACAATATATTTCCAAATCGTAATATAATTCATTTTTATCTTATTTTTATATATTATGTACTTCAATTATTCTATATACTGTATATTTATATCTCTCTCTATATATATGTATGTATATATATATATATTTATATATATATATATATATATATATGATGCATATCTACCTGTATGTGTATCTATGTCTATGTGTATATATGTGGGAGTTGTGTCTATATATATATATGCATACAATTCAAATGCGCTAGGTTATAAGGGTTTCCTTAAGGTTCGTGATAAACAAACTTATATAATAACAGTCACAACTACATAACATGTGGATTTAGTAAAAATAACATTTATAATATAAAAATTTATAGTATAAGGTTTGTATTATAACATAAGGTTTCTATAATCTTAAATTTCCTTTGTTATCTTGACATTTATAACATTTAATATAAGTAAATAATATAAGTAAATAACTTAATTTCCTTCACGCTCTTTTGATATTACATAGACATTTTTTCTCCGGGTTTTTTTCTCTGGTTTCTCAGAACAATATATAAGTTTAAGAAAATTCCTATATCTTATACATAAAAAGTCCTTTATCTATGTGTATGGTATGTGTAGGTATATATATATATTTATTTATATGTATGTGTATGTATGTCTGCGTATGTATATATATGGATATATTCTTTTAATAATATATGGGTTTTAATAATATATAGATTTTTTAATAATATATAGATCTCAACTTTTAATGTATAGATCTCAATAATTTGATGGATAATTTAATTGATAAACTAAACATTTAATCATATTTAAACATGGTTAAAATTCATTTTCCATTCACGATTATTTTCCATTCACGGTTATTTACTTTACTCATCCAAAAAATATTTATTTTTTCACTTCATCTTAAAAGTTATGCTAATACAACAACCTATCACTTAGGGCTTTCTGTTTCTGTTTCTCTTTTCTCTTTTCTTTTTTCTTCTCTTTCTCTTTATCTTTTTCTTGTTTTCTTATTTTCCTCTTAAAGCTTGATTTGTCTCTTTTTTCTTTTTTCTTTTTTCTCTTTCCCTTTCTCCTTACTCCAACGGCTTGTTTTAAATCTACTGTGTTTTAAAAATATCCGACACTAATTTGCTTAATAGTATAAATAAATTTATAACCCCACTATCCGGGAGCTTCCAACAGAAATGGTCGCATTCTTTAAGGGTATGTCAATATTTATTTATAAAACTGATCTATATTATATTATATTTTATCTGATGAAAGCCCACCATAATTTAACTTGGTGTCCTTGAAATATGTATAATGAAATAAATATGGTTTTATAAATATAGTTTCCATTTGTTAATATATCGTATATATATATATATATATATATATATATATATATATATATATATATATATATATATGTATGTGTGTGTGTGGTGACAACGCATTAATTAATTATTAAATAGTGCATTTAAAATGGCCATAATAGGTGTTATATAAGACAGCAAATGGAAGTGTAAAACGTAAAACCATCTCTTCTTAATAATAATACACCGTCAGGCACCATATACATATTGCCTGTTCTTACCTTTATAGAGCGCTTGTACTTGATTACTTAGACCACCCAACACAGATTATCGAAAAAATATATACACTCGAAAAATAATAGGAGAGATTTGAAGATGCACGTAATATCTTTTTATATATACACTGAAGAAAAGTCATTATTTCATACAAAATAAAAAATATATATATTAAAAATAAAATAGAAATAATCATGACTATGTAATTAGTTTTTGTACTATCCGGTCTCGCTACAATTATATTTTGAAAGTTTCATTTTCATTTGTGTTGCTTTTTTGCATTTATTAACACGTACCGTTATATGCCATATACATTTGTGCTGGAGTAGTACAAATACTAATTAGATAATCATGATTATTTGAGCAAACCTACATATTTAAAAAAAACAATAATTAATTTTGTACGAACTAATTTCTTTTTCTTAAGTACTGTATATATAACAAAAGTATGTATATATAACAAAAGTATGTATATATAACAAAAACATTAGCTACATTTTCAAATCTATTTAATTTCAACCTCACATTCACGTGCACACATACACACAGAGGTACACGCCTCTCTCTCTCTCTCTCTCCCCCTCTCTCCCTCTGTCTCTGTCTCTCTCCTTCTCCCTCTCCCTGTATATATATATATATATATATATTGCTTCATCTTTTAGATGACAGTTGTCTCATCTTCATCTAAATCCTTCCTGTAAGCTAACGACATCTCGTGTGCACGGAGTTACCTTTGTAATCCAGCAACAAAAGACACGACCAAGACTTACCCCAGGGAATGACAACACTCCATAACAGGACACATCAGAACAGGTAACTGGGGGAACCATGATTGCTCCCATCTATACTACATTTCCCGAGGTGACGAAAATCGTGGTATTTCATTGGCGCAAATAAATGCCCCCCCCCCCCACACGCACAAACAGATACAGACACCCACTTACACACTCTTAAGCAGACATACACATGAATATATATATATATTTATATGCAATTTGTTTGTGTATTTGTTTTGCAAGTTTCATGATGTGCAATCTTGTGTTGAAACAGATAGTTAAACTTTGCGAGTGTTATATTGCCAATAAAAGTTTCCCTTCAGATTTATTATTAGATATGTAACTAATTCATACCTCTGTTACTTTAGCGACTGGATTATTATTTAATTGTATAATTTAATTGTCAAAGATCTTTCGTCACATATTCTCTGACCTTCTCAATGAATATTCTTGATTCTCTCTGTCTTGTCTTTGTTCTGATCTAGTTCTATCAATGCCATCATGTTTCTTTTTCTGCAGTACGTATGCTGTTTGCACATGCGCGTGTCTTTGTATCCATGTGTGTATCTTTGTAAGCTGCAACTTACACAAGCTTCTATATTTGGTATAAGTTATATGTGATTGTATGTCTGTCCATGTATGTGTGTCATTATGTCTTGTTAATTGGCGGCGAATTGTCAGTATCGGGAGAGGGTCGGGCATGCTTTCCAGCATAGTTACCTTCCTTTACGATCTGAGTTCAAACGCCGCCGAGGTTAACTTTGCCTTTCATCCTTACGGAGTCGATAAAATAAAGTACCAGTAATGTACTGGGTATTTGCTGGCCTTGTGCCAAAAAGTAGAAACAATTATGTCTTGTTTTGCATCCAAGTTTTGCGCGCATGGGTGTTTTTACCATTTCAATAGTCAATAGCAGTTAGTATTGTTCTTGTGAAAATCGCCAAAATTCAAAAGTACAGGAATTTTGTTTATGTATATGTGTGTTTTGTGTGTGTGTGTGGCTAGTTTTTGTTTTGTTTCTTGCTACGTTCGAATAACATTAACAATAACAACAACAATAAAATTACTACAAACTATAATAACAATGATCCAATCAGCAAAATGAACAAGAATTGTACTCGACAGTGTCAGTGTGTATGTTTTTGCGTATGTGTGTGTATATGTGTGTGTGTATGTATGTGTGTGCGTATGTGTGTGTGTGTGTGTCTAATTAGATTTCTTGTTCCCTGCTACGTCCGAATAACATTAACAATAGCAACAACAATTTCTTGTATGTAATGTATGAGTGTTTGTGAATATCCATACGTTTATCAGCCGAAGTATGAATAAATAAGCATGTGTATACATATTTTCATTCAACTATCTCATCACGTGAACTCGTATACAGTAAATAGCCTACTACAGCAAACATGTACACACAGATATGCAGTAAAAGTATCTATTTGAAAAGAAAATAAGAATAGCTGGTACCAATCTGTTCGTCTCTTACTTTTTCCCCCTGTGTAACAGGCGACGGGATGTTTAACGGCTTCTTACAAATCTGTTCAATGACAAGAAATAGTAGATTTATCAATGTTCACTTTACTACAGATTTTCAAGTGCGTAGCATTATTTCATTGTTCACACGGGAAAACGTTAAATGCAAATTCTTCATTGACAGGAAGCTTTTCCATATGTGAGAAAAAATATTATTAAAAGTAACTGACAACGAAAGCATACAACATATAGATCAAGTATCTCTTAGACGAAAAAAAAATAACCCAGAAGACAAAATAACAAAAAAGAAAATGAAACAAATGTGAAAACATTTTTAATTCATATAAAAATAATATAGTGACAAATGGTAAAATAAAGTGCTAAAATACTGTAAAACGTCTGTTTTCTCAATGGAGCTTAGTGCCTTCGAGGCAGCAGCCATTTTGCAGCCGTCATACACATGTGTATGTCTCATAACGAAACTTAAATCTCCATCAACAAATATTTTACATACTAACGGAGAGAAAGACAAAAAAGATGGAACATGAGACAAGACGAGATACAGAAAGCGTGAGAAAGAGAAAGAGAAAGAGAAAGAGAAAGAGAAAGAGAAAGAGAAAGAGAAAGAGAAAGAGAGAAAAGTGGAAAGGAAAAGTGACATCTATCTATCTATCTATCTATCTATCTATCTATCTATCTATCTATCTATCTATCTATCTATCTATCTATCTATCTATCTATCTATCCATCCATCTATCTATCTATCTATCTAGTGGCAACGTAGCCAGCGTGCTAGCAACGAGAACGGCCTTGGACCAGTTCTTCGACACAAAGCACGAGGGCTGCGTTGTCAGAAGCAAAATATGTCTCGACGGTCTACCCTACGAATTTTACGTAACAATGCCGGACTTCTTCTCCGGTCTCTACATATATATAGGAAAAGAATCAGGACCCCGACGGCTGAGCTCCGGCCGTTTCGACAGCCAGATCCGAACTAACCCACCAGTATATATATATATATATATATATATATATATATATATATATATATATATATATAACAGATTAAAGTTTAAGCAAAGAATCTTTGCTTAATCTTTAATCTGTTATTTTAATAAATATTTGCTCTACGGTTCTTATATTTGATATATATTTATCATTATCGAGCCCTCTTTGGATTTTAGTCTTCAAATTTATTATTATTACTATATATATATATATATATATATATATATATATATATATATATATATATATATATATATGTGTGTGTGTAAAAAGTAAACATAAATACCAAAACAAACGACACAGTACACACTACGTTGAAGTAACATAATAATTTAACGCTTGAAATAACGGGAAACGTTCGGACACTAGTTCTTCTTCAGCAGAAAAAGTTGGAACACAGATAAAGGGTGAGAAGAGGAAGGAACGGAGAAAACAGTGAGAAAAAACGGGACATGCATACACGCAGAGACATGCACGCGCGCACTCACACATACACGCACAAAGTAACGAACGTGTTTATCACTCAGATCTGCTTTTAACAGTATTCTGTTGAAGTGATATAAATTCAGCACTAATGCACTCACATTTCATTTCTGAGTGCAATTTGGAAATGTAAATATTACATTTTTCTAGTTCTACTCCCTTTCTACCTGATGGTCTGAACGGCATGAAACATCAAAGGGCTTTATCCAAACTCCAAACCTTGTTACAAACGCCAGTCTGCATGGTCTTACCTTTGCGAGTACTGCGTCTCAAGCCCACCAACCAACTTGTCCTATTAGAATTGAGATACGGAATAATCTAGAACTGGAGTACTTTAAACATATCTGTCCAGTAAAACACTTGGGTCTAGCGACATGGGCTTCTCTTACCAATTTAGATATGACGGTTCTTAATTTGCTGCTAAGTCGAAGCCATTCAATGAGGGCGTTGAACTCCGTCAAGTGTGCAAACTGTGACCGCTCCTGTTCGTAATCTTCAAGAACAAGATTGCTATATATAGCCGGGTTGAAGGTCGTATCAAAACTGATGGGTGTAGTATCAGTCGGATGGAATTCAAAAGACTGGTTTCAATTTATTCTTGTTAATCTGTGCTCTTGTTACCATCTCACTGTTTAAGTGTTTCAGGGATTACATCAGTTGCTGAAATCACCCGCTTATGCAGAAGCCAGCTGTTAAAAAGGTTTAGTAGCTAAATTGAGTAGAACTGTTAAGAATGCATAGTCGAAGAATACAACGTAGGTTCAAATAAGTGGTCATTTCATTTGATCATGTTTAAGGTAGAATTTGTTATTGAACAGAATGGATATCCGTCGTTTTCGACGATGAGAGTTCCAGTTATTCGATCAACGAAATGCCCTAGGCGTAAAATTATCATGTATGTAACTGAACATTTCACAGATATGTGTACTCCTTCCGTAATGCTCAAGGAGAATCAATGGGGCAGAGTGTGACAAGGTTGGCCCTTTGAATTAAAGGTACAGTCTATCCTAGAAAATTCTAAGAGGATTTCATCTATCTAATTTCACTCACTAGGCATGTGTCAATTTGAGGCTATAATAAATATCACTTATCCAAGATAACACGCAATGGGATCGAACCCGTGAATTGCGAATCAAACTACTTAAGAATTCGGCCATGTTGCGTCTCTAGGACTTATTGTATTAACTCGGTGTAAAGGTAAAAAGCCCTTTCAGTCACGAGTGACCTAGAAAGTTCCCCTCCGAGTCACAAGCTCGGGCAAGGTTGTTTGTTGAAGACTAGCAGTGGCCCATAAATACCAGTCTCCCCTCTCTGCGTCACTGATGTTGCTCAAGGGAAAGGGAATGACCGATAAAGCTTGGCACCAGTGACGTTGCAACTCATTTCTACAGCTGAGTGAACTGGAGCAGTGTGAAAATAAAGTGCCTTGCTCAAGAATATAATGTAAGGCCCGGTCCTGGAATCGAATTCGCAACGTCCCGATTGTAAGCCCAACGCTCTAACCACTAAGCCTTGTGTACGTAGAAATTAATAGAACACCGGATCAAGTACATTGTGGCATTTAGTTATTTGATTTTACAATCTGAGTTCAAATGCCGCTAGTAGAGCCAATACAGTACATACCACATACGTACTTTGTCAACTGGATGCAATTTAGATTTATTTAGTTTGTTTTGTCACTTTTATAACAAGGAACAAGAAAAGCTGTTAATTAGGATATGTTTTGTATATTTAGGAAAATAAATGCTTTCATTTACTGGATATCGCTGCCTTCTAAGTGGAAATATTCAACATGACTATGGTACTGACGAGGAGAGAAGATTATAAAAGTAGTCGTAGTTATCTTTAAAGGTCAGAGTAGTGTGAATACAATTCAAAAACCTTTTCGTATTGGGAGCATTAGCTAATGTACCATTATTAATTCATTCAACACCCCAAACAGGAAGAATATCAACACAAATAAAGATGTTAACATAAACACATGAAAATAATTGCAAGAAAAACAACAGTATTAATAGAACACAGCCATCATAAAACAATAAAATAATAACATCATTGTATAAAACGACAACTTGTTAAACGCTTTTGCAGAAGCCATATGGCCGTGCATACATTGGAAACGTGATACGATGCCTAACAAAATGGTAGAGTTACAACGATATTTAACTACAATTAAATAGGGCGTTTCGGGGGGGGGGGGGGGGGGGGGTTAATACTTCAACATCGTACTGACGATTTCGAAACCTGCTTGAAAATAGGCTCTGGGTAGTTACTAATTTTGTATCACTTTCTTAATTCTAACCGTACCATTTTGATTTAGATAGAAACTAATGTTCTAAACAAGAGGCATTTACACTTCTACAAAGTTCTCGCTCGTTTGGATATATCTGTTCATGTTAGGTGCAAACCCGTTACCTATCGCCGTCCGACGGGGATAGTTACAATAGCCTTTGAGGTGGTTGAGAGAAGTATTCTCTTGTGAAAATGGGTATAGCTTTCATTATATAAAATCTCCCCATTTTGCTTCATTTCTTCCCGTTTTGGGGCACTTTTGTTCATGGTACTCCCCGTTCGGGTTTTAGAGGTTGGCAGGTCTGTGGGTGGAATGATTGCTTTAGATCTCATTGCGCGAGATGGCTTTCTAGACTTGAATGATAGATCAGTAATATTATATACAAATAGTGGTTACAGGAAAATACTGAGGCTGTTAGCTGGTTATGCTTCAATGGTAAAAGGGTAAAGCAAGCGGTGGATGCAGGGGAAAAGCAAACTCAACAGCTACTGTGTTCCTATAACGAGAAAGGACCTCAGGAATTATTAGCTTTGAAATACATAATAATGGAATACTTCCCACAAATACCTATAATTATGTATGCGGCGCTTGAAGAAGAAGAAGAAGAAGAAGAAGAAGAAGAAGAAGAAGAAGAAGAAGAAGAAGAAGAAGAAGAAATGCAGTGCATTAAATTATATACTTCAAATGATTTGATTACGTTTTTGGTACGCCCAGAATCGACTTTGTTTTCAACATAAGTTACGCACAGAATGTCAAATATATCGACTATAATACTCAAAGAAAATATATGGCTGTATGCCAATGTAAGAAATTATGAATAATATTATTAATCAGATGATTTTCCTGAAGTTGTCGAAAGGAAATTGAACTCCTGAAGGTCATTTACTTATTATGGTCTCTAAATCAGTTTACTCTTGTTACTCCCTTTAGACATATAACCCCACAATTTCCTCAAAATGCTGTGCTATTGCAGTCTAACAGCGAGCTCTGTCTTCTGATGATGCTATTTAATGCTGAGGTAATTATAGACGTGGTTTTAAATTTGTATACGTGAATGCTTTCCAGTGCAATAGACAAGACACGAATCATCTCTTCTGGTACACGATCCATCTCTTCTGGTACACGATAGTCTTATATCCTCTTCATTCGATCAGATATGTCTCACTATAACAGAGGTTTATAAAGTTGTTATTGAATCCGATGACGAGTGTTTCAGTTGTTCAAACAATGAATCAGCCTGCTCATGAAATTAACGTGCAAATGACTGAGCATTCCATATGCATATGTACCTTTAACGTATTTCTCGGAGGTACTCTCCGTGACGGAAGTTGTAACCATACCGGCCCTTGAATTATAGTTACAACTCAGTTTTGCCAGCTGAGGGGACTGGAGCAATGTGAAATAAAGTATCTTGCTCACGGACACCTCACACCACTGGGAATTGAAATCCTGACCTTACGATGAGGATATGAACACCTTAACTACAAAGAAACGTTCCTTTACCAAGCTGCACACCCACTACGAAACTATATTATGTAACATGAATAAAAAAAAGTATCGTGCGACAAAGCTCGTATTCTATGAGAGATAATAACATTGTTTGTTTGAACTTGAACCGATAAGTTCTAAAAGATAAAATAGAATTCCTTGTTAGAAGCTGAATCAATAATTCTATGAAAGACAATAGAAATAGTTATTAGAACCTGAACTGATAAATTCTATGCGAGATAATAGAATTCGTTGTTAGAACTAGAACCGATAAATTCTATGACAGATAATAAAATTGATTGTTAGAACCTAAGCCGATGAAAAATCTACGACCCATGGGCTATTGGAAATCAAATGGAAAGGTATTCTAATAACTAATTATTTCCCGTAAAAAAAAAAAACAATAAAGAAGCAAAAGATTTTATAAGCCTTTTATAAATTGCAATTTAATAGTACGAATACATCTCGTGCCCAGTGTATATTAATATTGGTCATTTAAATTTTACTATCACTATTTATATGCCATATCTTCCCGATAGCAGTTGGTGACTGGGTAATTTATAATTATGAAATTTAATTAGTTATTAGAATAATTTATAATGTTTTTCCCAATAGCCCAGTTGGTTTTATGTATTCAAATTTTCACGAGGCATTTAGTATTGGTATTTAGTGAGTACTAACCTCTCGTATTCAATTTTGTAGTCGAAGAGGCCGTAATTGTGTATGATTTAATACTTACTACTATTAGAGTCCAATCTCCCTATCTCTAGTTTTGAGCTTTTTTAAATAGTATCATATATTTTTCATTCATTAGTTTGATTCTTCTAGAGTTGATAGCTTTTCTTTTTTGTTACATAGTGAAATGAATGCCACGTAGTATTATGTTACATCTGGTGTTGATGTGGAGAGAGAAATAGTTGAAAAATCGCCAATTATATATTATGAATAAATTTCCCTTTCTAATCCATTGTGCTAATTCTACTTGTACTAACTCACACCAACATGATTTTATAAATATCAATGGATATCAATGAACCTTTAAATCATGCGATCAATATGTTACAATAAGTTAATTTATGTTGAGGATTTTCAATTTTCTGTTTTATTTTTGGCAATGCATTCACTCGTGAATAATTTACAGATTCGAAATAGAAAGAAAACAAGACATGGTGATATATAAGGAAACATTTCTGATATAAAAAGTATATGCTAAACTTGCAGTTAACATCTTGTATATGGCAGTGCCCAATGTTCATAGCCAAGGAATTAAAACCTCTAATCATATTCTACACAATAAATACATCTCGTCTGTAGATACAGCCCACAATTGATTTGTAAGACGGGGTAACACACTTCCCGTTCGAGGGAGATGAATCCCTAATCTGGAACGTCATGCTACCATATGCTAACTGCCTCAAGCTTTGTCACATCGGTCACACACTCTAGGCATTGTCACCTGTAACGCAGAGGAGAGCAAGATAGACAAAGAGAAGAATATGAGATAGAGATAGAGAGGCAGGTGAACACACACATACACGCAATCTTGTATATACACACACACACACACACATACACGCAAACTTGTATATAAACACACACACACATACACGCAAGCTTGTATACACACACACATACACGCAAGCTTGTACACACACACACACAAATACACGCAATCTTGTATACACACACACACACACATATACACGCCAGCTTCACGCACACATATGTATACACACACACACACATATATATATATTTATTAAAATAACAGATTATAACTATATATATATATATATATATATATAACTGTATAACTATATATATATATATATATATATATATATATATATATATATATATATATATATATATATATATATATATATATATATATATATATAAGATAGGTAGATTCGCAATAGATATCGGGAGGTGATCACAGTTAAAAAGAGTAATCAATATGTTAGAATATATGTAGCTTTTTATTATCGAGAGGACTAGAACCGTTTCATTCGTGAGAAATCATCGATGATTTCTTACGAAATATAGATATCATCCTCGATTTCGTTTTAAAATTCACTTTCTATGGTAGCAAATGTTGGACTCTATACATATGTGACGCTCGAATGTTTGAACTTACGGAGTGCTAAAAGAATATGAAGTTCATAGAAAATGTAGTAGCTCAGAGAAATATGTGCTATAGCTGATAAAAACGGTTAAAGAGCCTTATAGACGGAATCGAACATAATATCTCCCAGATACCGGTTAAATTAGTATTGTATTTAAATATGTATATATATATATATTACTTTGTGATCCTGAAGAATGGCTAAAGCCTGACACGTCGAACGGTTTTCCCCTTTTCAATATACAGAGTGTAACTAATAAGACATTTTATACCTCTGTTTTGTCGTTTCCTTGAAATATATATATATATATATATATATAGTTATACACACGCACATACCACACACACATGTATGTATGCATATATATATATATATGTGTCAGGTCACCACTTGGTGCTACTGGTAACATGTATCCCAGTACAACCTGTCTCATGGTCGGGTCGTTGGCGACTAAACTGGCAACCCCACCAAGGTTTCTTGGTGAGGAGGGTGACTTTGGACATCCTGCAGGACTAAAAACAAAACCTGTCGAAGGGCAAAGGAGCTCTTAAGAGTCAATGGCCATCCAAAATCACTGGGAGAGATGACCCCTTAGCCTTTGTCAAGGCAGAATTCTAAGAGAAGGAAAACTCTGATATAACACCTGCAACCCTGATGGTATCCAATGATGTTGACTTGTTCTTCTTTTTGGTAAATATCATCTTGGTTAAGAGAGTGGGACTGGCTTTGTGCAGTGCCTTTGCTCACTATAAAAGCTTCACGGCACAGGCATTGCTTTATATCTGGAGATCTCTCTG
Organism: Eledone cirrhosa; assembly: GCA_964016885.1. Taxonomy (NCBI): domain Eukaryota; kingdom Metazoa; phylum Mollusca; class Cephalopoda; order Octopoda; family Eledonidae; genus Eledone; species Eledone cirrhosa. The sequence continues at coordinate 19,864,747 of OZ024743.1, read as the reverse complement.
CACTTGTCGTCACATGGTACCATGGGCCCAGCACTATGTGTCAATAATTGTCACAAGTGTAGTGTTTGTACCAGAGTTTTCAAGTCGCTGGCTGGACTAAAAAGTCACACTCGTTCAGCGCATCGGTAGGGGTTCTCCTACATGGATATAAAGTAGTGGCCGTACTCGAAAACGAGTTGGCAGCCACCATATATATATATATATATATATATATATATATATATATATATATATATATATATATATATATATAAAATAAAAGTATATATTCCTACATGTAAATAATACACATAGGGTACAAGTATTTTCCAACCGTATGCCAGTGTGGTTCAATGGCAACTTAATAAATTAACAAGCCAGAATATAAATTTTTTGAAATTTATTAAAAAACTTTTTTATCTATTTGCTTGACCTTGATTTTATATATTCTGGTTTGTTAATTTATTAACTTGCCATTGAACCACACTGGCACACGGTTGGAAAATACTTGTACCCCTATGTGTATTATTTACATGTAGGAATACATACTTTTGTTATTATTCTCCCCTACGGTAGAGAAAACTTTTGGTCGTTTGAACGGCTGCTATTTTAGTAGCAGTACATTCACCAGTCCACATAGCCTTTGTCTTTGGACACGGTACCAGACGGAATTGTTTCTTCTCTCATTCACTCTCATTCGGGAACAGTTTTGTGTGGCGCCAGTCTGTGATTTGAACTCGAGAATTTGATATTCTCCGAGTGAGAAAAGCCTTCTGATGAGGATCTCTTTCTCAATGGAATTTCGCTTGGATTATCTATTTATTTTGGGATCGGAAACCGCGGTAAAGGCACATATAGTAAGTACAGTGAATCTTTTGAAATTTATTTTAAAACTTTTCTCTATTTGCTTGAATTTGATTTTATATATATATATATAGGAGAACGGATAAATGAACACTGGCGAGAGCTTGAAGATAGTAAAGAATCATCTGTACTCTACCAACATGCTAAAATAGAACATAAGGGTAAATTAGAGAACATAGAAATAAAAATAGAATCTACACACAGAAAAGACGCAATGTTTAGACAAATAACAGAGGCAATAAACATAAATGAACTCCAACCAAAATTAAATAGAAAACATGAATGGAATAGCAACATCACAACTTACAATTAAGGACAAAATGAAAACACACGCACACATAGAACAAACAACCAACCAGTAACATGTAAATAAACAAATAAATAAACAAATATAAACACACACAGACACCCGGATGTAACACATGCGCAAACTAAGCACACAACACACACAAAAACAAGATGGCGTAGGACAGAACAAAGGAGAGGCACAAAAACAAAGAAAAAATTCCCCAGTCACTGAAAGGTCACAGAATGTGTGACGAAAGAACTTTGACAATATATGAACAATCGTCTGGTTGTGGAAACAACCAACCAACCGGAAATTTATAATAAATTGAAGTGAAAGCGACTGGTGCGTGTGTTTCTTATTGGCAACATGACCGTCCCAAAGTATAACAATATCGGTTTCAACACACGTTTTCAGATAAAGGATCTTGCTAAACAAATTCAGAAACGAAATATATATATATATATATATATATATATATATATATATATATATATATATATATATATATATATGTATATAGTGGTAGAACACTGGAAGGTAATATCCGTAGTGGTAGAGCTCTCAGTCCATGGGACGAGTTAGGTAGAAGTGGTTACACAACAGTTAGTTCACCTACCGATAAGAATTGTTTCATCTTAGCGGATCCTCAGCTCGTGATTACGAGCTGAGGATCCGCTAAGGTGAAACAATTGTTCTCGGTATGGTGAACTACCTGTTGTGTAACCACTTCTCCCCCCCTCTCTCTCTCTCTCTCTATATATATATATATATGCAAACTGATCTGATCGAATTAATGTAGATGAAAGTTTATATAGCGGAGCCAAGTTAGGATTTGCATTCGTTTCATTAATGATAGTAATAGACAATGATAGTAATAGACAAAACTATTAACTGATACCAACATTGGTCTAAAACTAACGATTTAGATCAATGTAATTCTGATTCCAAATTCATCGTTTTTTTTGTCATAAATATTCCCGAGATAGATTCATGGCCAGTTACATATTTTGTGGCAGACTATTGTCAAATTGATCGCCCCCACTAATACAATAATAGTACTCACTTTATCAGCCCTGTAAGTCGAAAAATGGTGGTATCTCAGAAAATAAGGAAATGTTACTGATTAATGTCTCAATACAAGATGACCGATGCTCTACTGATTCTACCATACATGGGCTTCTATTATGTTTTTAATACAATGGTAATGCAATGAACATATTTTTAACATTAGCCGAATATAGACAATTTGTGACATTACCGCACAAATACTTAATGTCTCGATCTCTGAAAAGTAAAGTGTCATGTTGGCTCTGGCTGGATTTGATCACAGAACATGAACAACATAACACAGTGTTTTAAAGGCATTCCACTATTTTTGTTATTCATGTATAAGTCCTTAACGTCAGATTGAGTTGTTTCTACGACATTTGAACCAAGCGGAGCCCATCTCTCTTCAGATGAGAACACTGCTGATTTCTTCCAGTGAAAACAGGAGTGGGAGTGAAAAAAAGTATATAGCGGAAGAATCGATTCCAGTCCTGGACAGGTAATTCATCTATCGGTCTCGAAAAGGTGAAAGGTTAAATTACAGTAGCGCGATTCTGAGCGCAGAAAGCGGGAAGCATTACCACGAAGCGTTCTCTCCGATGTTCTAATGCAGTGATTCTCAACCAGTGTGCCGCGAAATCCTCCTAAGTGTGCCGCGAAATTTTTAACGGCACACTAAGAAAATGTGAAAGTAAGTTCATAGCTGTGTTTATCTTTATTTAGTTTGAGTCATTCTATGTGTCTATGACTAGTCTGTGTCTAGGGCTGTATGCCGTCTATGACTTGCCTTGTTTTTATTTTGTAAAATTCAAAGATTGATCATATATATTTAGCCAGGTGTGCCACTATTTTTCCATGTGTTCCAAGGTGTGCCGTTAGCAAAAAAAAAAAAGGTTGAGAACCACTGTTCTAATGACTTTGCAAATTCAATGCCTTCCGTTCTGTGATACACTGCTCAAATATATGTCGTAGCCGTTCGACTTGCTAGAAAAAACAAACAAATAAATTTTCATTAAAACACCCTCTTCTATCTGATTAAAAATAGGAACTTAATTTGGTTAATAACTTCTTTGAATTCTCTGAAAATAAAATATGATGATGAAAGCCGGAACGCTTTGATCATAAGTCTATTCAATTAGGATTGACGTGGTGCTGAACACTTGAGCCGTAGTACTATTTAAGTATAATGATTTCCAACATAGGTACAAGGCCAGCAATTTTGAGGGGAAGAGAAAGTCGATTAAATCTAACGATTCTACAAATCTACCGATTGA
>OZ024743.1:19831294-19851294 GCA_964016885.1 Eledone cirrhosa | reverse complement strand
TGTTAGATGATGTAGTCCTAGATCTCAGATAAACCCTCTGAATAAAAGATGGGATGACAAAAGCCGCAGCGCTTTGGTCATAGGTAAGGGTAATAACAACGCCAAAATATCGTGTCATGATACACGGCATATAATGTTATAACATACAGCGTACAATATTTTAGTGCCTATATGTATGTTTGAGTGTGTTTGCTAGTGTACGTGTAGTATGACGTAGCGGTAAATTTCATATTTAACTGAATGATATTATTGGTTTAACGGTTAGCATATTCGTAAGGTTGTTAGTTGGATTCCCGTCGGGGCATTTTGTTTTTGAGCAAGACACTTTATTTTACATTGTCCCAGTTCACTCAGTGTACTGGGAATTTATAGGGCCAACCTTATCACGAAATTTACCGTGCTGAATCTCACTAAGAATTACATAAAGAGTACATGTGTCTGTGGAATGCTCAGCCGCTTTCACATTTAGTGTACGCAGAGACCGTTCCGTTGAATGAACAATTCAAATACAAAAAGAAATTTCTAATGTGATAGACATACTAACATCTTGGAAGATATCTCAGTACTGTTTTTATTATGCATGATGGCATTGATGCTGAGTATGAATGGGGTAAAAAAACAATGTAAGTTCGAAAATGTGTCTCAAACGTAGAAAATAATTGTAATAACAGTCGATCACTATAAATAATAGTTCAGAAATTTGGGCAAATTCACCTTAGAGACGGAAAAATGTGGACAGAACGCCTAAGTCAACATTTTGTTTCTGTTCCTAAATGTAATTTACCGACTTTTCTCAAATATTATTTATAGTAATCGACTATATTGCATTTATTTTCTGTGTTTAACACTCTCGCATTTTCAAACTTTTCACACATTAAAGCTTCGATAATTCATAAGTTTTAAACTATTTAAGATTAAACACCTTTTGTTTATCGAATATCTTAATCTGTTCGGCAAGACTAATAACTAGATAGATTCTCTGGTTGAATCTGTTTACTTATTTAGCAGTCATAAAAATAGAATTCTAAATGAAAAAGTGAGCTATGCTTTATTATAAAAAGAGAAAATATGGTGTCAGCAGATGGGGGAGTTTTACTTGGCGGTGAAGTCGACAATTAGAAGTCGACAAAACAGGGAGACAGAAATAAAGGAACTATTTAGAAAAATATACTACAGGAGATTAAACATGGTGTTAAAGACAACATTAAATGAAAAAAAAACATGTTACTACTAATAAACACATGGGTAGTGTCATTAATGTGGTATGGAGCAAGGACACTCACATAAAATATGATATAACTCGTCGCTACAAAGAAAATACTCGGAAATTGATATCAATGTAGGTGGCATTCCAACCGAAAACTGACTTTCAATGGCTTTGTATTCACAAGACAAAATGAAGGAAGAAGATCTAATGTGATGGAATAATTGAGACTTAGAACCTTACATTGCTATCGTAAAATAAAAAGAAAACACAATAATGGATATATTATCTCCAGATGACAACAGCGTGTCTGAGAAAGAACAAAAAAATTAAGAAATACAAAAATCTGAAAAAAGAAATTGCAAGAATGTTGAGTATGAACAATCTTGTTATAGTCACGGAGAAAACAATCAACGCTGAAGAATTCCATGATAATGTATTATGATTTACTCCTGGGTTTGTAAAGACGACACAAGATCTGTTTGTCATATGGAAAAAAGATGATGATAATGATGTTGATGATGCCAATAAACCAGATTTAACATAAAACCACAATAACAAGCACATCTTAATAATACGGAGGGATATCAGGGCCAAAAGATGAAATCCACAGATTCAGGATCCACTTAATTTTCAAGAGAAATGGCCCTCTTTGATGGTTGTTCTATTTTCTATACATGCTTGTTGTGGAAAAAGGCTCATTCACTTAAGCTATTTTACCATTTCAGCAAACTTAACCTGAAGGTAGCACCTTCTTTTCCAACCAGAGGTTTCTCTTTAGTTGGAATTTGAAGAATCTTATGAGGGCTTGACTGAAGAGAAAGAGAAAAACCATTTCTCAGTCCTTTCAAGCTTGTCCCCTACAAATCTGTCACAATATTGAAAATTTGCCTGTCCCTCATGATGATCCTCACGATGAACTCAGTTGATAAGCTTTTGGCCAAAGGCCAAAATTGCTCAGGCACTGAAATTATGCGTGCTGGATGAAAGTCAGAGCGAGAGTGACAAAGGGAAATAAAATATTTGACCTCAGTATTAGACTGGCAATACATTTATCGACACTCAATGGAAACTAATGTTGCCTTCAGCAGGATTTGAACGCCGTTTCAGAGAATCGGAATGAACACCGCAGATCATTGAATTCGTTATTCCAATGATTCTGTCAATAATCCACCTATGTTTTCATGTACTGGTACCAAATAAATTGTGAGTTACTAAAGTCTGTGAGTTACTAAAGTCTACTATCTTTTAATAATTTTGGATGAGCCCAATGACATTGGATGCCTATGTACTACCACCTCTTGCAATTGAACTCTGCATGGGTCACAATTACCTTGGTTATACTTTATTTCTATAAGGCACCATCAGTTCAACAACCAAAACTATCTTAGTTGACCACATGTCAAATCTTCCTTTCCATCATGCTCTTCACTTCTTTCTCTCTCTCACACACACACCTATTCTTACGCACTTACTCTCCATACACACACACATTAATAATTGTTTTACATACATATTTATACACACATGTATATATGCACACATGTATATATATAAATTAGCTATAATATACATGTATATATTACAATTAATAACTGTCATTTAATTTTAAATTGCATAATACTTTAAATGTATACGAATACAAATTATCTTTAGTGACTTGAAAGAAGCTACGTTTGTTTAAGTATCTTACATAACTACTGACAGTAATAAATCTAACCAATGGGAAATAAATGTTAATAGCTCTTCAGTATAATACAGATTATTTAAATAACTTAATTCAAAATATGTTCATTTGTCTCAGATTGTCATCTTTAGTTGATTCATTGAGATTTTTAGCTTTCAAATATCTCCTTGGAACTGAGTGGAGATTGAATGCACCACTACTCATTTCCCACATAAACATAAATATATTTAAGTACAAGCAGACCTAAAACACACCCAATTACACACATACACTCACACACACACTCACACACACACACACACTCACACACACATATATATATACACACACGTATGTACATACACACTTGTTTGTTTAATACAACTCTAGCTCCAACAACCGATACTTTGTACCGCTGATGTGGCGAGTTCTTAATTAAAGTTTCCACCACATTATAGCATCTCCCTGACGTTATATTTCGCGTGAAATACAAGTCATAGTAAGGTAAGATACATGCGCAATGCAGCTTTAGAATGGCCTTTAGGCCTGCATTTCCCAGTATTACTATATCCCTTATAAAGTAAATAATCTAGATATAAATGATAGCAAAGATGGCTGGTATCTCCTCTCAACTACCAAAATTCTAGTCTACTGAAAACGGCATATAGGTGCTTTATTTCTCTCTCACGTATGCTTCCGTTGACTTCATAAAACGATCACTACGCAGAACCCAATCATTGTCTCTCTCTCCACAGAAACGTGCAAAAGGTTTGTCAAAGAGGATCTTAAGAAGTATCCCTACAGAATACAAACTAAATAAAAGCTTCCTATAGTTAATATGACCAAGAGAAAGGGTATGGCTTAGAAAATGCTCAGGACCCCCCTTCCCCCAACACACACACACACACACTTTTTCAGAATCTGCAGTAGATCTCTGATGCAGCCCAATTTCATTTAGGAGTCAGATAAATCAGCTAAAGTGGCTGTGAAACTTCTCCGTTCAGCTAAATCTAACATCTAGGCTGCAATGTCTGAGAGACGGTTCATTCGCCTATTCATCTTCGGAGAAAATGGTATTAGTGCTAAAGGAACGATATGTGGAGGCCCTGGAAGACGTCAAAAAAGAAATACGGACCATGTACCCATCTCTAATCAATATGTTCTGGCTCCAGCGAGACGGAGCAAGATCTTACATCTAAAATGGGTCATGAGAATGGCTGAAAATAATTTTGAAAATCGTATGATCAGTTTGAAGACTGATTTCGAGTAGGCCCCACACGACCCTGATTAAAGTCCCCTATATTTCATTCTTTTGAAGGATAAGATATGTGGCAACAAACCCAGGAACCATCAGGGTGGAGATCAAATCCATCACTAGGTCTGTTTGTAAAGCCGTTATGCTAAACTTTCCCATGTGCCTAAAAGTGCATAGATTCAAATGGCGATCACTTAGAACATGTGCTGTAACTCTATTAGACGATAGTGATATATTTTTGATTTGTTGCTTTTAATAATTTGAACTAAATATCTTTGGAGTTTCATCAGTGTTTGTCAAAAAAGGAATAATGGAGACAAAAATATAAATTGGTCCGTTTTTGTTAGACAGCCTGTATATAGCTCATTACGAAAGCAAGTTTATGATTAACTGTGACGCATCAATAGTTTGTTAACTGTTTCTTCTGGTTCAACTGTTTTTTCTGGTTCAACTGTTTTTCTGGTTCATTATATTTGGCATGTTTAGTTTTTACTGGACATTGACTTTATTGTATTTACCATGTTGAATTTCTTTTTTATATTGCTTTCCGACCGATTCTACTAAATTATTTGTATACCCATTAGAAATAAGAATTTGTTTTAAATTCATTAATTTTGTAGCACTGCATCTATTAACGAAAATCTGATGTCTCCTCACAATTGATATTTTATGAATGTCGTTTTATATCTGTGAGGGAATTCAGTGTTTTCATGCATATAAAACGACTACTTGTAAATTTAATGCAAACTGAATGTATTGTATATCTCTCTCTATGTATATATATATATATATATATATATATATATAGTTATATCCCCAAATGGGATTAATCAGTCGCCTTAAGCTATTTCGGATATTAAAGTGCAGAAACGTGCTATTTTCCCAGCATTCTCTCTGTTCCCCAATAATTTCTAGTGAGTCTGTTAAAACCATTATATAGCCAAGGTATCTGATGTGAATTTTGTATAATGGTACGACTCCATCGTTATAATGAAGCCATGAAGTACGCTTCAAGCGTAATCACCTCAAGTAGACAAGGAGACAAGTTCATATTGAATACGTTGCTCTTCTGTAGAACAGTGGTCCTAAGAATGTTTGATGGTTACTAGATGCTTTAATACAAAGTGTTAATTTAATACTAGATGCTGTAATACAAAGTGTTAATTTAATACTAGATGCTTTAATACAGAGTGTTTATATGCTAGATGCTTAAAGTGTTTATATTCTAGATGCTTTAATACAGAGTGTTTATATGCTAGATGCTTTAATACAGAGTGTTTATATACTAGATGCTTTAATACAGAGTGTTTATATACTAGATGCTTTAATACAAAGTGTTTATATACTAGATGCTTTAATACAGAGTATTTATATACTAGATGCTTTAATACAAAGTGTTTATATTATATGTGCTTTAATACAGAGTGTTTATATACTAGATGCTTTAATACAAAGTGTTTATATACTAAATGCTTTAATACAGAGTATTTATATACATTTTCTTATTTTATCTCTTTTCCGTTTTCAGAAACATTAGTGTTCATTCTCTATAATGAAATAACATGATTGACATTTATAAATTCGTAGCAGTAATTATTTTTGCAAGCTTAATCTTCAATTAAAGAGTTATCTTTCTAAAGCCCTATAAATTCGGTATCTTTACACACACATACACACACACACACATGCGTGCACCCTTATATATATATATATATATATATATATATATATATATATATATATATATATATGTGTGTGTGTGTGTATGTGTTTGTGTGTGTGTGTGTGTGTGTGTGTGTGTATGTGTGTATAATTTTTGGTTTCATTTAATTATGACGATTTTGTCGATGATGTTCAGACCACGCAGAGCTTAGGTGATTCCTGAGTCATGATGGATATTTAAGTGGTTATGTTTATCGCTTTCGCCACAGATAACATTTTTGCATATCTTCGTTATGTTTTATCTGTACTTTCCTCAAGAGACAGCTGTCCTCTCAACTGCCGGCGACTACTGGATATCACGTCAGTTGGAAATCACGTTAGAACTGATGTAACGCAGAGGTATAAACACACTTAAACGCAATCACCTACTTACACACATACATATTATTATATCTACACATACATTCATACATACATACATACACATGTATACACGGACTGACTTGCTTAATACAATCCAAGATGTTAAGCACTAATGAGCTGCCTATAAGCTACATTCAAGTAACATTTAGTAATATATTTCAAAAAGCATCAAGAAGAAAGCTCAATATTTAAAGAACTATTTTCTTACCACTGAAAGTAACCTCGTTTGAACCTCAAAAATCTTGGGTTGATGAACCGGAGACGGAAACATTTTCCTCTGTTTCTTACCTTAAAGAAAAAGGCAAAACATTTAAAATAAATAATCATTTCCTTCAGAAACTCCACCTACTAATGGCATGAAATATCAATAGAAACATGAAAAGTAGGCAGAGTTCATTGTGCATAAAATTCCTTTAAAGTGGGTAATACAATGCGCACAAATTTCCAGCAGAATATACAAAATATGACTGGCAGCTAAACGAAAGAACATCTTGATTAGCTAAATTTATGCTTCAACTAGCGATGAAGATCAAGAGAAAATTGCGAACAAGAGAGAAAAGCATATATATAATTCAAGGTCTATGGGATACAAAGATTTGATCAGCTGCTCAGGGTGTTTGGAAAAGTTTAGCTGGTAAGTATGATCGATTTCATTCTTATCTTCAAGATAAATCAATCGAGTTTAAATCAAGCTAAAACTCAAGTTTTTCTAGATTCAGCTAAGGCCAGCAACCAAAAACGTGTAATAATTAAAATTCAATCAATCAAAACGAACGAAAACGATTTGAAAATGAAACAGCAGTTGATGAATACAATTTAGCCGACAGAAGAGCAAACAAAAATATAATTTGTGTAGTATATTGTACATGGGTTAACGAAGGCGCTAAACAAATAGAGAGACATGAAAATGAATTATTCGAGGAAAACATAACAATTGGGTTAATATTTACACACAAATGGGGAACTAAATGTTAGGTTAGAAACTCTAAACGCGGCAATATCCTAGCCAAAACAAATAAACTGATAGATGGAGAGAATACTGTGAGAAAAGCTACTGCCATAAAACTTAGGTGGATCGTAACGGCTAAAACAATTATAAAATAACATTCCTTTAATGTGCAGCGACAGAAACCCCTTCAGATGAAGATAAACGAGCAAATAAGAAACTAAAATGTAATAAACCACCTGTAACAATATGATAAAGGCTTCCAGCAAATAAGAAAAAAATGTTTCGTAGATTTGTAATGTTAATATTCTAGAAAAATATTCATGAAACACCACTCAAACAATTATTTCCAATTAACCGATTTTAAGAAAGCTTTTGGCTGCATGTGGTATGGGATACTATGATTTCGTTATAAGAAAATATAGCATCATCTTGCTAATAATAAATGCCATAAAGTCCGTATATGAACATGCAAAATGATTGGTGTTTCGGTGTGTTTTAAAATATATAATAACGGACCCGCTGTGTCTGTTGAAGGAAATACTAAAGTAGAAGATAAAGACATCAATAGTTAATAAGACAAAATAAAGAACTCTATGACCTAAAGATATGTTTTAATATAACTGCAAGAAGATATAGAATGGAAGATGACTAGTAAAAGCTATATGAAAATAGTCACTCCAATTGAAATAAAGGAGAAGACACTCAAGCAAGTTAAAGGAATTAAATCCTTGGGCAGAGAAATGACGCAGCAAATGGGATCAAAGAATATAAAACGACAGACTGCTGAAGTTAGAGCAGCTTTCACAAAATATAATCATAGATATAGAAAAATGCCTCACATTCCTTATAGAGAACATTGAACTCATGAGAATGTTACGAACGAAATAATTGGGAAGTACGTGGACGATATAACTCTTCTAGAAAAGCGGAAACTGAAGTGACTTGGTCATATAAAATGACACAATGAAAATCTAGGTTTAGAGGATACGCATAGAAAATTATTAAGGGGGAAGAACGAAGACATTAGGTTGGCTGATGAGCAAGAGATATAAGTTTGCCTCCCTTTCTATGCACCTTCATACACACACAACATTGATTGAAATAAGTGGATTTGTAATAAGATCGTTAATATTGGAGCACATTCGGGTTTTGATTATATATGTTTTAGAAGTAACTCAAAACAATGGAACGATGTTTTATATTACAAGTAAGTAGGTAAGTCGTCATTCTCTGACAGAATCTATTGTTGGAGAGAAACATGAAATGCCAATAAATGTTTAGGATATTGTCAATGAGTACAGACACTTCAGAAAATTACTTCCAACTAGTTGGAAATATATGACAGCCTGAGTGAATGGTCCTACCGTACAGTGATGTAACACGGAAATTTACATATTCACGTAAATATTTCTTCATTTATGATATTTAATTTAAAAATTTACTTCTTTACCCTTATCAAACTTAACGTAATATTCTTCAATATAAATCTAGTTGTGGTATTTAACTTCATAATAATTCAGCTTGCCATTTATAGAGCTGTTACTTACTAAATATACAAATGCATACAGACATGTTTTCGGTATATAAATAGTTCAGCATAAATGTAGGTATTTTAAAGGGGGTAACTCATCCCAATCAATTTATAAGTAATACACAATGAAGTATGCCTGATTATACGTAACGTTATAGTCAAGTTCATAATGTAACGATTGGTACTTTCGTTCAGATTTCTTGGAGATTAGCAAAACTATACATTTTCGAAAACTTTAGGACATACTGAATCCAAAAACCAATGTTGCCATTTTTTTCAAGGTGTCTGTGGTGGCCATCTTGGAATTTCAAAATGGTGACTACCGATAACCCTTTTCAACAGTATCTACCGATAACCTTTTTCAACAGTATATTCCTGCCTGTTAAAAGTCATGACTGATTTTATCGTGAAATGGACAAAAGCAAAGTCTCCACGAATTAATTGTTTTATGTATTAAAATAAAGTGTACGTGAAGACAAATTTATTTTTATTTGTTTTATGTATTAAAATAAAGTGTACGTGAAGACAAATTTATTTTTATTTGTTTTATGTATTAAAATAAAGTGTACGTGAAGACAAATTTATTTTTATTTGTTTTATGTATTAAAATAAAGTGTACGTGAAGACAAATTTATTTTTATTTGTTTTATGTATTAAAATAAAGTGTACGCGAAGACAAATTTATTTTTATTATGTTTGACTCGTGCTTCGATATCCTGATTATGAGTGGATCTAGAGAAGAAATATCATATTTGCATGTGGTGTTTGCAGTTTTGTCATTAACATTGGTATTTTTATTTTAAAAATCTCTCTTCGTGTTAAACGTAAGTGATTGTAGTTAATTTCTCTAGACTTCTGGCCGCTTAAAATGTAAGTTTAGCCACTGAAAGTAAAAGGCTTGGAAGTGGATATATTGGTAAATTTAGGATTTCAAACGGTCGCCATTTTGAAGCCCTAAGACGGCCATGTTCGGAACCCTAAAAAAATGGCAACATTGACTTTTGTATCCTAACGTTTCCAAAAATGTATAGTTTAGTAAATTTCCAAAACATTTGAACGAAAATACACAAGGAACTGGACTATTACCATTTCAATTTATTTTTTAGTGCTATGTTATGGTTTGATATCCGTTGAGGTTTGCTTGAGCAGATTAATACTTCAGCATTAAGAATCACGAGGTCACGAATATGTAGAGTCAACCAGAAGTGCGATATGTAATCAATGCTCTCATGCATACACACACTCACAATATATGTATATGTGTGTATGTTCTTGTGATATTTATGTTCAACACACAGAGAAGCCTGATTGAATGATTTATATCAGAAAATCAAAACCTAGGTTTCGATCGGAGGCATGGAATACGCCCTTAGTACATGTAAGAAGTAGGACACAATAGTTCATGCGTATCTACAGGAGGAGATAGAAACATTAGTTTTGAAGACTCTTATAAATTCTGCAGTTGATATTAAATGTTTAACGACATTTTTGTACTCAAATTATATGTATTGTACTGTAACTCTTGATTGAGTCGCACGCGGGCCATAATCACATACATCGTGTCTTGAGTACTTGAAACCTGAAGGAGTCCACTCCTTTCCAAGTCTAAACACAACCGATTTCTTCACTGGGGATGAGGCGAAGAGAGAGATAGATAGATAGAGAGAGAGAGAGTGAGATAGATATAAAGTGAGAGAGAGAGAGAGAGTGAGAGAGAGCGTGAGATAGATAGAAAGTGAGCGAGAGAGAGAGAGAGAGAGAGAGGGAGGGAGGGAGAGAGAGAGAGAGAGAGAGTAAGATAGATAGATAGATAGATAGATAGAGAGATATAGAGATATAAAGAATCGACACAAATACTGGCCTGGCCTCCATTGTTCTTCAATATACCGTGGTAAACTACAGTATAAACTACAGTATAAACTACAGCCTTTCATGTTAGGTCAGATCAAATCATCTACTACTGGTAATCATGTCAACTAGTACTACATGTAATGTAGCTCTGTTGACTAAACTGACAAACCCTTTCTAACGTTTCAGTCTGGCATGTGGATGAAAGATGGATGGACATGCAGACAAGAAAAAAACTATAGCTGTCTGCAAAAGCGAATAACTCATCAATGAATCAACGTTCGTTCATCAAACGTTGGAATGGAAGGCAGTGCCATTAACGCTTTGGCGTATGACTTTCCTGGCTTTCTTTGTTATTCTTCCATCCAGTCGTCTCAGTCAAACGTACTAGTGTCATGTTTCCTCTTACCTAAAGGAAGCCGTGTGAGTGAAGACACTTGGTAATTTATAAATCAGTCCTGGCTAGACTTATCATCATCTCATTTTAATCTCCAATTACTTCCCCCGCATTAGTAAAAACTGCAATGATAATGCACTAACTGTTATGGATTGGAGCTCCTGCATGGTCGGGAAGTACAGATGCCTGTCATTCCTATGCAACATCTACAAATATCCGGGATATTTTATTTAATCATGGGACATAATGGGGTCAATACTTTAGCTTGTTGTATAGTAGTTTATCTAAACGGAGACTTTCCGGTTAATATAATGTTGGGTGTGATGTAAGTCAAATTAGACCAAGCGTGCCATTAAATTTTAAGCTTTAAACTAAATAGTGATATATGCTAAGAACATGTGAATGTTTGATGTTAGAAGGAGTCGAAAGTTCCAGCCCTCATACTGGCTATCATTTTCAATGATTAGTGTGAAAAGTATGACATCAATTTCTGAAAATTACTGATTTCTTGAAGAAAAATGTTATAGCATATATAGATTTATGTATTTAATATTAGTCATTACATTTGGATTATTAAAGATGAAGGATTAAAGGAATTTACATCTGATAAAATCGCCTGTAGTATTTAGTCATATTTTGTTACGCTTTGATTTGACATCTCACCAAGTTTGACTTTGCCTTTCATCCTTTTGGGTCTAACGCCCTCTCAAGTATCGGGGTCGATTAAATTGGGTATACAATTCTTCTTAAATTGGAGGTATTTTTATAATTGTATTTGGGATAATGGAAGTAAAACGTTACTAAAATGCATCTCGATATCATAATTGTGTCTTAAAGATAATTATATATTCGATGTTTTTTTTTAGTAGACCAGTTGACCGTTGGCTGTTCACGCAATGTGTGTGATGAAAATCAGCTTGGGAGCTTCAATACTTTGCAAAGAGATTCTCATGTAAAGACTTGAAATCTGGATTGCTAACTAGCGAAACGTACAAGTATAAGTGTAATGTTCGTGTTGCTTAGAGCAATGAATTGTAACAAGCACTGTACTAGTTTATAGCTATGTAGATATACTCATTTATGATTTGTGATACGGTGCAAAGCCGGTGATGAGAAGAAATTCGTCAACGCTTCTATTCATAATGGAATAAACTATTTACTAGTATATTTTCAGTGTGTAGTGTATTGGGTTCAAACAGTTTTTGGACACTTTGAGGAGTATGAAATGCATTTTAAACGCAAATAGAACAGTTATTATTCAAGGCTGAAGAAAATTATATGATTTATACTGATATAGATTGAATCGTAGCAGATATAATACCAAATCAAGATATGTCCTTAAAATATATTATCAGCTTTAATATATAACTTACACAGGCAGAATCTCTCCTATATAATTATTTAAATAACGTATGAAGTAATTCCATGCAAATATCTCATTTGAATCTCACAGAAAAGCGAACAAAATGACCAGGACAGGAAGCTTTAATACTAAACAATGAATTCATAATGCAGAGTATCTGGTGCAATATTTAATTTATATTTTCGTTGTTCAGTCTTCCCTTTAGCTAGAAGCAGAAAGTTGAAATATACTAGACAAGCGAAGAGTGATCAAAGTGGAATATATTAATAAGTTGAATTAGTTTTATTCAATCGATACCTCTTTTCAGTCTAGGTGACTTGTATATTATTTCTAGAGTTCATGAAAAGCAAAATAAAACAACAGAATATTATTGGCGTCAGTTACGTAGCTATAAAAATCAACAACAAAACAAAAAATGATAATTTACAGAATAGAGTCATCCATGTCTTTTATATCTTAAAACGTACATCTTGAATCGAAAACTTTTTCTGTAAATCAAGCTTTTAAGTTGCAACTACAAACTGTACACTTTTCTATTTATCTTTCCTTTTTCAGATATTTGCATTGTCATTTTGTTCCTGAAGTGAGTTATTTGATATGGCTTTGTGGGTTTAGTTATTGATAAAAAATTATCAATGATATAAATTAATGGATACAAAAGTAAATAACTAAATATAAAATACGAAAAAGAAAGATGAGCATAACTCCCCACCTTTGTTTCTTTTATACATACAAACTCGATAATTCTTCTATGAAGAAAACAGAAAAGAAAACGTAGACTAGATTTGTATGCCTTTACTCCACAACCATACCTCTGCTTTTTTCATCCGCTATTTGTGATACCTATCTCAGTCGCTTGAATAATTGCTTCGAATATAATTATCTTAAATGTTACAGACATGCTATTTCTTCTACCATATGTTGTGCAGAATTCAGTTACAGAAAGAAGCCTTTGGCTTTCTGTGATATTTCCATAAACACAGCTTCCCTAAAAATACAATAACATTATACACATAAAGCATCTTTTAACTATTTTTTCTATTTACTTTATTTATTTATGGCGATTTATTCTTTTTTCTTGTATTGCAGACAACATGTGTTTGGTTTTCAACAGGTTATGGTCATGTTTTACATATTTTTTCGTTGTATATTCGTAAATACCTTTCGAATAATTTTTAAAGATATGAAATCTAGAATTGGTTGCATGTAGTTTTCAAAATATTCTGTCTATGAAGAAGTTTGACAAAAGTGATGCCAAACTATTGATGCTTTCTGATGGAATTTACAATTTCGATAACTTTAATATTCAGAGAGGCGTATTAATAATCAATATTTTTCCGCCTTTATTTGTTTATTTTTAGACCAAATTTTAAATTAAATTCCGACTTATTAATAATGTATCATAAAAGTATCACGAACATGCAATCTATTAGATGCATGAAGACCTAACATTTACTTTGTTGTTAATATTGCAAACCAAGTAGCTTTTGAATAACTCCATTTATGCACTTTGTAATTATTTCACAGTTAGTACGATGGTGGTACCGAATTGTATGAATCTTTCGGTAAACATATTCTTGTACAGTTTAATATTTTCCTGAATGCATTACGCAGTATATATTATAAGAAATATGTTATGAATGAAAACAAAATAAGATATTTAAATGTAGATAGTATATTGAGGGGTAGAGGATTGTCGGACTAAATTAGTTCCAGTTATTATTTAGTCTTATCACGCTATGTACAGAGTTCAAATCTCGGTAAGATTGTTCGAACATTTAATTCATCTGAATAAAATGAATACCGGTCATGTAAAAAAAGCAATTCAAAGAGCCCTCCTTGACAAACATGCGGAGTTGTGTTAAAGAAATGCAACATCATATATATATATATATATACCAAATCATTGTCATTGTTATATTATCCTCGTTTTTTAAACAGTTATTAGAAAATCTGTCTTTATTGCAGTTTCTAAAAATATTTCAAACACGTTCTTTTCTACTGAGAGAAGACAATAATTTGTAAGTATGAGATGACAGGCTTTCTATCCTCGCTAAAGTACGGCTTAAGTTCAATGATATACACATTCTTCGAATTGTCACAAATTGTATGCCGTATTTATTGTATTTCGTCTCATCACACACTGGCTGCTTTTAATATTTTCGTGGAATCAGCTATGCTCTTTGGCCTAGATAGGCTGATAAAAAGCTGCATGTTAAATAATCCAGGAGTTTACACTTCAATTATAGGGATAGCAAATAATGTACCAACTGAATAGAAAACATCTTGTGTAAACGAATATACTCTTACATGATTCATAAAGTGGAAAGTAAAGTATTAAATGTGCTCCAACATAATTATTTATTTATTATATTTATTTTTATTACTTTGTCTGCAGTGTAGATAGAAAATGCACTGGAGTATATAGTCATCTGTCAAGTCACAAAAAGGATCTCAGACAGATAATAGTTTCCTTAAAATGTGCGCAGTTGATATTTGCATGACACCAACCTTGCATGGTATTCTCAACCAACCGTTTCTAGAAGTCTTGAAATTTCAATGGGTTTGATCACAACTGGTATCACTTTCACATTAGCCTCTCTATTTTCAATTCGGAGTACTTGGTGATTTTTGCAACCTCTTTACTACTACTACTACTACTACTACTACTACTACTACTACTACTACTACTACCACTACCACTACTACTACTACTACTACTACTACTACTACTACTACTACTACTACTACTACTACTACTACTACTACTACTACTACTACTACTACTACTACGACGACGACGACGACTGCTGCTGCTGCTAGTATTATTGTTATTATTGTTGAGTCAACTCCCACCGAGGTCAAATGGACCTTTCATTCTTTCGGTATTAATGAATAAACACCAGTTTAGTGTTGCGGTGATATAATCGACTTTCCCCATTACGATTGCTTGCTTTGTGCCTAGGTTAGAGAGAATTGTTATTATTGCCTTGATCATAAAGCCCATGATAATGATTATCATGATGGTGATAATCCCCTCCACCACCACCATCATCTAGCGGTATTTCATGCTCCGCTGAAGTCTTTCCCATCTTAAATCTATATTCTCAAAAATAAATTAACCAACTTCATTTAAATTTTTAGTGGTTTTGTTACTAATAGCACTGGTTTGTTCCTAACATGTACATGTATTCAGTTAGGTAAACTGGAGCATTTTAGAGTTAAGTAAATGAAGTACCAGTAATATTTGCTGGGCTTGTGCCACAAGTAGAAACAATTATTTATTATTGGAGACGAACTGTTGAGAATTCAACTGTTTGTGAATTATTGCACCTCTGGCTCGTCTCGTACTCCAAAGGACAACGCTTTGTCTTGTGTTAGACGCTGCGAATCCGGGTGGTACAGCAGTACCGTTGGTAGGGGTTGAAACTACCGACGTCCACCTCAACAGCTGATGAAACTGGAGTTCTGTGTCTTTCGTTTGTATATTTCAGTTTTAAAAAAATATTTTTTAAGGTTTACCCTGAAAGAAAATGTTTTTCAATTAGCCTTGTTTTCGTTCGTTGTCTTGTTCCCTTTTTTGTTGATTTTCCTAAGTTTATCATTACTATTTCTTGTGTTTAGGGGGCGCTGTCAAATGAGTGACAAACAAGTATAATCTTATACAAAGAACCTTTGGTTCATAACATATTTCTGTGAAACATCCACATTTGTCTTTACTGTTATGTAGTTTCAACCATATATTGACAGAGTATCAATATTATAAGATATATATATATGAAAATGTTTTTCATATATATATACACTACTACCCCCAAGTATCGAGTACTCTGGAGAGTAATGGTCTAACTGATTTTTACCGCCTCCAATATGATATATATAGATAGGAAAAAGTATGAGCCTGACGGCAGAGCTGAAGCCGTTTCGACGGCTATTTTTGAGTTCAGAAATAGCCGTCGAAACGGCTTGAGCTCTGCCGTCGGGGTCATACTTTTTCCTATTACCCACTCTACTACCCTAAGTATTGAGTACTCCTGTGCGTTATGGTCCATCTGGTTCCTTACCACAACTCTTTCGTTATATATATATATATATATATATATATATATATATATATACATCCATCCAGGGCGGGTAAAATTCCCGAGAATATATATATATATATATATATATATATATATATATATATATATATATATATATATATATGAGTGTGTGTGTGTGTATGTGTGTGTGAGAGAGAGAGAGAGAGAGGATGAGAGAGGATGAGAGAGTGTGAGAGAGGAGAGAGAGAGAGGTCTGTATATATGTATATATATAAACTCTACAGACCCAGTGGTGTCGTCATTATTCGGACAGGCTTAGCAGACTGCTCCACTGTGTCTGGAGACTATATATTAATGCGGCAATGATCCCCGTAGCACAAATATACCAGGAGTTTCTGGAAGTGAGGTTCGGAAATCATCCGGAACAAACCAGTGGGTTGATTCTCATTCACGCCGAAAGTGTCTCATAATTCTTCCTAGCAACTTGTTCTCTACAGAAGGAGAACGTGGAAGGCCAATCGTGCAGGTTATTCGTGTGGTGTGGTAAAGCTTTGTGAATGCCAGAAAATGTTCTAGATACCTAGTACACAATTTTGGTCTTTGCATGCGCCATAACTGCATCTCAATCAGAGAAATGAGGTGCAAAAAAGGTACCTCAGAAAGTGGGACTATACGTTCTCACTGTGAGGAATCTCTATAGATGTTGCTTCAACGTAGAATATTGACACAAAATGAAAGAAAACGCTGAAAAGTAGTCAGATAGAAATGATAGAGACAAGGAATGACAGAGAGGCGGTAATATATAACGAATACGATACAAGTGTTTGTGACCTGTACACGGTCTTTCCTAAATAGCAAACATTCAGCCTATTTCTAACTGAGATCAATTGTCCTCTCTGTGTACTGCGTTCCCCTTTCAGTCCTTTAAAGACTGAATTATGGTTTTCATTGAACATTACACCTCCATCACCCGTGAACATTGAACCTGTTTTGTTTCTTCGTGATTAGTAAAGAACATTCAGTTAAGTCAACTTTGAATAAAGATTCAATAAGTTATAGTGTTCGAAGACGGGAGTGTGCTCATCCTAGAAATGATGGTTTCAAATCTATATTTAGTGAGCGAAGATCATTGAGCAAGTGGCCTTACTTTTAACCCGACCTTTATCGACCCTTATCTATACACCTACTCTGATTATAGCAATGTCGGTCAGAGAAATTAAAAAGTTGCCAGTTACGTTCGTTCGTCTTGGAGAAGCTTCAACATTTACGTCTTCTTGGCATCTAAACTGGTTCCTTTGAAAAGAAATCTATAGAATGTTTTTGCTGAACGTTTATACAGAATTCTTCCATTTCAAATGGATATTTTAATCAGAGCGTGTTGTAGATGTGTGACTATATGTCAAAAATATGGAACTTTGCATGGAGCATTGAAACATTGAGAAGGCTAGACATTATACAGTCTTATATTTCAGATGAACATCGTTTGATAGCGTGGAAGGATATTTCTTCCTCCTAAAACTAACAATAAGGACGCGGGCCTCGTTGAAACTTTTCTTTTCAGAAAATAAACTTAACACTATATTATGTTTGATTAATTCAAATTTAGCAAAATACAAACAAACATAATAAACACATTATCAAAATGACCACATGTTGGGCATCTGGACAACGCCGGGCAGTACCGCTAGTAATCTAAATATATTTCTTTCTACGTTAACTGTAAAGTCAGCGTGTTTAGTATGTTTATGGAATTTCTCGTAGATTAAAATATAAACTTACGAAGGTTGCTTATTTTTTTTATAGAATTAAACTTTATGTGTCTTATTGAAAATTATGAATATATGAATACATTCACTTATTTAGAATTCAAGTCAGATTAAAGATAATATAATTTCCTTAAGGGCAATGATTCTCTCTCAGTTTTTACGATATTCTATAACATTAAGCATCATAGTTGCTCCGACCTTCTATACCGAACTGAAATATCCTTTTCATCCGTATGTGTCTCTCTCCCTTTCTTCTTTCACTCCACACATACTCGCACACGCAAATATATATTTATATATAGCTACGATGTAACATAGTGAGCTTGGTTTTTTTTAATAATATCTAACTTGAAGACTGCACTCTGCTGTATAATTTAAAGTCCATCAAATAGCATCACAATTTTCGGACTTTTAACATTATCTCTAGAGATGAAACATTCAAAAATATTTACATCTCTACTATTATCAATTCAAACTTCCTGATTAGGTATGCTATTCTTTGATATTTACATAATCCCTAAATATATACATCTATTTCTAAACTACGCTTAGTAATGCTCTGATAAACTAAGCTATTAACACATACACCCTTACTGTTACATGTTTAGGTTATTTATATTATCATTCAGTTAATGTGGACTTATCGACTGTGAGTCAGCGTTAGGCTTATTGATTTCAGCAAGCCTTATATGTACTTTTTTTTCACATGTTTTGTTTGTTTCGTGGTTTTCTTTCATTTTCCAGTGGTATATAATTTTCTTCCTCATGCAAAATATGTCAATCGATTCCTGATTTGGATGTTTCATCTCGTATTAAGTCCTCTATTATAAGACTTTACAAAAATATACGAGATGATATAGATGCAGGTACCATGTTTAAACCAGGTTATGGAGGGCTACAGTTATTAAGAAATCGGTAAAATGTGATGTTAGTTTTACTACAATTTTGCTGCTATTCGCGGATTTTTCTTGACAAACATTTGCAGAAAGTTAGACCTAAACAATTTGTATATCTAGTACATTTGCTTGCAAGTACTTGTAGGTTTTATATAATGGGCTGTAGTTTTGGTATTCAAGAATATATTTCTTAGGAGATTGATTTCTTTTGTGTAAGTTAATAAGTTAATGCATATCGGATTTGCCAGTTTTAAGCATTTAAAACTTTTGTTTTAAAATAGCATGGAATTTATTTAAAGTCCTAGTTTAAATAGAGTCGTGTAGCTCACTGATTTTCGATAAACGATGTTCTAGTACACATTCCTCCCTTTTGTACGAGACAATTAAAAAATGGTATTTGATTTTTGTTTTCCTTTCGTAGGGTTGGGGCAATGAGATCATATAATGTAGAAGTCAGAAAAACGTTCAGAATCATGGAGCTGCATAACGATAATGACCCCAGAACAAACAAATCAAAACTTTGTGGAAATATAAATATTAAAATATCTCTTATCTGTAACTATGAGCTTATCACTTCGAATAATTATAATAACATTTCATCTTGGAATTTTGACATATAACTATGACTCTGAATGTATGCTTGTATAGATCAATAATTCCTGGTGGAGTCGGAAGGTCACTGTAGTCAAACATGATCAATGTAAATCTGGTGGTGCCTATTCCTATCTAGAGCTGAATACAGCCGATTTCCCCCAGAGAATGAGGGGAGGGAGTGATAGAGTGGAAGGGAGAAAGAGATATACATAAATGAGGAACAAAACCCCAGCATTGGACCGAAAATCTGTTTTTATCAACCTCGAAAGGATGAAAGGCAAAGTCGTCCTCGGTGAGATTTGAACTCGGAGAGCAGAAATACAGAACGAATATCACAACATATTCTAACCAATCTTCTAACGGCTCTGTCAATTCGCCGCCTATGTAGTTATAAAGTGGG
>OZ024743.1:19818794-19826294 GCA_964016885.1 Eledone cirrhosa | reverse complement strand
GAGGAAGTCAAAGAAGTATGGACAAATTTTAACAGAGAAATATGGAGAGAGAGAGAAAGAAAAATGATATAAAAGTATCAATTAAGTGTATTTCTGGTTATTCATTAAGCAGCCAGCATTAAGTAGCAGAAAATTATAATCCTTATATTGGATTCCTTGAGTATTTCATTAGCATCCTTTCAATGTCTCTCATCTTTCATAGTAATTTTCTTCACATTATCTGATTTATTTTATAGGCATTCAAGCTTCTGGTGTTCCTACAATTCATATCTTCTTAAATACGGTGTCATCAGAGAAATGCCCGAGCGCTTACCATATTAATAATTTCCGTCGTGGATTAAAAACCCACATGTTGCACATGATATGAATTTATATTTTAACGCTATAACACTCAGCCTGCCATTTAATCCGATTTGATCTTATTTAGCCTCAATATCTAATATGTGCTGCCAGCTTCCGATAATTGCTTCTCATATAGCCGTGAAGACTAACATCCTGAGGTGATAGGATACAAGATGTTATGATGCTTGTGCTTCAAGCAAGAGCGTTGCAAAGTATATTATCGAAATGATAATAGAAAGAGAATCTCTGATTAAGTTCATAAATGAAAATATAAGAGTGTCAGTGCAGCATCACTTGAAATAATTCTTAATGTTTGCAAAGTAGGCGGCAAATTGCTAGAGTCGTTAGAACATCTTAAATCAAAACCTGCCGAGGTTAACTTTGCCTTTCATCCTTTCGAGATTGAGGAAAACGTACAAGTACTAGGTTCGATTCCTTCTCAATATCTTTTCCTCATTTCCTGAAGGGAGGATGGGTTTCGCCTGACTAGAAATGCAGGAGATGAGCACTATATCTTTTCGCCAAGCCCCTTAAAAGTACATGATCACACTAAATGGCAACATTTTCAGACCTTCATATGTTTAAAATGGAATTTTATTTTTAAGAACTTGATCTTAAAATTCGAGACGTATATGCTGCTGCCTAACTACATTATTATGCCTAAGAATACTCTGTATCATTTGACATTACATAACCCTATACGCAGCGGAGAGGTAGTAAACTGTTCATCTTTGTTACATGACCTGCAAATATTTCTATGGCGGTATATAGAGATGCGATTATATCATGGGATTTTCATTTAAGCCATTCATTTTTAGTGATGATAAACTGTTTATGCATGGGAAATATTGTGCTGTATTATGTAGCTTCATTTCGTTGAACAAATAGTTATATTTGGATTTGCAAACAGGACATTCGCTTACTGAAATTAACAGATACATAAATGCATACGTTCAAGACATTACCAATGTTTTCTTTTCATATATAGTTCTCTAAAATGAGGATTTACTTCTAAAGTTTCTCAAATACAACTGAAAAGGCATGAATAGATACGAGAACAATAATCTACATGGGTTTCTCTATTTCTCGCAAATCGAAACTACACAAATACAGAGTTTAGAAGCATAATAACCAGAATTTAAAAATGTTGTTGAGCCCGAACAGAATAGTAAATTAAGAAGATACATTCACGAAGCCAATGATGTTGGAAATTGAAATACAAAACGCAAAAGAAAAAAAAATACTTAAGGAAAACACAAATGTCAAACGCAGTATACAGAACCAATATAAAACACCGACGACTTAAATCATGTGCAAAGAATCACGGTAAAAAAGAGGAGACGATAAAACAAATCATAGAAATCATGAGTAAAAAACGAAGAATTAAAACCTCACTAACAAAAATACGAATAAAAGGGAAGGATACAGAATATAAAACATATGAATATAATCCAAATCTGGAATCATCAGGATTGTACACCTTCCTGTGGTCCAAGAAAACTATACTTCATGGATTAAAATCGACACAAAACATGATACAAAAGCACGAAACATGCCATCACAGACTTAATGAAAAGATAAATATCACATCTCCAAATTAAACGAAATAATACAAGCTGACGCCACTTGAGTTATTGAACGTGAGAACATCCGTAGGTATACTTTCAAACAATATGGAACCCCAAATAAACAACACGGGAAAACATACACACGTATAAGTAATGTGGTTGATGCAGCGGATGTCACTAGCTGTTCTCCGCGGCAATACGTTCGCCATTTTGTCTATGGGACGCAGCTCAGTTATACCAAGTACACTGTGCTGTAGTGACTGCCACTGCCCCCTAGATTTTTTCTCTCTCCTCTTCGATGTTTATATTTCAATATGCAAAAGCTGATGAGTTGTACATTTTATTTTATATTTTAATTTAATAAAGAATGTATATGTGAACGAAAAGATAATCGAGGTCTGCTTTTACGTCCTCTGTTGTAGAATCTACCAGCTTTCTGAAGCAAGGAGTATTAGGGCTAAATATCATAAGCACGGACCCATTACAACAAGAGTAACTGAATTTGAAACTCTTTACATAACCATGAGTCAATCAAGATTCCCAATGTGGGACTCCTTTATACAATTGTGTATTTTATTGAAACAACAAATTCTTGTAAGGCCGCTGGGGAAGTTGAAATCCATGTTAAAAGCCTATACAGAGAAAGTATTCTCTGGCTGACTCGTGTGTTCCTAGTGACCTGGATCTCTGGAAAGGCACAAGCAATGACGATCGGGAGTGATAATCTTAATTTTCTAAAAGGAATACAAGAGGGATAGTTTCAATTACAGACGGATCTCCTTGTTGAGTGAAGTCTATGTGCTTAGCGTCAAGTAAAGAGGCTTAGAGAGATTGTCGAGTCCAAGCTAGCTGATGAACAGTGTGATTTTCACAACGGACGAAGCATAACTGACCAAATATTCACATAGTGGCAATTCTTCGAAAAATCGTGGGCGTATTGCCAAGAGGTATATTCTTGTTCTGTAGACCATCAAAAAGGCATATGAATGTGTTCCTCAAGACCTGCCGTGGAAGGTTCTGCAGGAGTATGGGATCGATGGTTAGCTTATTGCTGCTTTGAATACTCTATAAGAATGTCCGAGTATTTGTGTTTGGATAAATGCTGCTAAATCGAAACCATTCAATGTGGGAATCGATTCCACCAAGGGTGCGTACCGTCACTTCTCCTGTTCCTTATTTTCATGAACAGAATTGCCATGTGCAGCTGGGTTAGAAGTGGTATCACGACTGAGGTGTTAAATTAGTCATGTAAAAGCCAAACTCACTATCTTCAATTAGTTATTCTAGCCAACCCCTACATACGGTCATGAATCTTGGGTAATGACGATTGCGAATAAAAGCGGCCGAAATGGGGGTTCCTTGGAAAGGTCTTTAGAGTAACGTTACTTGATAGAGTGCGTAGCTCAGAGATCAGAGAGTTACTCCAGGTAGAGCCACTACTTCTCCGAATGGAGAGATCACAAAACCTGTACTATAGTTAGAAAGTATCAGGCAAGAATCGTTGGAAAGAATTTACGGGCAAAATCAGTTGTCTCAATAATGACAAACTCAATTAAAATGCGCCCATCCCGTTTCGTTGGATAATCGAAGTCTAACTGTATGCAATGTCTAGAATAGCGCAGATGTGGTATGTTCATGTATTTATAAACGTGCATAAAACTGTGTATCATACGATGTATCTAGTTACATTACCTTTGGTCCCGCGGGTGTCGCCTTAGTATTTCCTACTTCGGGAGCAGATAAACTAACAGTCAGATACATGAATAGATATGATTTAACTGACTGTTCCTTTCATAAATGTCATGGTATACGCTAATGTAAGGAATCCTTAGCCTTGTGGGTAAATTAGACACCACACGGCTAGCAACCTTGTGAGTAATGGGTAAGTCGATTATATTGACTCCGGTACTTGACTGGTATAGACCTGCCAACTCTCCCCGTCGGACGGGGAGATATCCCATCTACTTTGAGGTGGGTGAAAATGTCTTCTCTTTTGGAAATGGGTATAGCTTTCATTCTGTAAAATCTCCCCATTTTCCTCATTTTTCATCGTTTTGGGGCACCCTTTTCCATGGTCCTCCCTGTTTTGGTTTTTAGAGGTTGGCAGGCCTGTTGGTACATTATTTTATCGACCCCGGAAGGATAAAGTGTAAAGTTGACGTCGGCATTTTTGAACTCTGAACGTAAAGAGCCTGAAAGAATACTGCAAAAGTTTTGTCGGATGCTCTAACGAATCTGCTAATCCAGAAATCAATAATACTAACACATACCTATTAATATCTCAGACTTTAATAACTGGTGTTACAACACATGTCTCATAAGATTATTAGAAATATTAACGTTAATGAAGTTGTCACCTACATAGCTCTTAATATAAATAAATATATTTTATTATGTAATATATACTTTCGACAATACTGACATTTTTTTGAATTAAACATTTCCACATAATCATAAACGGAACTTTATTTCTTTTTTTTTTAAACAAAACAAAACAAAAACTTTTTTTATTGAATCAATAGTGAACTATCTCAATAATACTAAAAGAAACTTTAATTTTGTGACAGTTGTGAAAATTCAAATGCGAAAACTTATTAGAGGTGTTAAAATTGCTTCATCACATGTCACGCTTGTTTTGCCAACAAAGTAAAATATTAAACGGAAAATAAAAATTAAGTGAAATCAGTAACTATTAATGGAACCGAAGCAAAAGAGAAAAACAATTTCCATCACATATTGTTATGAAGAAAAGTGATATATTTGTTTCTCTCGAGAATACGAAATGAGATTTTACCTTACACGTATACTTGAACTATTCGTGTACATTTTAATGAGATGTTTAGCAGTCGTTAGAGCTATACACATTGACAATAATGCTTAGAATCGGATCTTCTAATGCATCTTAAATATAACCAAATTGATTTAAATTTGAACTGGTGTGTTTTAGCTTTGTATCACAAGATCAAAGAAAGATGAATTTATTTTTGTTTCCTGTCGTGATAGATATGGTGCATTAGTAAAAAACAAAGACTTAGTAGCAATTAAGTAATAAAATGCACCATGTGTTATGACTTCATTTAGTATTGATTTAACACAACAATTTCAAGCTCAAATATACGATTGACTCAAAGGTAATTGAATATGAAATAGGACTTATATATTCATTGCAAAATATTCAAACCTGATAACTATTTAGTCATCAAATCATATTTGCCGAGTAACATATTTTAAGATTCGGTTCAAAATTCATATATTCATACGTATGTTCACGTATTTTCCGGTTAGAGATGACTTCAGCAGTGAATCAAAAGATATTGTTGAGCAGGTGAAGGTGGAAAGATCTTTGAATTATTAAAGAGAGAGTAATAATGGTGAGATCACCATATCCGCAGTCAGAACCCGGAGCAGTAAATGTGAATGCAGTTCCAACAATGCTTTACAACACAAAGCAGCAACGTACGGCTTGACATTCAACATACAGTAAGTGTTCACTAAATGAATCAGTGAAAACCGACTATTATACGGAAATAGAGACTTTAATATCTGACCTGTATATAAATGACGCTAACATAGGTGCAGTCGATGATCTTAAGGGTAACCGCCTTTAATCGGTGTTAAGTGACTGAGAGAACAAGACTTCTCTCTGGACTGGAGGTCATTCCATCACAATGTTTATCTCCAGCTACCGCTAATATTCATTTTCAGCTGCGTGTATTGGGGCAATGTCAAATGAAATGTTTTGTTCAAGAACATAGCATACAACCCACTCTATGAATCGAACCCATGACTCTAACTACTAGGTCACGTGGTTTCACTCAATAGGAGATAAATAAGTACAAACGTCTTCCAGTAAAATCTAGTCAAAGATCACATTGAGCTGAATTGTCTGATACCACAGGGAAAGCTAAATAAGGACATGACCGCCCTCCCTCATTCACACGCAGATAGAATGAGGCACGCAGCTGCATATTATGGTAGAAGGTAGGTACTTGGGTATTGAATTAGTGATAGAACTAGCATCCTGAAACTTTACTGCTCCCAAGAAAAGTATAAGAGGAAGTAATTATCTTGCTCTTAATACAACACCCACAGCATTTTCAAGATTGTTGACAATCACAAACATCGCAGCACTGGCCAAGACTATAACAAAACAATCAACAGGAGCAGAAGGACCTACAAGCCAACCAAATAACCTCTATATAGTTATCCGACCATGAAATATCCCTCAAATCAAATCCCGTGGATGAAACAGACTTCAATGGATAATATAGTTGCAGATACACATAACAAAAGGGATGGTCATGGATGAAATGTTACATATGATAGAGACATTCACCCCATCCTTCATATTTGTGGCTCTTTAAAAATGCTGGCCACTTCTTTGTTAATGTCTCTAATTAGCACGAAGTTTGGTGTGTGTGTGGTTGGCTTTTATTGTTGTTTCATGTGTTTTGTTTTTGTGGGTAATTGCGGTTATAGCTGTGTTGGTGATGCTGGTGCTGGTAGCGGTCGTTGGTGGTGTTGGTGGTGTAGGTGGTGTTGGCGTTGTTGTAATTGCCTATATATTCGTTGTGGGTTTGTTTTCAGTGTTTTCTGGTGTGTGTGTGTGTGTGTGTGTGTGTGTGTAGGTGGGTGTGAGGTGAGATGATTCTTTTGTGTTTTCTTTTTTTTTGAGGGGGGGGGGGGTGTCCCTCTCATCTTCACTTCGAGGTGAAGAGGCAGTGTTTGTGATTCTGTCTTTGATATGGGTGAATGCGTGTTTGTGATTGTGTGTGTGACTATTGGTGTGTTTGCGTTTAGAGTACAGAGAGAGAGAAACGATGGCTACAACAGCCCATGGTTTTAGTATAATTAGTTTGGCCGCTTGGGTTAAATATGTCTCTATTTTTAAATTGTTCATAACGCATAGTTTAGTTGCCATGGAAATCGTTGTTGCAAATGCATTTTTGTTGTTATCATTGTTATCGTTGTTATTGTTGTTGTTGTTACTATTGTTGTCATTGTTGTTGTTATTATTATCCTTACGGGGTCGATAAAATAAAGTACCAGTAATGTACTGGTTAATTGCTGTTGTTGTTGTTGGTGGTGGTGGTGGTGGTGCTTGTGGTAGTGTTGGTGGTGGTGGCGTGGTTGTGGTGGTGGTGTGTTGGTGTTGGTGTTGGTGGGGGGTGTTGGTGGTGGTGTTGGTGGTGTTGATGGTAGTGGTGTTGGTGGTGGTGTTGGTGGTGGTGGCGTGGTTGTGGTGGTGGCGTGGTTGTGGTGGTGGTGTGTTGGTGTTGTGGTGTTGGTGGGGGGTGTTGGTGGTGGTGTTGGTGGTGGTGATGGTAGTGGTGTTGGTGGTGGTGTTGGTGGTGGTGGCGTGGTTGTGGTGGTGGTGTCTTGGTGGTAGTGTGTTGGTGGTGTTGGTGTTGGTGGTGGTGTTGGTGGTGGTGATGGTAGTGGTGTTGGTGGTGGCGTGGTTGTGGTGGTTGTGTCTTGGTGGTGGTGTGTTGGTGGTGTTGGTGTTGGTGGTGGTGATGGTAGTGGTGTTGGTGGTGGTGTTGGTGGTGGTGGCGTGGTTGTGGTGGTGGTGTCTTGGTGGTGGTGTGTT
>OZ024743.1:19786294-19813794 GCA_964016885.1 Eledone cirrhosa | reverse complement strand
GTTAATATTTTGAATAATATATATATATATATATATATATATATATAAGAGTTTAGTACGGGTAATCTATGGTTGGGGTGTTTAGTTGGGTAGTCTATAGTAACTTTAATACTCTATGTTTTTATTGGCAGCATGACTCTCTCAAAGTATAACAATATCTGTTTGAACACATGTTTTCAGATAAGAAATCTCGCAAAACAAATTCAAAAACGAATTATATATATATAAAGGCTGCGGGAAAACGACAAATCAGAGTAGTGATATATGTACAAGAAGGATCAGTATAGGTATAAAGGATGGTATAAACCTGACATCGACGCATCCCGAGTTCAGCTTGTATGTCAGTGCGTACCAACAAAAATATTTATAAATAAAATAAAATAAATATAAATGTCGTTACAGCACAATAGAATAGGTACCATTTAGATTGCTATTTAAATGTTAGTAGTTGAATTGCAGTTGAATTGCACAACTAGCAACTCTTTGGTTCCTCAAGCTAAAACTGTCACCTTAACTCACTATACCGCTGATATTAAGGCAGTAACTGCCTCTTAATTCAAATTCAAAATATCGGAAGGGTGAAGTTGTATCAGCTTACAGTTTTTACTTAAGGAGGATAATAGCTGCTGATTAATTTGTGATTTATATATGGTGAAACTTGATGTAATAATATACCTAACGTATCTGGCATTGTTCTACATTTACACACACACACACACACACACACACACGCGCGCGCGCATAGACACACACACACACACACACACACACACCGGCATACACACATGTATATATGTAATTGTAGAAGGACGCAGTCAACAGAATCCGAACAAATCAACAATATCAGATCTCCAGCCACCAATTCTTGACACTGGCACCCATAAAATGTGTTCATTTTTATAATATTAAGAATGGTAATGTCCAAAGTGTACCACTGTAACTGGGAGAATTATCACATACACTGTTCGAAAATCAAAGAATAGGACAATGGGTTAGTAATGAGGCAAAATATTTAGTGACAGGTGACGAATAACAGGATGCAATGTAATCATTAGATTACATGAGACAATTTGCAGAAGAAAGAGAAAGAGAATAGCAAACACATACATCAGATGAGATAACTGGCACTTAGTAATTGAGGATACTGTCTTAAGTTAAAACAATCAGTCGTTCAACTGAAAGCAAAAAAAAAAACAAAAACAAAAAACAAACAAGATGGAACATGGGGAAGCACGACGCTAAATCAAATGAAATGTGGTCATTATGAACAAACAAGCGAATTTCGTTCTACTCTGGTCATGGGCATGAGCGGAAAGAAAAAAAAAACATTAGTTTCGGATAAAGGAGGGGAGAGAACCCAAGCGAAATAAAATGGGAAGGATGGAATTAGTGTATTAGTCATATTTGATAATATAAAGGCAATCTTAGAAATCATTACATACACACACATATATATGTATGTATATATATATATATATAGGAAAAGAGTCAGGACCCCGACAGATGAGCTGCGGCCGTTTCGACAGCTAGATCCGAACTCTTATATATATATATATATATATATATATATGAGTGTGTGTTTGGTTGTCTCTCTCTCTTTCTCTCTCTCCCTCTCGCTCTGTGTGTGAGACTTATTGTCAAAAGGAAGACAATAACATAAGTAAAATCACATTGTGGATAAAAAAAAAATATAGTTTATCGATATAAAATAAACATGAAAAACAAAAGTCACAAGCAATCGGTGCGGATACAACCACAGCGAACAAATGGCTCTAAAAACATCTGAATTGTTATATTCTGTAAATAATCTGGTTAGAATTAGTTAATTTAGTAAAGATACATTCATAATTGTCACCCAGTGCTATTGGATATCTTGCTTTATATCTAGGATCTCTTCGTTTATATATGAAGGTATAGTAGTCATAATTATCTGTCGCAGACAGAAGTAGAACAAAAACATAAAGGGAGAAAATCAATATATGTCTAAAACATTTACTTTCATTGCTAAATGGTGATAGAGAATGTGATAGGAAAAATTTGATGTATATTGACAGGAATTGTGGGCTATTTTATTATATCCAGAAAGGCAGTAATGCTGCGTAATTATAGAGTAAAACGTATATCAGCATTTCCTGGTTTGTGGATTTACATAATGATATTCCTATAGTTGCGCAAACGGTTATCTATCCATACACCACCGCAGACATACACCCACCCACACTGATATCCTACTCACACATAATGACACAATAATACGTATAGATTGCATACACATAATAATTGTTTCTACTATTGGCACAAGCCAGCAATTAACCAGTACATTACTGGTACTTTATTTTATCAACCCCGTAAGGATGAAAGGCAAAGTTAACCTCGGCGGGATTTGAACTCAGAATGGCAAGGGCCGTAACTCTATGCGTCAAATCATGGCGTCCCACCCTCTACCGATACTGCCAATTCACCGCCCTCAATAATACGTATAGATTGCATACACATAATAATTGTTTCTACTTTAGGCACAAGGCCAGCAATTACCCAGTGCATTACTGGTACTTTATTTTATCGACCCCGTGAGGATGAAAGGCAAAGTCAACCTCGGCGGGATTTGAACTCAGATCGTAAAGGGACGTAACTATGCTGGAAAGCATGGCGTGCGACCCTCTACCGATACTGCCATCTACCGCATACACATAATTGTTTCTACTTTAGGCACAAGGCCAGCAATTACCCAGTGCATTACTGGTACTTTATTTTATCGACCCCGTGAGGATGAAAGGCAAAGTCAACCTCGGCGGGATTTGAACTCAGATCATAAAGGGACGTAGCTATGCTGGAAAGCATGGCGTCCGACCCTCTACCGATACTGCCAATCCACCGCCCTATTAATAATAATAATAAAGGTAGAAATAGTGCCTGTAGTAGTTGGAGCAACTTCCAAACCGATCCCAAGCTGAGGCACGCCGCCCAGGCTTTGTCTTTCCTCTCAACCACATCATCTTCCGTATTCCCAATCTTTGCTCCCAAATACAGGAAGTCCTCAACCAATTCCAGCGGCTTCCCGCCTACATTAGTGATCCCCTCTGGCTTCTCAACATTCTCTACCAGATATTTTGCTTTAGTCTCATTCATTCTCAGCCCCACACTCATCGACACAGTCTCAACCTCCCGCATCAAATCCTCTGCCTCCTTCACTGTATTTGTCACCAAAACTATGTCGTCGGCAAATTCAGCATCCGGTACCTTTTTCGCCCTAACTCTCCTGCTCTGAGCCGGTGCTACAGTAAAGCCAGTGTCCTGGTGTTTCTCCAGTGCAAGGCGCATACAATAGTCGACTACGATGATAAAAAGGTAGGGAGCCAATGTATCTCCCTGGAGCACTCCAGCCAGTATCTCAAAGAACTCTGTCATCCCATCAGGTGTAATGACTTGGGCTTTGGTGTTGGTGTAGAGCAGTGATATCAGGTCCACTATCTTCTTGGGGATTCCATAAGCCTGTAAGATCTTCATCAGGCAGTAAGGGTCCACAGAATCAAAGGCCTTCCTAAAGTCAATGAAAACCATGACCGCAGGAAGGCACTTTGCTCTAGCTCCCTCTAATATCCTCCTCAACATCAGGATGTGACTGAGGTTAGCTGGACATGCTCACCGACATCCAGAGTTGACATTGCACTCAGTACTCCTTTGGGAGCCCCTACATGGACACACTAGAAGAGGAATACCAAGGTTAACGTATGTTGATGCCCTAAGGACACACACTGGTCTGTTGGAGATGCAGGACATGGCAGCGATAATGAGGGACAGAGACCGCTGGAGAGAACTCGTCCATGGATCTCGGGAATTTTACCCGCCTTAGATATATATATATATATATATATATATATATATAAATTTAAATAAACATGTTTTAACGGTCTATTCTCAGATTTCTTACTTTCCCACCTATATATATATATATATATATATATATATATATACAGTATATATATGTATATATACATATATACGGGTGTGGTTGAGGGGGATATATCTATGTGCGTGTGTGCGTAAAACATGACTCCATTAACATGACATCTTTAGTTAGATACATACATGCACACACGCAACTTCATGAATATATATGGAAAAAGCAAACGGAAACAATAAATTAAACAACACAGTACAATGCTATAGTAAGAAATGTGTATTTATGTTTGAGACACTAGTCCAACCCCAAATATAACAACATCTGTTCCAATACCAGATTTTAAAAATTGTAGGTGGGTTGCAGGATCCCCTCTTAATATATTTTAGTCTCACATTTGCGGTAGACATAGCAGCATTAGGCGAAACTCGTTTGCCTGAAATTTGAGAGTGTGACGAGAAAGGGCAACGTTATACGTTCTTCTGGTGGTGAGTGATCGTTTGATGTTAACGACTCAATTCCTTTCTGACAGGAAATCTCTGAAAACATGCAAGCTTCTCTTAAGTCGGATGCCGCTTCAGATCCTTTTCATGTTAAACATGGGACAAAGCAGGGGTTCATAATGGCCCATGTTTTCTTTGCTGCGTACCTTTCTACTGTTACTAGAGTGTGCCTTCAAACACTATAATAATTGTTTCTCCTTTTGGTACAATTATCCCAATGCATTACTGGTGCTTTATTTTATCGACATCGTAAGGATGAAAACCTCGGCGGGATTTGAACTCAGAACGTAAAGGGCCACAACTCTATACTCCAAAGCAGAGTGTCTGACGCTCTACCGATACTACCAATCCACCGCCTTCAAACACTATAATAATGGTCTTTTGTCTGGACTTTGAACATCAGATGGGATCTTCAACAACCAAACATTTAAGACAGAGACCCTTTATAGAACGAAAATGCTTTTAGACTTATTGTTTGTAGATGATGCGGGTAGTAGAAACATTGTAAGCTGGTTTTCCTCTGTGAGCAAAGTGGCCTAACAATAAGTGTAAACAAATCAGATGCTATCTAATGAAGAGGCATAATATTACCTAGGCCCAAAATCTTGTGAAATCTTTCTCATAGTTATGGAGTAAAATAAATTCTAGCTCTTCTTTATTTGATGAAATATTAGATAGAATCGCCAAAATTAGTGATACTTTGGGAAAGCTGCGAGCAAAGGTATGGAATGAGAGAGATCTGAGTTTGAAAACCTAAACCTCAGTTTATCATGCAGTTGTGTCAAAATTGCAGTATGGGTCTGAATCGTGGACATCATATAGAAAATATATGTCAAACGGCTAGTCCACAAGAGATATCATTAAAATATTTATGGTTTCACATGGAAAGACAGAGACTCTAATGAAGAGTTGTTTCATGAATGTGATATACAAAGCATAAATAACTTCTTGATAAAGACTCAATTAAGAAGGGCTGCCCATGTTGCTAGGATAAATTTCTGAAAGACTGTCGGAAATTCTCACTTATGGGCAACTTCAGGTGGGAGTGCGAAACGTAGGAATGCCCCTTCTTCAATTAGGCATATTAGAATACAACAATCAAAATATGAGGAATATGCTGCTGGCCGTAATTGGTGGAGGGAAATCTGTCGAAACGGCATCATCTATTTTAACTAGATAGCAATGCACACGTAGTTTGGGTCATTTCCGAATGCTGGAACAAGAGGATGAAAAATGCGTCGTTGCTAATGACAAAATCGATAGATCAAAATGAATATTTCATTTGAAGAGGCAACCAGGGAAATAGTATTAACTATTTAGAAATTAACGTACACATCCTAACAAAAATCCAACAATATTTGCAAATGAATAATAAAGCAAGAATTTATTATTGTACAAAGTAATGCTCAAATATTATAGTCATACAATAGGATTCATACAAAGGCTATCAGTGATGAACGCCACCTCCTTCACGGACCTGAACCTCCGGCCCAACGACTGAAGTCAAGGAGAAGCTTCCTCAGCCATGTTCAGCCTGTAACAACATCTCAGGAAGAAACCAGACTACAGCTATGGACTAGAAAGCTAGAGAATGACTCCCCTCCTATTGACATGGGAATCCCCCCTTCTGAAGCCCTCCCTCCTGGCTCAGAAGCACCATGGGTCCAGTGGAAGACACTCAACCACCTGAGAACAGGAATGGGGCGATCAAAAGCTGCTATGGCCAGATGGGGCTACAAGACCGGCCCAACCATCTGCGAATGCGGAGAGGTGGACCATACGATGCAGCCCTGCCTTGTTTGCCCTCTACTACCCAACCAGTGCAGCTTAAAAGATCTCGCAGAATTTAATAATAATGCAAAGGACAGTGTAAAGAAATGGGAAACTGTCATATAACCACATGCTTCGAAGATACGAAAAGAAGAAGAAGAATAGCATTCTAGAAGGATATTTAGTGAATAGATCTGAGAAAAGTATCAAAATGGTAATTGGTGCGAATAAGACCAACAAACTGCATTATTGGTAGAGGCAACAAAAATACTCATACCGCATCTTCCTTCACGTTAAGATGTGTTCTGGCATTAGGTAGGGATGTGTTCAGGCATTACGTAGATGAGTTTGTTTGAAAAAATATATTGCAGTCTCCATCTCATGCTGTAAAAACTGGAAATGAGCCTGTAACCTGTTTTGGGAGACGTGGGATGTTCGCAAAAAGATTGCCTATCCCCAAACCCCAAAAAGGGAGAAAACCGTAACTATTTGAACCTGGAACATCAAAACCATTAGGGGTAAAGAGAAGAAGAAGAAGAAGAAGAAGAAGAAGAAGAAGAAGAAGAAGAAGGAGGAGGCGGAGGAGGAGTGGGGAGGAGGAGCAGGCAGAAAAGAAGAAGAAATACATTTTCAATGGTATGTACTAGACTTTAAAACGTAGACACAGAAACTCATGCAGCCAAACGCCACAAATAATCACACAGACGTACCGTCATAAATAGAGAGAGAAAGATAGAGAGAAAGAGATAGAGAGAGAAAGATAGAGAGAAAGAGATAGAGAGAGGAGACAGGGAAGGAAAATGGAAGACACACACGCACATACACACACACACATATATATATACGTACACACTCATATACACACACACATATATATACACACACACACCATAGTAATATATATATATATATATTACTTCAAAATATTAATAAATATAGACATTCATGTGATCAAATATATTTTATTATACATATTTCATCAGTATGTCCTCATCAGATAAAATAAATTGATGTCTGACATATCTCAACTGTGCTGATGGTTCAATTCCAGTCTTGGCAGTCAAGACTGGAATTGAACTGCCAGGGCTGGAATGGAACCATCAGCACAGTTGAGGTATGTCAGACATCAATTTATTTTATCTGATGAGAACGTACTGATGAAATAGCTCAGTACCTCTGAAATATGTATAATAAAATATATTTGATCACATGAATGTCTATATTTATTAATATTTTGAAGTAATATTAATAACTCCAGAAACCCCTACTGTTGAGTGCTTCTAATCTATTGTAAAACTTTATTCATTGATTATTCAATGAACCTTGTTAAACTTTTGGTTATATATATATATATATATATAATGGAAAAATATGAACAGGGACAAAACAGAGAGGCAGTACAATAAATGTTTATTAATTTCACGCTTAGGAGAGTGGGGGGTAGGTGGGGGACAGTGTGTGGGAACAGAGTTCAAAAGGTGTGTAGGGGAGTGGTGGAGAGACATATAGCGAAAGGAAACGGTGCGAATGAAAAATTAACAAATAAAGTTAAAAAATAAAAATAAAGCATGATCAAAATACAAGGAATGAGAAAATTTAAAAATAAAGGCATGATCAAAATAAACTGAAATTAAAAGGGGAGGGGTAAACAGGTGGTGGAAGGGTGTGGGGTGAGTAGGGGTGGTGGCGGGTGGAGTGGGGAGAGGGAGACGGGGTGTCCGAGCGGGGAGGGCTGAAGGTGGTGTGTGTGTGTAGGTGTGCGTGTGTGTGTGTGTGTGTGTATGTGTGGATAGGGGGGTGGGGGGAGAGGAATCAGGAGGCTGAGGGTGTAAATATGTGGTGGGAAGCACGTGTGTGTGGGGTTTAAGCGTGTTGTGGGTGTGGGTGGCGTGTGGAGAAAAATTTTTTTTTGGGGGTGTGTGTGTGGGTGAGTTATATAGGTGATGACGTAAGAGGATGGTTGAAAAGTTGGTAAGTTCCAAGGATGTTGGGAGGATTGGTTAAGTCAAATTCTGCGTGTGGGTAATCCATGAAGCGGTGGTCGGAAGAGGAGAGATGTGGGGTGCGCGCGCAACAGGAAGTGGTCAGCAGTGGGAGTGCTGTGGTCTGTTGGTGCTGGGAGGTGGTCAGAAGGGCATAGCAGCAGTCGGTGGAATGGTAAGGGGGCGAGGATGGGTAGGTGTGAAAGTTGGAGTGAGGAGGGTGTGTGTGTGTGTGTATTAGTAGTGGTGTTAGTGGGATGAGTGAGTGTGGACGGGGGTGTGGGTGGAGCGGGGAGAGAAGGGTGTGTGTGGTTCTATGGAGGGAGTGTGGTGTACTGGTGTGTGTGTAGTTTGGTGAAGAGGTGTTAGTGGGTATTAGTATATGGGAGGTGGGGAGGGGTTGAATGCAGGTGTGAGTGGGGGTTAGTGGTGGTAGGGTGTGTAGAGTTGGTGGTGTACGAGGGTGTGTGGGTACGTGTGCGTGGGGTTGGGGGGGGGGTGTTAGTGATGTTAGTTGCGTGTGGGGTGGGTGGTGTAAGTGGGTGCGTGTGTGCGTGTGATAAGGAGGGGGGAGGAGGAGAAGAGGGGAGGGAAGGGATGTTAGTATGTTAGTTGGGGAAGGGTGGTCAGATGAGGGGTGGAGTGGAGGTGTTAGTATTGTTAGTGTGGGGTGGGCGGTGAACAGGAGGGGTGTGTTAGTGGTGTTAGTGGGGGATAAGTGTGGGGGGAGGGGGTGGTCGAACGCTAAAGGAATAAGGGTGGAGAGTTCAGGCCGGGGGGAGTGTGGGTCTGTAAGATATATATATATATATATATATATATATATATGGGTCTTAAAATGTCATTTTACATTATATGCATGTCTGTGTATATTTTAATTATTCTAAAATTATTTTTAAATGAACATGATTTAAAAAAAGATATTTGTAAGTGAATGTGACCCAAAGGGCCACGGGTGGTCTAGTATATTATAACCCTATACCTCTCTATATTATAACCCCCTTTCTTTCTATATATTATAACCCTCTCTCTACATATATTATAGCCCTCTCTCTTTCTATATATTATAACCCTCTCTCTCTATATATATATATTACTGGGCGTGACATGGGTCACTGGTAGTCTAGTAACTTTTAAAACATTTATAACTTTTAAGCTTTCTCAACAATTTAAATTTTGTTCTTGCTCTTGATAAGGTAGGCTAGACTCTCTAGTCTCGTTAAGCTAACCAACGTGGGAGATGGATAACTCCTTTTCCCAAAGCCGCTGGTTATAGCATCCTCTGGCATGTGTCAAGTCAATACAAGACTTGATGTTAGAATGGAGAAGGTGCGTTGCATAGCACAGACAACTGACCAATGTATAAAAATCATTTCTGTAGGTTGTTCAGCAAATACTTTGCAATCGTGTGTACCCCTTAAATATCATGGAAATGAAAGAATTGCAACCTAAATTGCAATACCTGTCAAACAATAATTCTCTTTCAGAAATTAAAACTGCCACCAGAGAGCTGCCCAACGGCAAGACTCCAGGTGATGATGGTCTGGCAGCTGAAGTATTTAACTATAGGGGTAACATTCTGATGACAAAATTCTTTGAATTCTTGAAATGTAGAGAAGTTCTGCACCACACCAGTTTAAATATGCCTAAATAATACGCCTTTACGAAAACAAAGCAACAGATGTGTATGCGACAACCATAGGAGAATATATCTTTTGTCAGTTGCAGGATAGATATTGCACGAGTTATCCTGAACTGCTTAAACATTTCCGTGGCAAAATCTGTGCTGCTTGAGTGACAGTGTGGTTTTTAGATCGGGCCGAGGTACTGTTGAAATGGTATTTAGTCTGAGACTGCTGCAGGATATTTCTATGGAACTTGGAAAGGAACTCTTTGACACTTTTGTTGACCTCACTAATGCATTTGTTAGTGATGTCTTGTGAATCGAGCCTTCAAAATTCAGTATGGCAAAGAAAATGCTTGATATCATAATATCTGTCGTAACTATGGCGACAGTGTGTTGTTGACTATAGCAACGCAGTGTCGCCACCTGTGGGTAACACAAACAAAATAGCGAATTACTTCCCTTATCTCGGCGTTCTCTAAAAGAAGAGACGCCAATGTAAAACTCAAGAGATTTGGTTTTTGATTCCAGTCGCCTTTGTCCTGCCACGTGGACGTATTTTGTGAAAACGCCTGTTTTTGACCAAGAGATTTTCATATCTCTTCTTGAATGTAAGAATTAAGCCATTGCCGTTTAGCTTGCAGGGTATGTTCTGTGACTGTGAATGTAATTATTATATTGTGTTTTATTAAATGTATCATTTAATAAAAAGATTAGCCTTGTTATCGTTAAAGCCCTTCTGTTTTAATTAATAATCTTAGAGAGATGAGATGTCGTTCACATACCTGGACGATATATCATTTTTCTTTATTGGTGACCACGACTACGAACAACTTTTAAAATTAATTGCTAAATTGTAGCT
Source organism: Eledone cirrhosa (assembly GCA_964016885.1). NCBI lineage: Eukaryota > Metazoa > Mollusca > Cephalopoda > Octopoda > Eledonidae > Eledone > Eledone cirrhosa. Next base: position 19,803,152 of record OZ024743.1, on the reverse strand, counting down.
CCTTCTGACCTGCCTTGCAAGCATAGTTAGATAAAAACAAAAAAAAGTTATCACAACTCAACAAGCGTTTTATCAATAATGATATTTATTTTATGTACAAAGTGTGCGACGCTGCACATATATATATGGAATTCAGGCCCGTTGTTGTTTGGTATCTTGTCTTTGAGTGAACAATATTTTTCCTCTTGCATCAACTTCTCTCTTTAAAAAAAAAAAATAAATTAAAAAAAAAAAGGATTTCTCTGGATATAAAATTTTGCTTTCAACCTTCTGTTAAAATTACAAAATGGAAACTCAAAAATTTTGTTTTCCCGTGTACAGCTTGTCTTCTTCAATCCTAGCCATCTGATTGGCTGAATCGTGCCACATGACGGCTTCTTCATCACAAACACCTTTTTCAATCAGCCATCTTGGGATTTTCTTACCAAATGATTTTCATGGAAAATAATTTTTTTTATTATTCAAATTTTATTTTGGCCGGCGAGAATTTTCAAAAGGAATTTCAGTTGAATTCGCGTGAATAAGATTTTGGATTCCAGTGTCCCCTTTTGGTCGCATAGCTGCTTCGAAGAAATAATTTGGCCTTAAAAATTCATCAAATCTTTGGGCCTCATGAATTCACATCATTTGCCGATATTTGCGGGCGATATTAAACTATGGTTTTCTCAGCTCGATTGCTATTTCGATTTGACCCACACCAAAGAACAGCATAAATTGAAGGTGCTTATTAATGGCCTGCCTGTATCTTTGGCATATTCCGTAAAGGATGTTGTAACGAATTTAGCTGCAGACGTAACCTATGACTCATTAAAACTGGAAATTCTTCGGAGGAATACTAAGTCTGTGGAGAGCCGTTTTGGGGAATTATCGGAGGGTGCACAGATGGGTGACAGAACGCGAACCTCCTATTTGCGACATCTACGTGAGCTGAGCGACTCCCAAGGAATTGATACATCCTTCATTAAACAGTTGTTTTTCTCTCGTTTGCCGCCGAGTGCACAGATGGTTCTAGTAAATACTTTGGAGAGAGATTCTTTGGATCAGATCGCTGCATCTGCCGATAAAATCCTAGAATTGGATTTAAAAAGCAGCCTGCATAATCCTTGTGTTGCTTCTTCTTCCGTTCCCCTGCACAAATCGTCTTTAGCCGAGGAAAAACTGCTGGAAGCAATCGAAGCGCTGACCAGGAAAGTGGATGTTTTGACTGTCAAAAACAGAGAGCCATCCCAACGTCTGAGGAATCGTTCGCCCCCGTCTGCTGTTCCTCGCCGCCACTACACTAGAGGTAGTAGTAATCCTCAACTTTGTTGGTATCATGCAACCTTTGGTAAACGGGCGCAAAGCTGTCGGGCGCCTTGTAACTATAGGAGTTCGGAAAACGCCAATCAGAGCCACTAGGGGCGGCTAGTCAACTCTGGGAAACTCGACAAAACCGTCTTCCTTTTGTGTATGACCTGCAGTCCAAAGAAATTTTTCTTGTCGACACTGGCGCGACACTAAGTATTTGGCCAGTTAGTTATCTGGATAATACTCCGCCTGAGTCCACTATCAATTTGCAAGCAGTCAACCATACGGCGATTCAAACTTATGGACAAATTTAGCTTCCTCTTAAGTTTACAAATCTTCGCCATGATTTTAGGTGGAAATTTACTATCGCCGGCTTACCATATGCTATCTTGGGAGCGTATTTCCTCCACCATTTTTCCTTGTTGATTGACATCCGCAGACAATGACATTTTGATGCTAATACAGGGCTATCGTTCAATGGTACAAAGCCGGAGATCGCCACAGTAACCCCTGCTTTTTTCTTGGCTGAAGTGGGCAACCAGTATCACAGTTTGTTAAAATCATTCCCACAGCTGACGCAAGGAAGATTACGAATTGCTAGTCCGGATCATGTGATTGAACACTTTATATCCACTACAGGTCCACCCGTTTTCTCACGTCCTCGAAGATTATCTGCAGAGAAGTTGAAGGCTGCACGGTCTGAATTCGACCACATGCTGGAATTAGGAATAATTCGGCGTTCCACAAGTGCTTGGGCATCGCCTCTACATATGGTACTTAAATCTTCTGGTGAGTGGAGACCGGCGGGTGACTACCGACGCTTAAACGCGATTACTGTGCCTGACCGTTATCCAATCCCGCATTTGCAGGATTTCGCTTCTTCATTACAAGGTTGCACAATTTTTTCTAAGATCGATTTGATTCGTGCTTATAATCAGATTCCGGTTAAAAAGGAGGATATTCCGAAGACTGCTATTGCCACTCCTTTTGGATCCTTCGAGTTCCTCACTATGCCTTTCGGGCTAAGAAATGCGGCTAGTACCTTCCAACTATTTATGGATGATGTTACTCGGGGCCTGGATTTTGTGTACACGCATATCGATGACGTGTTGATTGCTAGTTCTTCCCCTCATCAGCATTCAAAGCATCTGGATCTCTTATTTCATCGTTTACAGAGATATAATGTTCGTATTAATGCTTCCAAGTGTGTTTTCGGCTCGACTTCACTAATATTTTTAGGTCATCTGATTGACGCCGATGGTATTCGACCTCTTCCTGAGAAGCTTAAGGCAGTATCGGGTTTGCCTCCGCCAAGTTCACTGCGACAATTGCGTCAATTCCTGGGCCTTGTAAATTTTTATAGGCGATTCGTACCTGGTTGTTCCAACTTGCTGTTCTCGTTGACAGACATTTTTTAAAATTGCCGGCGTAAGAATATGGACATTTCCTTAAATAAAACGCAGCTTAAGGATTTTAAAAAAGTGAAAAAGGCGTTAGCGAGCGCGTCTTTGCTCGCCCACCCAGTACCCAACGCCGAGCTATCGCTCTGTGTTGATGCGTCGGATACCGCCGTGGGCGCAGTCTTGCAACAGAAGTGCGATGGTTTACAACAACCACTGGAATTTTTTTCGAGAAAGCTAAAGCCTGCCGAAAATCGTTATAGTACTTTCGGGCGTGAGCTTTTAGCAATTTATTTATCTGTGAAACATTTCTCCCATGTTCTGGACGGGAGAGCGTTCACTATTTTCACAGATCACAAACCGTTGATTTTTGCTTTAAGATCAAAATCTGACAAATATTCGCCTAGGGAAACTAGACATCTGGATTTTGTTTCCCAATACACAAATGATATTCAACATATTCCGGGTGCGTTGAACACTGCGGCAGACGCCTTGTCTCGCCTCCCGATAGCTTCGATCTCGTCGTCTAACGATATAGATTTGCGTCAAATGGCCATTGACCAACCCTCGCTTGAATCATTGGATTGCACATCGCCGCAGTTCATTAACTGCAATATGAAATACCTTCCTTTATCAACCGCTAACGGACAGATACTTTGTGATATCTCGTTGGACTCACCATGACCTCTCGTCCCAGTTGGTCATCGACGAACTGTATTTCTCGCTTTGCATGGCATTTCTCACCCAGGAGCTACAGCCTCGGTAAAACTCATAACAGCCAGATTTTTCTGGCCTGATATGAGACGTGACATTGCTGCTTGGTGCCGTTCCTGTGTCGCTTGCCAAAAGTCAAAAGTTCATAAGCACGTTAAAACTCCTCGGAACTTTCACCTGTCCTGATGCCAGATTTCGTCACATCCATGTGGACATCGTCGGCCCCTGGCCCATTAGTCGTGGTTATTCGTATATTTTGACGATCGTTGACCGTTTTTCGCGTTGGCCTGAAGCCATCCCTATGACAGATATCACTGCTGAAACGACAGCGCGTACTCTCGTATCTGCATGGATCGCTCGTTTTAGAGTACCAACCACAATAACAACAGACCACGGTCGTCAATTTGAATCGAACCTCTTCCGTGAATTAACACAAATTATTGGCGCTACTCGCATAAGAACCACGGCATATCATCCAGCATCAAACGGAATGGTGGAAAGATTCCACAGGCAACTCAAAGCCTCTTTAAGGGCTTCCATGGACTCTTCACGTTGGAGCGAGTACCTACCTATTGTGTTGTTAGGTATTCGGTCGACAATAAAGGTGGACCTTGGGTTCTCCCCGGCCGAATTGATTTATGGTACTCCTCTTGCGTTACCGGGGCAAATGCTTGCTCCTGTTGATCTTGCTTTGCAGGATCCCGCTTCCTACGTGTCCCGGCTTCATTCTTACTTCCAGGATTTACCACCGATGGAGACTAGGAAGCAAACTGTAAAACTGCCGTCCCAAGGGATATTGCCTTGTGGACACATGTATTCGTTAGAGACGACGCTGTGAGACCCCCTCTCACACGGCCGTACTCTGGACCCTATCGTGTGCTTGGTCGTACAGAGAAACATTTCACAGTGGACATTAGGGGGTGCAGGGAAACTATTTACGTTGATCGCCTCAAACGAGCCAATCTGGACACTGACACGGTGACACTTGAACCACAAATGCCCCTTCTTTTTCTTCTCCACATACACTTGTTTCTTCGCCCCCCACCACCACCAACATACAGAAATACGACCCATTCAGGTCGAAGGGTGCATTGGCCCCGTAAGCTATGCAGTACTATAAACTTCTGAATTGTATTCTTTTGTCTTGCAGTTATTTTTACTGTATATTGAATTTGTTGTTGCGTTTTGTACCCTGACTGCCTTTGGTATTTTAAAGGCATATTATAATTGTTCATTGCATTTTGTAACCTTACTGCCTATGGCATTTTCAATGCCTATCGTTTTTTTATCGCATTTGGGACCCTTACTGCGAATGGTATTTTTAATGCATTTTGCATTTATTGCTGCATGTGTATAATTATTGCATTTGTTGTATATTTTTTGTGTAATGCTTGCATGCATTAACCTATTTCACCTCTATATTGTTCGTTTTGAAACCGGTTTCAACAACTTGTAAAGAGTACATTGTAAGGCTTTAGCTTCATTGTTATATACTACAGGAATTTTTATTGCACCAGTTTACAACTTCTGGTTCCTCCATGCTATCATTTGTTTTACGATTTTCATTAAAAATCTGGTCGGAGGTGATTGTAGTAACTATGGCCACAGTGTGTTGACTATAGCAACGCAGTGTCGCCACCTGTGGGTAACACAAAAAAAAATAGCGAATTACTTCCCTTATCTCGGCGTTCTCTAAAAGAAGAGACGTCAATGTAAAACTCAAAAGATTTGGTTTTTGATTCCAGTCGCCTTTGTCCTGCCACGTAGACGTACTTTGTGAAAACGCCTGTTTTTGACCAAGAAATTTTCATATCTCTTCTTGAATGTAAGAATTAAGCCATTGCCGTTTAGCTTGCAGAGTATGTTCTGTGACTCTGAATGTAATTATTATGTTGTGTTTTATTAAATGTATCATTTAATAAAAAGATTAGCCTTGTTATCATTAAAGCCCTTCTGTTTTAATTAATAATCTTAGAGAGATGAGATACCGTTCACACACCTGGACGATATATCATTTTTCTTTATATCCTTCCATTATGGAATGAAAGTGACGGCTCAGAACCTTTTGATGAGACTAATTGGACAAAAAAAAATGATGCTTTTGCTCTTCTTCTTTTCGCTTTGTTTTTCGAATTCTTTTCAAAATACCAATGAGGGAGTTTCTTTTGAATTTCAAGCAACAGGATTTCTTTACCGCCAGCAACACTTTAAAGCAAAAAGACAAAGGCTTTTGTTCAGGTAGGCCATGATATTCTGTTTGTGAATGAATGTGCTCTAGTGGCTCACAAATTGATAGACATGCAAACTATTCTTTATGCTTTTTCAGATGCATCCAGGATGAACAGATTTGAGCTTCTTTATCAGCCCATCCCCAAAGATCAGTCATCTGATTTACCAGCAGTTTGTATTTGAATGGCTAACAGCTTAAGACAGTTGATAATTTCACCTACCTTGGCTCAGTCATATCTTATGATGCAAAACTGGACAAGGAGACAAGAGCACCTAATTGCAAAGGCCTGCTCTACATTGGTAATTACAGATATATGTCTTTATGGGTTAAGGTTGAAGTTTATAAAGCTGTGCGTGCGATGCTTACGAGGGATCAGTGACGTGAAATGGCCTGACAAAATAAACCTGAGATGGGCTGGTTACCTAGTAAGAATGGATGAATGACGTGTGCAAAGGTGTTTGATCAGCTAACAAATGCAAAACGCCGAGGTGGACGTTCCCTCCGCCGGATTAAGGACAAGCTGAAGGACAACATAAAGCGTTGTGGTCTGCATAATTAATAATGGGCGGAACAGGCTTCAGCCTGCTCCCAGATCTTGGGCCCGCCAAATAGGAGCATCAAAATAGGTTGCGTGCAGACCTAGTATTGCCTCTTCGGAGGAGGAGAGTCCATCATAAATCCATAGTAATAATAAATACAAAGAACAAAATCCGAAGAGGGTTCGTAATAAGGTGAAAGCAGCGGTTGTTTGCTTAAACTTTATTCTGTACTACTACTACTAATATATATATATATATATATATATAATAAGTACAGATTAAAGTTTAAGCAAAGAATCGCTGCTTTCACCATTTACGGGATCTTATATATATATATAATCCTTCACGAGCCCTCTTCAGATTCTAGTCTTAACATTTATTATTTCTCTCTCTCTCTCTCTGTCTCTCTCTCTCTCTCTCTATATATATATATGTATAGTGTTATGCTTTGGGAGGGTCATGTTGCCAATAAGAAATACACGCACCAGTTGCTTTCACTCCAATTTATTATAAATTAAATTTATAAATTTAAGAATTTATAAATTTCCGGTTGGTTGGTTGGTTCCACAACCGGACGGTTGTTCATATATTGAAATTCATAAATTTAATTTATAATAAATTTGAGTGAAAACACTGGTGCGTGTGTTTCTTATTGGTAACATGACCCTCCCAAAGCATAACAATATCGGTTTCAACACACGTTTTCAGATAAAGAATCTTGCTAAACAAATTCATATATATATAGTGATTACTATATAATAATTGTTTTACTTTTGGCACAAGTCCAGCAATTACCCCAGTACATTACTGGTACTTTATTTTTTCGACACCGTAAGGATGAATGGCAAAGTGAACCTCGGTGGGATTTGAACCCGTGCCGTAAAGGGCCGTAACTCTATGTTGCACAGCATCCGAACCTCTACCGATACTGCCAATCTACCGCGGTTTACTATATATTACTAAATAATAATAAATCCTAATTTATCCGTAAGTGCAGTAACACTTTAGACAGTGTTACACTCATCAATACTGTTCAAACAGCTCTTAGAACGGACTATTTACTACGTAATTTTGCATTTGTTTGCTTTTACTTTTTAATCTCAACGAAGTGGTTTTTTTCATGTTTAGAAGTATTTGCAAATTTATTATTTATTTTCAAAACGTTTGAACTACTATTTCACTATCAAACGTTTCAAATAATGTACCCCTCTGAACTTTTAATATGTCACGCTAAAGCACTATCTGTCATTTAATCATACTAATTGATTTTCCTCTTTGTTGGAAATAACAAGGATGATGCATATTATTTTGTTTCTATTTAACTCTTTACTTCAAACATCAAAATAAGAAATCGCATCCATTATTAGATATGGCAGAGATCTCAGATACAATGGAATTACGTAAGCATCAAAATCTTCAGCAGCAATATAGCAATCAATTTGGTGTGGCATAGACCACCGATGTGCATGCCCCAATAAAATTTAGTGCAAAATACTCCGATCACTACGGATAATGCAAGAAACTATTTGTAATAATCTGCTTAATTCAAAAGAAATAGATTAGAAGATAAATATATTTAAAAAACTGATCTATCTACTTTTCTACCGTTTAATATTTTGTCATAAATCATGCATAAACATAAAAAAGTAATGTAGTTATTTTATAATAAAATGTTGTTGACTACTTAGTCTAAATGTTACACTTTAGATTCTGATTACACGGTGTACACTATATTCACATATTTACATTCCTACATTAAATATTAAACTTCTTTGTAGTCCCTCTCCCTATCCCTCCATACCTCTTCCTCTTCTTTATTTCTCTCTCTTCCGCACACTCCCTCTTTATATACACACTAGCAATTGTCCCCGGCAATGTTCGGGTATCTTATGACAGCAGCAATATATTTTGGCACGTATTACAAAGTATTTTGCCAATAAAAGAGGATCGTTGTGTATGTTCACTGAAGTGGGTAATACAGCATAATTTTCTTTATTACTTGTTCAGTGCAAGGCATCAAGATAATCAATATTGTTTATTTTGTCCAGTGCTGTTGACGCCCCTGAAATAAACCAGTATAAATTTGTGAGAAGTGTTAGAAGATCACACATTAAAAAACAGCAATTCCTGAATGTTATGCGTTCAACATAATCGAATGTCTTGTATGTTCTTGTCACCTTCGAAATATGTTTGGGAAAGGTAGAATTGTATTTTCTAATCTAATGAAGTACCATACATCTGAGAGTATCATTGAAGAGCAGATTCTTCAGAAATTCATGTGGCTCTTGCATTGTAGGATGGTAAGCTTTGTCTCTTGTGCAGCATGGATCTGATGTTCTTGCTATCCACTTCTTGGCACCAGAATGTTGACAATTTGTTAATTTTTCCAAAGATTCCTGGATAGCTGCTATAGTCCTTTTGGGGTCATGGAAGAATTTCCCATCAACCAATTCGTATTTGATATGGCTGCTGCTTCTGCTTGGATTGTGAACATTTCAGCTATTTTGCTGGTGTTTATCAGTTTGTTGTTTTCGTGCTGCAACAATCCTGTATCTGCTTTAATATAAGAGGTACTGTCTGTCCACTACTAATTCATAAGCTGGCGTCAGAGTGCTTTGCATCTTGTTAGTGACTACAAAGGCCAGTCAACGTTCTTCATTGTCTTTAGAGCGATGTCCTTTCTTTTTCCTGGTTTCTCCTATAGACTAATTCAAAAGCAGTGTGATATTTACACACCTAACTTATTTTAAGATTGAAACTACTATAAAATATATTGGATCTTCCCTCATCAATGTTGTTGCAACGAACTATTGATTAGAACACACATTACACATTATACATACATACATACATACATATACATTATGTGTGTTTATAAATCATGCATGAACATAAAAAAGTGATGAAGTTATCTGATAGTAAAATGTTGCCGTTGACTACATAAGTTAAATTTTAACCGTAAGATTATGATTGCATAGTGTATATTTTATTCAGACATTTACAGTTTCCTATTCCTCTACATTGAATATTAAAGTTCGTAGTTTAATATATATTTTCTGTTTCCTTACCTCTCTCCTAACTCTGTATTTTATTTCTCCTCTCTCTTTCTCACTCTATCTCACCTCATATATATATATATATATATATATATATATATATATATATATTCACATAGATACATACATAAATTACTTTATCTGTGATGTAGTAGCCGAGAGGATCCTTACTGGTTCAATATGAGGAAAACTCTATGCCATAGCTTTGGGTTAATATGTACGAAAATGAACACTTTTAAGAAAGGGGAAATATTCCTTAGGGTGGTCAAACAAGGTTACTTTCTCGTGCACATAACTCAATGTAACCTCAGAAAAATATTGATTATTGCAAATTGCGCTCGAACCATTAATCGTTACAACCAAGGGGGATATTATAACGTTACATATCCAATAATCATAAGGTCACAAAGGGAAAGTATAGCAATATTTTCTAGTATGCTTAAAATATATGGCAGAATTTGGTAATATTGAACATTCCCACATGAATATATTACAGAATGAGATTATATGCAGAGTTAATGATAGATATAGTTAATAATTAACAATAGAACCATACACTGCATTCTCTCTCTCTCTCTCTCTCTCTCTCTCTCTCTCTCTCTCTCTCTCTCTCTCTCTCTCTCTCTCTCTCTCTCTCTCTCTCTCTCTCTCTCTCTCTCTCTCTCTCTCTCTCTCTCTCTGTATATATATATATGAATTGTTTGGTTCTATTGTTGACTTCTATTGAATATGTGTGTGTGTGCGTGTGTCTATGTATGAATATATGTATATATATATATATATATATATAAATCTGCCTGAATCATATCCAGTAATTTCCGGTTTGTTTTTTCATAAATAATGAAGAGTTGTACCTTTGGATTAAAACCAACCTACCTCGTAGAACATTTCCATTATGCAAAAGAGCAATCCTATGCTATCTCCAATGGTTATGACCTTCTCATTTTCTATTCCACTTCCATGGCTCCATTTAATTCCTACTGATATGATAAATGTCCCTTATATTCTACATTGTGCCAGAAAATTAAATTGGATTTCTTCCAGCATTATTTTCCTCACTTCCATCCCTTGATACAGAAACTGCTGACAGGTTCTGAGTATGTTGTAATGAAAGAGCTATTTACATTTTTGATTGCATTCTCTTTCAAAGGTAAGCAATTCTTATCTATTACAGTCATAACGTATAACCCTATAAATAATTACCGTTAAGAAACAGAATATGGTGCAATAGAGCAATTAAAAGTGATGCAATATAAACTATTTTCTATCAGTCTACTTCTATTTTTTCCGATCCATATTGCTATTTGACAGCATCGTTACAGCATCCCACAAACTCTCTTGTGAACTTTATTTACGCTCTAAGTGTTCTGAGATCAAAACCCACAAGGTGACATGATATACACGTTCAAGTCCGTAACGCAAAGCTGAAGGATTTGGCAAAGTTGCTGGCTAAGAGTTAAGCACTTGTCATTGGTAATGCACAGATCTCTCCATGACAACCTTCAAATCATGAAATGCATCGTAGAGCAGGCTGGAAGTTGACCCAAATTCTGGCGTGGCACAGGTCAATATCTTCCTGCCATAGAAAAGAAAAGCCCACGAATCTTCATCGAATATTATGTGATTACATCCTCCACCTTTATAATGTATGGTATTTGTGCAACGCGAAAATCAAAATTCAAATACTTTAATGAAAACGTTTGTCATATATATGCTGCTTGAATTTATGCCAGAGAATTCTAAATGGTTATCAAAAATTGATTACATGATCAATACAAGCACATCCGTTATAGCTACTAATATCAACGTAGATATAATTGGTAGTCGACCTAGTGCATCAATATTTGAATTTAATGTCCCATATTTGTATATGACTGGACAAGTATGCCATAGCAGAATTGTACATATATGTAAACTTGTCAAGAATCACTAACATAACTCAAAACCAGATGTTACGCTAATAAATCAATAGTCTATATCTATATCTCTATATTCTTTCCATCAGAATCTATGGAAATATTTGTCAGTATTTGAAGAGCACTCAACAATAGTAAATCATCTGTGGGTGCAGATATCAATTTTGAAAATAATAAACTTTCTTTGACACCTTCATTAGAATAATAACAAAGAAAGTCGTGTTTGCGGTGGGAAACGCAATGGCATTTGACATGTAATGTTGTTTGACGGAAATATATATTCCTATGTTAGAGTTTAATTACTAGGTTCTCTTTCACTCTCAAATACACGAGCACAAACGCACACACGCACATAGACAGACACGCACATGTGTGTGTATGTATGTGTGAATGTGTGTGTGTTTGTCAGATAGAGTTATTTAAAAGTATTGCCCTGCTGGCTCCTTTGATAGTGAGATGTAGAAAGTGTATTTTGCTTTTATTATATAATAAACAAAACATGTGCGAATTATATGGATATCTAAGTAAGCGCTTGGTGGGGAGATGTAAAGTCACACTGCTTAAGTGAGTAGAGATGACAGTTTTGTGCGTGAATATGTGTTATGGCAGAACGAAATTAATTACAAATTACACAGTGACAAAAAGACAGAAGAAAGGAAATCTAAGAAAGGAAATCTAAGAAAAGAAAAGGGAAGAATGAAAAGAGAGAACATTTTACACCCTTGGCTGAAAGGAATATTTTAGCTGCACTGTGTGGTCAAGTTAGTAAAAGCATTTTTTGCGGTTAGCAGCTGATGATACCCGCAGCATAAGTCATTCAGCCTCGTGGGTTTCATCTCTTAAGTGTTATGCTCCACTCCTGATTTTGCGAAAGAAAATGGCAGTCAAATGACTGAGTACATTGAAGGTCTCAGCACTGACTTGCACAAAAATAAACGATCAGTATCAGTGTATACTGATGCTTCATCAGTGGATTTGGAAAAGTGGATTAGTATAAAAAAACTATGGTATATATGATGGTGGAAATATTCGAAAATGACACACACACACACACTCACACACACTTACGACGGGGCGCTGAAAAGTTCCTGGCTTTAAGGGCATCACGAAAGAGTAGAGCTGTTACCTTTACAGGGAAGGTAGAACAACTATTTAGAGACATAATAATATGAAAATGAGCCCATTCCTTCCACTATTGGATCCACTCTCACTGCATTGTCTAAAAGTGTTCCCAAAATATGGATCAGGCCTGATTATAGGGGATCTATTACTTGATTGAGCCGGCAAATATCTGTCTTGAAATTTCAAAAATAGATTCAGATATTTCAGGATATTTGTAAAATTTTATATCTTACATACTTGCATACATGATGATGGCTGCCCCCTCGTTATCGAGTATGGCCATTGCACGTTATACCATTATTAATAATTAATCAATCGTGCAATGCCTGTGCGTGAAGATATTTTTTAAAGTGAGGAAAGACTGTGCACTGAGCCAATCCTACTCCCTGAGCGACAGTAGCTATAACCTGAAAAGAAGAAAAGATCAACATCATCGGTAAATACACACGCACACACACATACACACACACGTATAACTATATATATATATATATATAAAGAAAAAGGGATGAAATCGAAAATGCAACTGAAGTCTTATTTTTTTTTAAAATATATATATTTATTTGGTTCCTTTACCGGTTTCGCAGTTCTTCTGCTTTTCAAAAGGTGAGTTGAGATGGAGGGTCTGTGGTTTTTCTCACTGTGAGAAAAACCACAGACCCTCCATCTCAACTCACCTTTTGAAAAGCAGAAGAACTGCGAAACCGGTAAAGGAACCAAATAAATATATATATTTAAAAAAAAAATAAGACTTCAGTTGCATTTTTGATTTCATCCCTTTTTATTTATACTTCCACTCGTGTAGGACACCTCGGTTATTTTTCATTTTGTAAAAAAAACCTCACTTTCTAATATATATATATATATATATATATATATATATATATATATATATATATATATATATATATATATCTTTATATATAATTAATAATAAGTAGAAACGAGGTGTCAAATTATCATTAAGATTCTAGATGTTTGAGGCACGTTTTGCCATTAATCAGCTCAAGGTTTGATCTGTATTGATCGGACCTGACTCTGCATTCAATACCTCATCATACACTTGGTTTCCTTAAAGAGTCTGATGAGTTATTGATCCAGAGTCGGGTCCGATCTATACAGCTTAGACTTTGAGCTGATCAATCGCGAAACGCACATCACACCGCAATAAACGTAATGATGATTCTTTGGCACCTCGTTCAGCACCATGTACTATACACTCGATGTACTATACATCGAGTGAACCACTAGTAACGTACGGTTACAAACCATTAAACAATATATATATATACACACACACACACACATATATATATATATATATATATATATATATATATATATATATATATATATATATATATATATATATGTATGTATATGTAATATATATATATATATATACACACAAGAGATATTCATTTCCGAAGAGGTGGTCTAATACAGAAATTGTCGGTGTATGAGAACTGATATTCATATGCATATATTTTCTATTGTGACTGCTATATAGGATTATTTCTTGGTGAGAGGGAAACGGTTTATTGATAGTAGTGTTTCATCAACATTTCTCACATTAATAATTTACATGCCTTATCGTATTTTCAATTTTAGGTTTAAATTGAACACTTTTTTTTATTAAAAAACAACAATCGAACGAAAAGGAAAAAACAAACATATTAGTTTCCTAAACAAGACATATGTTGATTCCTTGCGCTAAAAAGTCGGTTCATCGTCCGTTGGATATGATAGCATTGAGGCAAGATGAAAAACGTAATTAAATTGTAATTGACTGAATAAAATATGTTATACGCACACCAGTAGTATTAAATTGACTATCAATCATACAAAGAAGTAAAATGAAACCTAGGCAATATGGTTTCAACCACAGCAATGTCAAGTGTTTCTACATAATAAATTATGTTCATGTCGGTAAGTCCGAGGGTACACATGGTTGAGTAAAGTTATAATCAAAATATTCTAGTCCTTACTAACATATCTTTATCATTGGTATCTAAAACTACATTAATCAAGTTCTGGTGGTGCTGCATTCTGGTGATAGCTGCATTAGTTCGATGCCATGTTTATGAGTGATGGACTTAGATGAGGAATAGAAGGCAGAATTAAGGATAAGAAGTGCATGAGCTGCTGCAGTAATGCACTAGTGTCAGCATTCGGTCATCAGAAGAAGGGAAGTAGCTCCAAAAGTCAAACTCAATATCTTCAATTCGTTATTCATGACAACCCTTATTAAGGGTCAGGAATCTTGGATTATGGCTGAAAACCAAACTTGCGATCTTCAATTCAGTATTTGTATCAAACCTTAATTATAGTCATAAAACTTGTTTAATGACTGAAGAAATACGCTCCCGAATACAAGAAGCCGAAATGGTGTTCCTCCAAAGGGTCTGTGGAATAACGTTACTCGATAGAATGTGTAGCTTGGAGATCAGAGAGTCACCCAAAGTAGAGCGGCTACTCTCTAAATTAAAAGACCACAGTACCAATATTACAGATAAGTGGTTAGAATGTTTCACAAAAATATCGCTGGAGAGATGTTTTGAACAAAACCAACCAGCACGAGACTCAGGGGTAGATACCGAGGAAGATGTTTGTATAACATCCATGAGCTCCGCTGATCTTGCTTTGGGATCTAGCTGGGTCAGTTGAAATTGGATGCTCTGACAGGACATATTGGAAGGCGTGCTTGAGGTTCTGCCACCACCACCTTCCCAGAAATACGTGAGCAAATAAGAAGAGAAGAGTAGAAGAAATAACATCCTCCAGGTTGTTTTCCACTTGTATAGTATGACTATGTGTACGTGTTTCTACCAATGTATGAAAATGTATGGATAGGAAGATCTACATTTTTGACATGCAAATGAGACGAACTAACATCAACATATTTTGTCATGAGATCTATTAAATGTAATATAACATCACTTATTCTTTTTAAAATATGTGTTATCGATACAACCCAGCACAAACCCAAACTGATTTTTGAAGGAAACAGTTTTTACTACCGACTCTCGGATACTCCATAATCTCTATTCTAGGAAAGGTCAGTCAAACTTGAATAAATCAACCTCTGTATATGACTGGTACTTTATTTCAACAACCATAGAATGATAAAAGAGAAGTTAAGCTCAGCGAGATTTGAACACAGAATGTAAAGAGTCAGAACATACACCGTAATGATACTTATCCCACGTTCTAGATATTCTTACAATCCTTCACTTTCATTGCATAATATTATTTTACAATGCTGTATGGTTTAAACATGCAAAGAAATATTACTCTGCTTGATCTTTACGACCTTTATTAATAGGTAAGATTCGTGCTAAATTTCTAGAATAGATTTATATTATATTATTAGTATCTTCTGAAGTAGGAACGGTGAAGCTCAAATTGGAAATGTTGACAAAATAAATTAGAAAGCTGGTAACAGTATTACGTTAGGGATTGACCAATTGATTCTTCTCTAAATATATTCTTCTAACATCCAATCTATATCATGCTGAAGATTCATGGGCTGCTTACTTATATAAGAGATTTAAGAATGAACAATTTAATTTCCGATATCATTATTAATTACATATTGTGAATAGCAAGATCACACGTAGTTTCTAGTTTACAGTTGACGGAAATGATAAATAAGTATTTGTACACTAAATCTGAATTATATAATACTTTGTTTTGTATAAAAATTACCATCAAGTAAAATGACTACAAGTAATAGCTGAAAGTTAACCTTGCGATGGATTGGCGGCGTATCTCGGGGAAATATTATACTTCAAGTTACTTATCAGTGATAAATTATTTCCAATGAAACCGGAATGCGCACCGACCAGATGAGTCTCCAGGTTTAGTTCTAATAGCTTAATCCATCGAAAATATACAACAGACATTCCAAAAACCGAATCAAAATCTAGAATCAAAATGCCTTAAAATGAACCCAATGAATAGAAAAGTTTTAATTAGCAGAAAAAAGTAAAGATTATTGCCATCAGCGAGGAAAAAAATGTAGGAACCCTGTAGTAGTGATTAATCGTATCACATGAGAACGATTTCGAATTTAGAAGATGCATAGAAGGAGCACGTTTGAAATACATTCTTTCAAATGCTCGATGGTGAGTGTTCAAAAAGTATAGTTGCCTGTGTAAGAACAAGAAGAAAAATGTTCATGGAACTATACGGAGAATATACAAAGAGATGAGATGTGGATGACTGGATGTATAATGTTTATGTGCATGAATGACAGAACACATAACCGACGAAAAAAGCAGGCTACAAGACGAATTACATAAGTGAGGAAGACAGAAGATTGCCTTCATCCGAACATGAGAAGTATATGCTGGATAATATTTTAGTAACGATGTTTCAAGTGATCAAACTGGAGGGAACATGCGGGCGATAATGACTAAGGAAGATATGAAAAGAGGTGATCAATGACTTCAAGAGGTGGCAACTCACAGAGGAGATGACAAATGAACGCAAGTATAGCGAAACGCTGTACTAAAGAAGAACCGGCCAACCCACAAGATCATAGAAAATCGGACATAATATGTTACGAGTTGTATATTATCTATCTCTTTCT
>OZ024743.1:19748794-19783794 GCA_964016885.1 Eledone cirrhosa | reverse complement strand
TTGTGACGTTTTATACCTTGTGACGTTTTATATATTGTGATGTTTTATATCTTGTGACGTTTTATAGATTGTGATGTTTTATAGATTGTGACGTTTTATATCTTGTGACGTTTTATAGGTTGTGAGGTTTTATATCCTGTGATGTTTTATATCTTGTGACGTTTTATATCCTGTGACGTTTTATATCCTGTGATGGTTTATATCCTGTGATGTTTTATATCCTGTGACGTTTTATATCTTGTGAAGTTTTATAGATTGTGACATTTTATAGATTGTGACGTCTTATAGAATGTGGCGTTTTATAGATTGCGACACATTTTGTAAAATCATTGCATGTTGTTTCCAAGTTGGATATATGAAAAGCTTTTTACCCAGCGAAGTCAATTTACTTCATGCTAAATGCATACTCGAACCGTTTTGAATAAACGGATGTTTGATCTAGGCAGAACTGCGGCGAAAAAAGATCAACAAAAGAAATCAATTGACAACGATAGATTCAATTAAATGTAACTATTGTAGCTTTGATTAGTGTCAATCAAATCACCCCTGTCATATATGAAACAATCATGCGTTATCTATTTTCCCTTGATCTATGATACCTTATATTTAATGCTCTTAGGCAATACTAATTTCTTCTGGAAGGGGTTTTATTGTAGAGAGGGCAGGAGATTACTTATGTACTCATAATTTATTACTAATCTTTTTCTAGTTGAAGTTATTTAGATGATCAATGTGAACAGGAGCCAAAAATGAGATATTGATTTGTTCTTCCATTTCTTCTTGTTTCCAATGATTTGTTTACGAAGTTAACATTGGCATATTTGAGATGCTGTGATGAGTGTGTCATTTGGTAGATTTCCACAAGCATTTGGATATCTAACATAATAATTACAGAATCCGTAATGTTTCGTTTGGTTAGAAATAGACGAGGTGAAATTAAATTTCAACACTGAATTAGAATTAATACTGCCTCTATATTTCTGCCAGTGTACTTCTAGCTACACAGATTTACGCATTAATGAAAATCTTGTAATATTAAGATTACATACAGATGGATACTGCTCAGTGCATCTGACACACACATTTACAGTATTGGTTTAACACATAAGAAGGAATCAGGTGATGACTAATTAAGTTATTTAATTCAAGAAATATTAATAGAAATTATTGAATGATGCTTGATATTTGAGCATGAAATTATGAAGTAAACATCTTAATTAAGTGAACAAATTTATATATTTGATTTGAAATCTCTTAGCCAAATAAGATGACAGTTTTAATATCAATAGCAATTAGTTCATTTAACGATATAGACAATTTGTAAAACTTGTGGTTTGGATGTGAAATTGTAAAATTGATTTACGCTTTATCTTGTGTGTGGGGAGATTCAAAAGTGGGAGGACCATAAGTCGGATGTGTTAGATTTAAGACAGGTATGTCATGTATTTATGGAGGAAACTATACCACATACACAGGGTTTGATTTCTTATTTGCCTGGCCTTCTTACTCAATTAAATAGATTCCAGTTATACATTGGTGATCGAGCAAATTCTGTAACATTATATAAAATTCTTTGAGTACATACAAAAAGTACATACGTGCATGTGTGCATAGATACATATATATAAAACGCATAGATACCTACCTAGCTCCCTACATACATATATACATATGTACATATGCACATATATACGTACATGTATACACGTAAGCCTGCATAGAAACATATCTATACATACGCGTTTACGTATTATAAATACACATACACACACACACACACACACACACAAACATAGATACATACATACGTTCGTATATATACACACACGTACATACATATATACATACATACACACATACATACATACATACTAGCAATGTTAACACCAGGTGTGCATGTATTGAGAACATCTAAAATGTATTTCTAAACCTTTTCGTTTACAACTATACCAACCAATTAAATTTTAGATTATCAATTAGTTTTCCTTCTTCTATTAGAAACAAAAAAAAACACCTTGCAACTGCCAACTTAGAATTATTCAAACAGCACTGACATATATGAGCTCATTCAGATGATGTAGGAAGTCTCATATCACTTGGCCTTTGCATTTAATTCAAAATCGACTTTAGTGTTATAAAAAGTTCACACGGACAAATGAAATAGCAGAAAGAAACATTGAACACTTATCAAGATCTGGAATAGAAAAGTCTCATTTAAATGTAAACCTCCCGACACTGTTATCACCACTATTCATTATACTTAATTGCAACAACACAGCACGCCATTTTGATTCATATATTCTTCCCCATCTGCTGTGACCTGTCTTTTTTCTCTTCCCTTGCTGCTATCCTCTCTCTCTCCCCGTTCTCTCGCTCCTTCTCTCTCTTACTTTTACTCACCTCCTCTGCTAGTCACCTTCTCTCGGCTAGCCTCTTCCCCGCACTTTCACACACTCACTCTCTGCCACTCACCCTCTCTCTCACTTCCTCCATCGTCCAACACTGTACGCGGTCTTTCTTCTCGCTCACACCCGCGTCAAAACTCACCCGTTCTTATGTTCGAAATGAATTATTGACTTGATTTTTTCCTTTTTTCCTCTCTTTACGTTGCCTCACCCATCGTGTCTGTTTACATGTCCTTCTCTTTCTCCACCGACAATTTGTATCCCAATAACTTACTTTAGTTATTATTTCGCCCTAGGCCGGGTATCTTGTCTTTAATGCGAAGAAATGCCTATAGACGTCTAATAGACAATTTGGTACCCTTGAAATATATATAATAGAATAAATATGGTTTTATAAATATACCTTCCATTTATTTAATATCATTGAATATATATATATATATATATATACGTGTGTGGGTATGAATATATATATATATATATATATATATATATATATATATATATATGTATATATATAAATAAATATACATGAGTGTGTATGATTGTGTGTAGAAGTTATATTAATAAAAGGAATTCCAACTTTGTCTGAAATACTCGTTTTATTTACAATCCTTTAAAATTATAATGGTATTAGAATGAAATAGTATGGTAGAATATTAAATGTTAAGTGTTAATTGATCAAATACTTTCATGCTTTCGCAATCTTCAGGTTCATATTCTGGTGACAGTCAAGTTTGCAATTTTCAACTGTAATGCGATGGGTAAATTTTGTGCTTATATACAGTGACAAACGGCTACAGGATGCTAAATTTTGCAAACTGTATTTCGACCAATCGGTGTGTAGTTTCACTGGATTACTAAAGCTGGTTGGTTTAGGGGTCACAGTTGGTTGAGCATGTCTAACGACTTCTATTTGAAGCATTTGAGCATGTCTAACGACTTCTATTTGAAGCATCAATTGTTTTGCTATTTTTAGAAATGATGAAAATAGCATTTTCTATGATTTTTATAAAAAGTTTTCAGTAATCATCAACATCACTCTTATTATTATTATTGTTGTTGCACGGTGGATTGGCAGTATCGGCAGAGAGTCGGACACCATGATTTGAAGCATACAGTTACGTCCATTTATGATCTGAGTTCTCGCCGAGGTTAACTTTGCCTTTCATCCTTACGGGGTCGATAAATAAAGTACCAGTAATGTACTGGGTAATTGCTGGCCTTGTGCCTAAAAATAGAAACAATTATTATTATTGTTGTTGTTGCTGTTAGTGGTGGCAGTCGACATGGTCGTAGTCATAGTAGGAGTTATACCCCTAAGAATTATTATTGTTCATTTAGCTTGGGTTGGAATTTATCAATAAAATTCTTTTCTTTATATATATATATATATATATATATATATCATAAATCATGTCCTTAGAATTATTAGATAAAATATATACCATTTCCTCTCCCAATTAGCATAATTAACCATATAAAAAATCAATTAGACCAGGCTATAAGAATAAAGGCTCCTATTAAGTAATATTTGATAAATAATCGAAAGCGGCTTCTTCACGGTGGCCCCAATAGAATATTTACCCAACATTTCAACAGCATGTAGAAACTGACTAAATATACCGTCAACCATACACAATTAGGTGTAAATTTAAACTTTTACGGTATGTACAGGTTTCTTCTAAGTTTAAATTTACACCTAATTGTGTATGGTTGACAGTATATTTAGTCAGTTTCTACATGCTGTTGAAATGTTGGGTAAATATTCTATTGGGGTCACCGTTAAGAGGCTGCTTTCGATTATTTATCAAATATTTCTTCATAGGAGCCTTTATTCTTATAGCCTGGTCTAATTGATTTTTTATATTCTTAATTATGCTAATTGGGAGAGGAAATGGTACATATTTTATCTAATAATTCTAAGGACATGATTTATGATATATTGCTCTGATTATTTAATTTATTTATTAGGGCGGTAGATTGGCAGTATCGGTAGAGAGTCAGACACCATGCTTTCCAGCACAGTTACGTCCCTTTACGATCTGAGTTCAAATCCCGCCGAGGTTGACTTTGCCTTTCATCCTTACGGGGTCGATAAAATAAAGTACCAGTAATGCACTGGGTAATTAATTGCCTTGTGCCTAAAGTAGAAACAATTTATTAATTCTTCATTGAGCCACAACGTGACCGGTTGCGCATATATATCTGTGACTTTATGTATATGTAAATTTTTATATATGTATATATTTATACACACATCCTTTTAGTTTCGGAAACGAGCTATAGCGTGCTCAATACATTTACTAGAGTATATTTATTTAGTAATTACGCTCGTTAACTATATTGACGATGTTTCACGAGTTACTTTAGTTCAGTATCTATAGGGTGTGCTTGAAAGCAAAATACATGCCGAAAGTTGGTGAATAGATGGAGATCTTAGTTCTCATTGATTAGTGGGGCCAAGTACCCTCACTCAGATGTTCTCTTCCAATTTACAGCTACATACTCAGGACAAGCCCATTGACTCGGATCAAGCACCTTTCAACAAACTGGTAGGAAGACAATATTTCCCTTTTCACTCTGATTTTTCCCTTCAGGGGAAACCTGAAAAAGTTAATCAAATATTCGCCAAAGAGGAAAGTGCTTGTCTTCAAACCTTTCAGGTGCGTCCACCACACAACCTCTTTTGCCGTGTCCACCAGGCGGATAAAAACTGCCTGCTCGTCCCCTCTAAAGGAAGACGGCGGTGATCTTCACAATGGACGCATTTCATAGCCGGTCCCGTCCCTCACGTGGAAGTAGGTGTTCGACATAAAACCACAGGTCGGTAATACTCGGATACTCGGTGAGTGTGTGTCGGATTTATTTCGTTGCACTGCGACATATCGGACAGGCCCGGCTGACGACACTTCCATGCCTGTAGCGTTTATCTCGAACTAGCAAGACTCCTCTGTAGCACTGCCAGTCCAGGCATTTCTGGAACTTATCCATAGACAGAGACCGACGGACAAACAATTAGTTTTGATGAACATAACAATTGTAAATAAATATGTGATATAGAGAATGGCTTGGGCATTTTGAAACTAGCAGAGATCACCCCTCTCCAGGTCTGAACACAGTCAATTTCTTCCAGCGAATGAGCGTGAGAATGATAGAGAAGATATGAAGGAAGAATCGACAATACTGGACTGGTACATCAACTGATTTGACTGGCACTTCATTTTATGGACCACTGAAGGATGAATGGTAAAGTTGACTTCGGTAGTATTTGAACTCAAAATATTAAGAGCAAGAATAAATGCCGCATAGCATTTTATCCGACGCTTTAATGATTCTGCGAATCCACCTTGTATATCGTATGATAAATTATATAATACTTTGTTCAAAAACTGACATTAGGTTTATTAATTATAATAACTTAATTATCAAGCAATAAGAAAAAACAGTATTCATCTATTTTAGTAACTTATTATTTACTTATATATCCAATACCAACATGGTAAGTGTCACAATAATTTTAAGAAAAGGTCAGACATTAATTGTGTACGGGTTTCGGAAGAAACATTTGACCTGATATTATTTGCTGGTGTTTGATACAGCAGTGACAAACAACACAAGTTTCCACTGAATTAAAGCATGTCGGTGTAGTTTAACAAATGTATTTTTTTGGCTTCATGATTTATGAGAACTGTTGAACCAGTTGTTATTATCATGTTTATGGAACTAATCTCCTTCTCACACATGACATTATTAGCAAGCGTAAGTTGTAAGCAGCTCAGGAATAGACGTAAATCTGCAGCGGTATCCATATACCTTTAACGAAATTCAGAAGGAAATTATTACGGAGGAAGATAAAAACTTAAACCTTTTATAGAGAGTAGATGTTTCAACATCACAATAATTTGAGGCTACTTCATGCAGGTCAGTAGATTTCCTTTATCTGGAATATATGCATATTTTGTAGTTAAAAGGTTTAAGAACGTTTCAAGCATGTTGGCATAACCACGAAGCTGTAGAATATTAATAGAAACAATACTTATTTGTTTCTTATGTAATTCTGTTCAAAGCTCCACTGTCCGCCTGCTTTTTGAGCTTATAGTATTTTGTTATACCAGCTTGTTATTTCAGTTGATGCAGTGATCATGTGATGGATAGGATCAATATATCTACATAAACAATCGTAGTAGTTCGTTTCTCTAAACACTGAGTGTAAGCCAATTCATGCAACATATACATTACGACGAAGTCCAATAAATCTGCTCCAAAGAGTCTTTTTAACGAACCCTCATATGTGTATCTTTCACTGTCAGGTCTTGTTTCAACCTTTATCGATTTTTCAGGATACAGACACGGTGTTTTAAAATTCTACAACACGCTGAAATGGCTCATTGAGAAGTGGTGAGGCAGAACCAAATCTGACACCAAGTGTTATGCTCGTCAACACGTTTCAAATAAGCGTAATCAAACATGTGGTGTTTGAGACAGTGCAAAGATTCTTAACGATTGTTATAGTTTTTTTATTAGAAATTTCAGTTAGATAAAAAGAGATGAAATGTGGAGTCACGTTTCATATCATTATTCTTTTCCAATGAAACTATTATTGCCTAAGCATGTTCATTCAACAATGAAAACAGAAACGTTTTCATTTATCTACTTGATGTGTTGGCAAATTTTCATCTTCGTAGTAATGGCTATGTGATTACTTGTCTTAGTGAAACTAATGCGGGAACGTAGCCCAATTTCAACGTTAGTAAAATTTTCCTTCTGAATTTTCCGTAAAGCAAATTGATTGGAATACAGTGTGTCCTTCTGACCTTGGTGATATGCAAAATGAAAAGTTGATCAAAATATCTTTACATGAAAAACATCCATGGTGTCACATAATTTTCCAAAGTGTCATCATCGCTTGTTCTGTTTTCAGCACTTAGAGTAGCTGTGTGAACCTTTGATAGTTTATTGATTCCTGAGAGACGTCAAGCTTGTACTTTGCTCTGTTTATAACGACTGCCTTGGAACTTTAGACGGGAACGGTTTATGTTTATGTTTGCGCAGCCGTGAAATCTAGCCACAGATAAGTTACCTTATTTTTCTTTCCTATTATTTCAGTCCATAGCATCAAATAGATACGTATGCGCGACTTCGAAAAGCAATAATTTTCTGAACTGCATTTGTACTCATTTTAAAAATTTGAACAAGAAACAAGTGAAACACATCTTGTGTTAGTTTTACTGTTATCAGTATCTTCTACGTTATTCTTGTTAGAACCATTACAAATAAATGAAACTAAATGTGTTTTTTAGAAGTCATTGAGTTGCATGTGAGAAAATAGATTATGTTAGGATGTAATCCACACATCACTGTGCATTATAGATGAGTATACACAATAGCGAAGGTGCTGAGTATGAACATTTCATAATTAGGATCGAAAAATTTGGAAATGTTGTCAATTTGTGGTAACTACCCTCTACCGATATGAGTAAACCGTCGCCCGATTGAAATTAATTTCAAATACATAAAGTAGTAAGTAAGCTTCAATCCTTCCATAAATCATTACTGTAAGTTATATGAATACATGTTTACAGACGTGCTGGTGCAACGTTGCAGTGCATTTTAGCAAAACTGCACTTCAATATATACGCATGACAGCAGCTTACAATAAGCTAACATTCACGAAGGCGGCTATTTTCCGACTCATGAGAATTTAAATGTACAACCTGTTTCGCATATTTTATAGTTAAACTGCTTACAATAACTAACATATATTTAGCTTACTAACACTCACACACTCACACACACACACACACACACACACACACACACACACACACACACACACACACACACACACACACACACACACACACACACACACACACACACACACATATGTATATAGCCGTGGCCAAAGGCTTAAGACTTCCTAGCCAAGATGCTAAATTTCTCATTTGTGCCATGGTATTTCCTAATCAGTTTTGATGTTTGTAAAATAATTACAATAGCTTCAATCTATTGCATTATCATCATTTAAAAATGTGTAGCACAGTCTTTTGCTAGTCTAAAGGCTGTGTGTTTATTTGAAAACATTCAAAAAGGAATAAAACCCCTCACCTTTTGACGTTCAAACAGTCCAAATATTAGGTCTGTACAACAGAAAACATACTCGGAGCGTGAGATATCTGTTAAAATAGTTGTAGCAAGGCAACGGTCAATGATACTATTAACAAATACCAAACGTTTGACTGTTATTCTTATAAAAGGCGTAGGTAAACCCCTTTGGATAATTGTATCATCACAAACAACGTCATACGCTCTACTACAAGTCCATGTAAAACAATTAGAGTGGCTTCTAAGAAGTACCTCAAGACTGTATCATGCCTGTTGCCTCAGGAATTTGGGCTGAAATCTTGTACACCTGCTGCAAGCCAAAATAGATATTAGATAGGAAAAAGAAGCGCCAGACACTCGCAACGCAACATGAGTATTGAACTGAAAAGCAATGGGTCCAATTAATATATATATAGAATGAGAACATTCTAAGTAGTTGTAGAAGTCCTTTATTGATAAGGCTGTGATACATATTTAAATGACGTTAGTGGCCACGTGATTCCATGCAAACATTGCCATGATCTCATCAGACAGCTTCATTACATAATAAGGTTACTTTCACGAGTCAATCGAAACTAAAACGACAAGGGAACGGACAAATATGATGTTTTCGACCCTTCACCTGTTCTCTTATATATATATATATACATCATCATTGTCCGTTCCCTTGTCGTTTTAGTTTTGATCGACTCGTTAAAATAACCTTATTATGTAGTGAAGCTGTCTGATGAGATCATATATATATATATATATATATATATGAGGTAGATTCCCTACGTGGATCTAGAGGTGCCCACAGTTAAAGAATTCACCCAATGTGTTGGTCGTAGAAGCACCTTTATTTTATAAAGAAATAACCTCTACAGGACTAGAACTTGGTGATTTCATACGAATGAAACTATTCTAGTCTTGTAGAATTAATGCCTATATATATATATATATATATATATATATATATATATATATATATATATATATAAATATATATATATATATATATATAGATATGTATATCAATTCATCAGGCGCAATATGGTTTTATGTGAAATCATTTGAACAGAAAATTGAAAGGCGAAACATACTTTGTTCTAAACATTAGTCTATTATTTAGAGTAAATGCATATATACTTCGAAAGCTACACTTATACACGCAAGTACCCACAAACTACAAATACAGACACACCTACATATGCTCATTCAGTTACTATACACACATTGATACGTATGCAACATAATTTGAATATTTTGATGCCAGTAAAATTTACAAATGTCAATTTTATTTAAGTTATTTTGAAAAATAATTAAATATATTACTGACGATTTATATGTATAAAATGTCTCATTAGTAGTAAAGTAACATTCCTTATCCCGCGGTTTTCCATTTGTTTGTTTAACTGAATTATTTATGTATTGAATTGACATATAAGGCACGTAAAACCGTAACGTGATTCTCTGGCAGAATTAGCATGGAATAGTATGGATGCGACTAGCCTTTTGAATTACAGGTAGAGTCCATATAGTATTTCCTATACCACACACTTTAATAATTCTAATCGAATGTTCTTGTTTATACCTTCGCCTATATAATTGAGTGGAAGCTAGCTGCATAAGCTGATTGAATATCTGAACAATACTGACACTCAAATTATATTCGTGACAATCGTAAAGCTGGCGCTATAACAGATATAACACAATGTTAATATAGCTGCATTGGACAAATAGGACACAATCATTTCCTTCTAAATTAACATCTAATGATACTTCAAAGGAGAATTCCATTGACAGTTATTGCAGATGAATTACAGAAGCGTTTGATGGTTTCCTATGGAAAATACTATATGTCTAGTCGTGTGACTGGTCGTCTGATTATCTGAGTAGGTTACAATACTGAATGAGAATTCATGTTATGTTCTAAGCTTAAATTGCTGTTTCGTTAGTGAAAAAGATTTAGTTCATTGATTCGTTCAGTGTTATATAATATCTAATTAGTTTGTTGATGCTGGAACGAGAGGAACTATGTCTTTCTCCGCACAGAGATTAGGAAAATAGGCTCACCTATACCCTAGTCATCTGCATGGCATTAGAATAGTTAACTCAATGACACTTAATGAAATCAAGCGGCATAATCTAGAAGATAAGCTTCCTTCATACATAGTCCACAATCAGGCTTCAATATCTGGTCACAAGTATTTATCTTCACTTATATAACATTCGCTAAGTATTATAGCTTGAGTATTTCAATTGCAACTTTCTCAGAAAAGATAATAATCCATTAACGAATTCTACTGCAAGTGGATATGTAAATAATTAACTCAATTTATCATGCTGTTGCTTTCGAGTAAAAATGCTGTCGGAGTCGACGTTGTTGACCGTTACTCCAAACATAGATAGCAGTACAATATTGATCAGATGTAGTAAACTATTCCTCACCTTCACAAAATCAGTGCTATCACAACTCAGAAGACATGAAAAACGGCTGCGTATTTTAAATATTGTTGTTTATTCGAAATCAGCCGTGTTCAAGCATGTATATGATTAATGTCTTCCCAGTTGTTTCTCCGAGCATAATACAAATTGGATATCAGTTTATAATGGTTTTATTTATAAAGATTTTAGGAAAGTTACGATTTGAAGACGATTTGGCTGTTATTTTAAGCAGAACGAGCCACCTCTCAGAGGCATTCTTGTCGGTATGTAATATTTGAATTATATGGGCATTTGTTGCTAACTAGTGCGGTTAATCTGAAATCTCTTAACGCAAATGCCAATCGGAATTTCCAGTTTCCCTCATTGATGAAATAAATACAAGCTATATATTTCAATACATTTAAATTGATTACATTCCCCACTCAAAAAATATTGGCATTTTACTGTAAAAAGAGATGAATATATTGTCTCCATTATAAAAATAGTAATAGTAAAGGATTCTAACAACTTCAGAAAAACAAAGCAAAAACAGGGCAAGAATTTTATTTGTGACATATAAAAATACAAAACTAGATGGGATGACTGGCTATATTGGGAGGGTATATCATAATAAAGCACAAGGCACATGAATTATGACAGAAACACTTGAGAATACGTGGAATAGAAATTTATGAGAAAGTTAAAAATCTTCGTTGAAATTTTTGGCTAGAGGAAAATAGACTAAATAATAGGGTATATAAAACACGTACGCTCAAAGGAAAAACAAATGACAATGGCAGCTGCAGGAATAGAAAACACGAACTTATGTTTGTTGAGCAGTTACCTGACCATTACACCTAAGTATCTGCCATATATCGACCCCCTATTTTGAAGTTTTTAATATATAGCGGGGTATTAAAGACACAATAAGTAATACATTTAATACCAAATATACTGTGATATATACAAACATTGTATGTGTTTATATATGTGGGTGTGTATATATATATATATATATATATATATATATATATATATATATATATATATATATATATATATATATATATATATATATATATACATATATATATATATATATATATATATATATATATATATATATATATATATATATATAAATATAAATTACCGAGAATCGCATTTCGGCTATTGGAATATATATATATATATACACACACAAAAAGACGCAAATGTATTTATAAGTATATAGACAATATATATGTATTAGTGTTGGTGCAGAGAAATAGTGATGTCTATATGAATGTATGTATGTATAATATATTTGATTATACACTGTAAACATTAGGAACACCATTCGCTAGGAATGTTTAAGTAGTGACTATGTCACTAACTTGTTTGTGCAGAGATTTAAGTTGGTGACTTTGGACTATATTTGTAATATGGTTCTTAATGTTATCTACATCCTTAGTTATTATAATTTTATTATTTTTATCTTCATTTTTATTATCGTATATCTTTGTAAGACATTAGTGTATGTACACTCCATATTCTTCAGAGTTTCTGGCTTGTATCTGCCGAAATTACCTCTTGTTGTTTTGATTGCCCTGATGAGTCCTTAATAGGACGAAACATTGTCGGCTAATAAAAACTTTTGATGTATTAAAGGATTCTTTGTTTTACTCTCTTAATATATATATATGTATATATATATATATATGTATATATATATATATATATATATATATATATATATATATATATATATATATATATATATATATATATATATATATATATATAACCAAAGATTAATATGGTTCATTGATTACTCAATGAATACAGTTTTACAATAGATTAAAAGCACTCAAAAGATTTGATGAAATAAATCACTGCCAATACAGGAATTGAAATATCAAGACCGTAGAGGTATGTCATATATCAAATCATATATTTTATCTGACGAGCACGTACTGACAAAAAAAAACACAGTACTTTCGAAATATATATAATAAAGCATATATTTTGATTATGTGAATATCTTTATTTGTTAATATTTTGAATCATATATATATATATCTGAAATTTTAAACAGTTTTCAAAATATTTTATCTCCCTCTCT
This sequence comes from Eledone cirrhosa, assembly GCA_964016885.1. NCBI lineage: Eukaryota > Metazoa > Mollusca > Cephalopoda > Octopoda > Eledonidae > Eledone > Eledone cirrhosa. The sequence goes on along the minus strand of OZ024743.1, from coordinate 19,770,771 downwards.
CTCTTTCTCTCTCTCTCTCTCTCTCTCTCTCTCTCTCTCTCTCTCTCTCTCTCTCTCTCTCTCTCTCTATATATATATATATATATATATATATATATATATATATAGAGAGAGAGAGAGAGATATCAAATATTTTGAAAACTGTTTAAACTTTCGTCCTATCGGGGCTGGTCAAATAAGTACCAGTACTAAATTAGATTTCATGGCAATGGACTCTATCAATATACTACACGAATATGTGTTTTGGAAGAAACTAATACAGCTGCAAAGTGATAAAATATATTGTAATGCAATAGAATATAATGTAATACAATACATTAGTCGCATTACATTATATTATAATCATTGTATTATATCATATTATATTACTGATATTATCGATATAATGTAATATATTATATTATCAATATAATATATTATATTATTGATATCATACACCATAGAAAGAATGAATTTTGGAAAGTTAATTAATAGTTTAGGAAAACGATATATTGCAAATAAAACGAATTTTGAGGATAGAGTAAATTGTATAAATATCATGACTAAAGGATATTTACGTAAAGGGAGATAAATCCGGGCAACATTTATGCAAGAAGTTAACTGAAGAACAACTTAAGTTTAAGTTCGCTTGACTTGTCAGTAGAAGTTAAGAGTTATGTGTTGATCAGAGCTGCAATCCAGGCAATCGAATTTCTGTCGCGGTTCATTGAATTCCAGCATTTAATTTATAATCGGTGATTCTCGATCGCTGATACCAAGCGATTGTATAAATCGTAACTACACCGATACATACGTGCACACACACACACACACACGTATATATATATATATATATATATATATATTTACACACAGACATATATATATACATATATATATATATATATATATATATATATATATATATATATATATGTGTGTGTGTGTGTGTGTGTGTGTACATACATATGAGGGTAGAGAACCCCTCGGTCACGAATGACTTGGGTATTTGCACATGGAATGTTTCGTTTCGAGGCACAAGCCCGGGCAATGTGATTTTGTGAAAGACCACCAGTCTCCAATGCATATCAGCCTGCCCTATCCACGCCACCGATGTCAATCAACGGAAAACCCGTGACCTATACAGCATCGCACCATAAATTTCAGCACTCATGTCTACAGACATGTATATATATATATATATATATATATATATATATATATATATATATATATATATATCACGTTAAAAGGAAAGGAAGTCAATATATACGACCGTTCTTATAAATGCCTATGAACAACCGCATACGTGCGGTGATACGTTTCTTTTGACATAAAAAGGTTATATACATATTGAATACCTTCATACAGATAAAATTATATGTTTGTAATGACTAACCACGAACAATGCTTACTCCAATATTTAATCAAACTTTGACACACAGGTCAGTATAAATTCTAAAAGGAAGTAGAAATAGTTTGAAAGCGGGATAGAAATGGTATTTGAACATAGATACATGTACGTCTCTCTATATATACACATACACACGCACACGCACACTCACACACACACTAACACACACACACACGCACACACACACACAAATATGCATACACACACACACGCACATATATATCTATATGTAGATACCTGCGTGCATTTATATACATACAGGTGGTCATGTGTCTGGAAGAAAGAGTGTGTGTATAACACACACACACATACACCCACACACACATACACACACCCATATACATACACACACACAGAAACACACACACACACAGAAACACACACACACACACACAGAAACACACACACACACACACACACACATATATATATATATATATATATATATATATATATATATATATACCTTATAATACAGAATAATTCTGTATTTCTGAAAGGAAAGCAAAAGAGATAGAAAGTATAAAATTTAATATTTAATCGATGCAATAGTTAGTTATTTCTAATATTTAGTATATTTGATCGAACTCAAAAAGGCAGAATAATTCGTTGAAACTATTCGAGCAAGATTGTTAAAGTAGTGAATTCTGAACAGAATATTATTTCCTTCACCGGCGTCAAGTTTGTTGGGTCGAACAGTTTAACCGGAAATTAAAACCTTCTGTCAATAGTAAGATGTGCAAGCAAGAATAGATTTATATTTAACACCCTAACACGAGAAAAACACTACTACCCTAAAACAGGGCATGCGCAAAAGATTAAGTTTATTTATTTATTCATATTTGTTTTTGTCTGATATATCTTGATAAATATTTGTCTGGTTCGAAATATTTACGACTCAATTTGATTTCTGAAGCAACCTTTAAAGAGTTAGAAGTTTAATAAAATTGTCAGTGAAGTTATATAGTAAAAAAATATACATGAAAAATGAATTGATAATATGAAAGACATCTAAATATATCTAGTGATATTGTCTTCAGATATATGCAGGTGATTGACAACCTTTACTAAAGATTAGAAAACTGAAACTTAGTGTACGCGTTCGAAACCTTTCGTTTGCCAATATATTTCAACATATGAATTATCATACATATTGCAGTATAAAAAGGAGAAGTTGAACAATTCAGAACAATTTCAGTAGAACAATTTCAGTAGAACAATTTCAGTAGAATTTTTATCCATTCAACAACATTTGCCGAATATTATTCCTTATAATATAATCCCGCCGAGGTTGACTTTGCCTTTCATCCTTACGGGGTCGATAAAATAAAGTACTAGTAATGCACTGGGTACATCTGAAACATACTTTTTGATTAAGACATAAATGACCAACATCTGATTGCATCCAATTATAGAGTCTATAGCAAACAGAGGAATTTCGCCGGTGAACAGAAATAAGAAATAGAGATTATTAATTTAGACAAAAGGACAACAATTAGTGGGGAGATGAAAGTTGATTACATCGATCCCACTGTGTGGTTGGTACTTTATTTTATCGACCCCGAAAGGAAGATTGGCAAAGTTGACCTGGGCAGGGTTTGAACAAAGAATGTATTGAACCAAAAGAAATACTTTAACACCTTCCGTCAAACACTCTAACGATTATGCCATACCCCACCCTCAAAAATATTGATTTCAAATTTAGCCACCTTATCTTATCGACCATGGAATAGAGAAAGAGAAAGATCTCGTTGGCGGAGTTTGAACTGAGAACGTGAAGAACCAGAATAAATATGACAATGGTATTTTATGGACGCTCTACATATTCTGCCAAACTACTACTTCTGTAGATAAAAATAATACTACTAGACAAAAGTCACAGTTTGGGTTAGGGGAAATGGATTAGATCGGTGCTAAATTGATTTCATTGGAGTTTTGCCCATAGAATTAATATATATATTTGCTCTGATTTGAATATATTATGTTTAAGGATATTTGAAATAAGGCAAAATTTATCTTCTATAACATTTTTCCTATCCGTTGTTTCCTATATACGTTTCGTCAATTCGTACAGATTCTAAAAAAAAAAAATGTCTCGTTGGTTATCTTCTATATGTCACTGAGTTCATCTAACCAGGAAAGCATTTGAGCAAGTACAAGAGAGGGAAACAATACTTGCTTGGAATTTATAGTGCTTTTATTGCTTTCGAGGATAAGTAGCCATTATAAATGAAATAATATAGCCACGGACTACATACACATACACGCAATTATATGTATAATGCTGATGATGATGATAATGATAGAGAATAAGATCACCGTATTCAATTAAATAACCCACGTCAAACATTTAGTTTCTATTTTTCCTACATTTGTATATATTAAAAAGTTGAGACACACATGTACACATATATATATATACAAAAGTAGAAACCGATCACAACGTGGTGTTTCTGCTAGTGGACTCCCCCCCACACACACGCACACACACACACACATACACACGCACATACACACACACACACACACACACACATATATATATATATATATACATATATATATATAAATATATATATGATTGTGCGTGTATGTGTATGTGTGCGTGCGTGAGTGTGTGTTTAATATAACATGATATATATATACCTTATTAAATACGCATATAGACTGGTATCGAGAAATTTAAATATAGGTGTCTGTTAGTCTATATTATATTAATTGTATACATAAATATTTATGCGGTGTTTGTCTTTGTACGTATGTATCCATATATATTCATGCCTAACCATTCCCATATGTACTGTGCGAAACATGAGAAGAATATTACTAGTTCATATCTTTGAAAAAGCGAGAATGAGGAGGATGTCAGAGGAAATGGGAGGAAGAGATAAAGGGAAATTTGTATAGAGATAGACATAAACGGTGAGAAATAAATTCATAGATCACCAAGTAACTTTGTATTGCGACATAAACAAGAAACCGAACGAATTTTAATTAGATATGTGTCAGCCGAATGAATATATATCATTCCTTGTATGTATATTACATGTCAGAAATGCACACAAAGCACACACCATCTACCACAATTGCCAATATTTCGACTATTATACTATACTCAATACTATTATACTATACTCAATACAAGGATAAAAAGGGAAAAGCATGTGCGTCGATTTTGATTATGAGTTTCCCATTTGTCCGATCAAATGATATTCCTAATCATTGAATTAACATGTACGTTGGCTTGTATCCCATGTGAGTGACACACATGCCATAAACGGATTTCTCAGAGAATCAACGTTACTAAGCCACTCCTTTAAATCCTAAATACAATTCAACTGGATTGATGTAATAAGCATTCACTCAGAAGACTCACATCCAATATGTGTGTATGTATGTTGTGGATTTATAATTTTATAACTTTTTACCGATAGAGATATAGAGAGTCGGTTTGTAACATAGATACAATACTCTCACATTTGAATTTAACATCAACTAGGTAGACATGTATGCATGTCTACATGCATACATGTGTGTGCAGGTATGGATGTTAATGTATGTGTGGATGTAATCTTCTACCCAGTCGTGTTCTTTCTGATTCTGTGAAGCCTAGCTTCTCAAGATTAGTACCGAGGCAGTTACTAACATAACGCAGTGCCCCAATAATCACAGGTATAAATCTAAAGGTATAATAAGGGTGGAGTATCTGCAGATTTTTCATTAGTTCTGCAGAGATACTCACCTATTCGCTGATCTTTAATATTATATTGGCATCTTCTAGGAGAAGGCAACTCAGGAAACTGGGATAACTCCGACACAAAACCTGCGGCTGAGTAGTTACCGATGATGTTGATCTTTTCTTCTTTTCGGGTTATAGCTAGCGTCGCTTAGCACTAGTGTTAGTAATTGACCATATATATATATATAAGTATGTATACGCACATACATATATGTATACAGACGTACAGAAGTATGTATATATATATACATCCATGCAAACATATATATATATGCACGTATGGATTCACCGAACATTTATTATAATGCTCGGTGTGTTTGTAAACAAACATCCCGTATTAAGCCGTAGTGTCTAGCAACCATCGTTGCTCGTTTGTTCAACACTGACAAAGGAAAGCTGTACTAGTTTCAAGCTTATTAGCTATCGTCAGCAACGTATACCTTCCTGCCAGATGATTGAACGTCTGAAAGTATATACTTTCCTTATGCATATTAACGGCTGAGTAGCCCAATTTGCATATCGAGTGGGTTAATCGGCCGGGTGCACCGAAAAAGATAAACGGAAAAAATGAAACGAAATTTCATTTCCCACTCTTAGTACGGCTGTTACTTAAATATAAGTATGTATAAGTACATACATATATGTATACAGACGTACAGTAGTATGTATATATATATACATACATGCACACATATATATATGTACGTATGGATTCACCGAACATTTATTATAATGCTCGGTGTGTTTGTAAACAAACATCCCGTATTAAGCCGTAGTGTCTAGCAACCATCGTTGCTCGTTTGTTCAACACTGACAAAGGAAGGCTGTACTAGTTTCAAGCTTATTAGCTATCGTCAGCAACGTATACCTTCCTGCCAGATGATTGAACGTCTGAAAGTATATACTTTCCTTATGCATATTAACGGCTGAGTAGCCCAATTTGCATATCGAGTGGGTTAATCGGCCGGGTGCACCGAAAACAATAAACGGAAAACCAGTTGGTTTCACTGAAATTTATTATAAATTAAATTTATAAATTAAAGAACTTATAAATTCCAGGTTGGTTGGTTGGTTCCATAACTGGACGGTTGTTCATATATTGTCGAAGTTCTTTCGTCACACATTCTGTGACCTCTTCAGTGACTGGGCATCCTTTTTTTTGTTTTGTGCCTCTCCTTTGTTCTGTCCTACGGCATCTTGTTTTAGTGTGTGTTGTGTCCTTAGTTTGCGCATGTGTTACATCCGGGTGTCTGTGTGTGTTTTTATTTGTTTATTTATTTGTTTATTTACATGTTACTGTTGTTTGTTTGTTCTATGTGTGTATGTGTTTTCATTTTGTCCTTAATTGTAAGTTGTGATGATGGCATTCCATTCATGTTTTCTATTTAATTTTGGTTGGAGTTCATTTATGTTTATTGCCTCTGTGATTTGTCTAAACATTGCGTCTTTTCTGTGTGTGGATTCTATTTTTATTTCTATATTCTCTAATTTGCCCTTATGTTCTATTTTCCCATGTTGGTGGAGTATTGATGATTCGTTTTTATCTTGAGGTTCTCGCCAGTGTTCATTTAACCGTTCTCCTATACTACGAGCTGTCTCACATATGTACACTATATCCTTATCTTTACATTGTCCTTCAGTACATCTTATGCTATATACTACATTTCTACTTTTACAGTTAATATGGGGGCTTAGTACAGATTATGCATTTATTATCTATACAGGGACGTCTTTGAAAAGGGTATGTATTGCTAATAAGTGTTTTTATGGAGGTACCTGGTGTTTCTACTATCTTAATATTAAGTTTATGTTTATCTAGGGCCCTTCTAAATTTCTAAGCTAATTCACCTCTAGGGGTTGTATTGATGAACATTACACTCTGGTATTTATTGCTATCATACCATGAGTTTATTCTATTAACCTTATTCCTAGTTCTTTCTGTTATATTCCAAAATTTACTCCTATACAAGGAGCAGGTCCCATTTGTATTATTATTTACCATTTTATCCCATTTGGTTCTGGCTCCTCTATATACTCTGATTTTATCTCTCTGATTGTAACCAGAGAACCGCATACGGTGGATGAAGTGTTGTATGTGTCTCTCTAGTTCTTCGGGGTTGCACATGCGGGACACATTTCTCATCACCCGTACCAAATCCGTAAATCAGTATGTTGAATTTGGTGTGATCCGAAACAGCTGAGTTTCCGTGGATCAGATATTTGGAAGTCATGGCTTTGGCATAATGAGAATGGAGGATTTGTTTTTGTTATTAATGGTTTCTAACCAGATCTCTGTGTCTAGTACAGGTAATCGATGGTTGGGGTGTTTGCTTGGGTAGTCTATAGTAACTCTAATACTCTAGCGGGAGTATATTATCAGGGTTAAGAGTTGCTGTCTTCTAATTGTTCTTTAAGTTTAAGTTTATGTTTATTGTCCCACCATACCATGAATAGCTATGTCATCTGCAATGCTAACACCAATGACTGCACCCTCTCTTGGGCATATGTTTTTTCATTAAATTTGAACATATGTTCCTTAAGGGTTAGTTATATACTGGTCCCCAGCGCATGTGCAATCATTTTCTTTAGTTCATCGTGGTTTTCGGCTAACTCCATCCACCAGAGCATTAGATTAACTATAGACTACCCAACCAAACACACGAAACCATCGATTACCTGTACTAGACACAGAGCTCTGGTTAGAAACCATTAATAACAAAAAAATAAATCCTCCATTCCCATTATGCCAAACCCATGATTTCCAAATATCTGATCCACGGAAACGCAGCTGTTTCGGATCACACCAAAATCAACATACTGATTGTGGATTTGTTACGGGTGATGAGAAAATGTCCCGCATGTGCAGCCCCAAAGAACTAGAGCGACACATACAACACTTCATCCACCGTATGCAGTTGTCTGGTTACAATCAGAGAGATAAAATCAGAGTATATAGAGGAGCCAGAACCAAATGGGATAAAATGGTAAATAATGATACAAATGGGACCTGCCCCTTGTATAGGAGTACATTTTGGAATATAATAGAAAGAACTAGGAATAAGGTTAATAGAATAAACTCATGGTATGATAGCAATAAATACCAGAGTGTAATGTTCATCAATACAACCCCTAGAGGTGAATTAGCTTAGAAATTTAGAAGGGCCCTAGATAAACAAAAACTTAATATTAAGATAGTAGAAACACCAGGTACCTCCATAAAAACACTTATTAGCAATACATACCCCTTTCAAAGACGTCCCTGTATAGATAATAAATGCATAATCTGTAAACTAAGCCCCCATATTAACTGTAAAACAAGAAATGTAGTATATAGCATTAGATGTACCGAAGGACAATGTAAAGATAAGAATATAATGTACATAGGCGAGACAGCTCGTAGTATAGGAGAACGGTTAAATGAACACTGGCGAGAACTTCAAGATAAAAAAAAGAATCATCAATACTCCACCAACATGGGAAAATAGAACATAAGGGCAAATTAGAGAACATAGAAATAAAAATATAATCTACACACAGAAAAGACGAAATGTTTATACAAATCACAGAGGCAATAAACATAAATGAACTCCAACCAAAATTAAATAGAAAACATGAATGGAATGGCAACATCACAACTTACAATTAAGGACAAAATGAAAACACTCTCACATAGAACAAACAACCAACCAGTAACATGTAAATAAACAAATAAATAAACAAATAAAAACACACACAGACACCCGGATGTAACACATGCGTAAACTAAGCACACAACACACACACAAACAAGATGGCGTAGGACAGAACAAAGGAGAGGCACAAAACAAAGAAAAGAATCCCCAGTCACTGAAGAGGTCATATAATGTGTGAAGAAAGAACTTTGACAATATATGAACAACCGTCCGGTTATGGAACCAACCAACCAACCAACCAACCAACCAACCAACCAACAGGAAATTGATAAATTTAATTTATAATAAATTTGAGTGAAAACAACTGGTGCGTGTGTTTCCTATTTGCAACATGACCCTCCCAAAGCATAAATATATATATATATAAATATATATATATATATAAATATATATATATATATATATATATATATATATATATATATATATATATATATATAAATATATATATATATAAATATATATATACACACACACACACACATATATATATATATATATATATATATATATATATATATATATATATATATATATATATATATATATACATATATATATATATATATATATATATATATATATATATATATATATATATATATATGGATGTATATATAATGTATTTTGCAATACACTTTATGCTTAATTAAAAGCATTTTGAAGACCGTAAGCTATTGTTTTAAAGTAGTGACAAATTCCCTCACTTTGATCTCAGCAAACAGGGGAGATAAGCCGACAAACATGTTTCGCTTTTGTTGAAGCTTATCAAGGCCAACTACCCCACCTGTCTACTGAGATCAATGATGTTATATTCTTATAGACATCTAGTAAATAATCAGGAGCTGATTATGCAGACCGGTTGTTGGTCAGGCAGAAATTAAAAATTAGAATTGGAACTCTGAAATAGCAATATATATATGGATGTATATATAAAGTGTATTGCAAAATACATTATATATACATCCATATATATATTGCTATTTCAGAGCTCCAATTCTAATTTTTTTTTTTTAATATATATATATATATATATATATATATATATATATATATATATATATATATATATATATATATATATAAATAAATATACATACATATATTAAGAAGTGCACTAGCAGCGGACTGGTACGGTAAAGTTATATCTGTAAATATATACAGAGTTGATAGTCGAAACTGCACCACTGTGTACATAAATATACAGATATTTAATTTGTAGTGCACCTTTTAACATATATTTGTGTGTGTGTGTGTGTATCATAGGGATGTATAAGAAAGAATATATGATGTATATATATATAACATACTTATATATAACATATTTATATGTTATATATAAAAATGTCTTATACAAATGTCTTGTTATGGATTTTTTACAGCAATGATAATACCCGACATCTGTTTCTGTATCCATCATCGCTCATTTATATATGGTGCAAATGGAGCATATGTTATATACGGTACATTTTCTATGTACATAATAAACACATACACAGACCCTGCCTTAAACCTTCACACATATGCACATCGTTACACTGCAAACACATAACATTCAACGCACATTCAAATAACAACAAAAATAATGCAAAAACAAAAACGAAATATCACGGGTCAGACACACATTCAGTTTCCACATATGCACACACGTACTGCATAAACAGACACATACATACACGTGAAAATATAAATTAAATTCATATCACATAATACGTTACACAACGCCCACACACATATTATAGACACGTACACTACCCTGTACACTTCATCACACAGCAAAATCAACAGCAAAGTATTATTGACACACATGATTTCAAACACAATCATGCCCCCATGAAGCTCTATAAACACACACATACAATACCCTAAGCCAACATACACATAAACATGGTATTGTATGCGCACTCAACCTTCACATACACATATGCATGTCAAACAGTATCATAACTGTATACATACATAGAAGTAAACAACGTACACACCCGTCCAGACACTTATACAGTGCCACATAAGACAAAACACAGACACATACATGTAATATTCCGTCAACTATCAACACAAATACAAATATGCACACACACAACTTTCACGTACACATATGCACCGAAACACACATAGAGATACACATAACCTAAACAAAAAAAACGACAATATTGTAGTACTGATCAAACAATAAACAAAATAAAGAATGACAGGTGCATATTTATAAACAGTTACAATTAAAGAGCCGTTCGAACAACTATCACATAAACATATACACACACACTCTCAGACTCACTTAGTTCACATTTATCCCAACTCTCACAGTCTTGTGCATGACATATCTTTCTTTTTCCTTCTGACATCCAGTTGACTACAACATGGTACCAATGTAACACACACGTATTAACAACATACTACTTTCTTCCGTCGTTTCTCTTCAGGTTTTGTTTCTCTTTTTCTACCTCCCATTTTCTGATAAAAGATCTAGGTCAAAAACTTTAAATACATTTCTAATTTTCTACGCATGAACTTAATAATGGTAATGTTTATCCCATCATTCCCATTTAAAGATAGTAAGAGTTTTATCCAGTACTTTTATTCGATGCTTGGGATAGTAGAGTGGAATTTGCTGTCGAATCGTGAAAAGCACAGCCGTTGGTTCCAGACTGTTGCTAACATACATATATATATATATATATATATATATATATATATATATATATATATATATATATATATATATAAGCAGAATAAGCAGATGATTTCTCACGAATAAAACAGTTCTAGTCCTGTAGAAGCTTTTCTATATTAAAACATTTATACTCTGCTATGTATTGAGTACCTTACTTACTGTGGTTACCCCTGATTCAACCCGAAATAACTTATCTATATCTATATATATCAAACAAAAGATATGTATCATGAGAGTGGCAATAGCGTCTGCTTGTCTGAAGATTCTATGCAAATATCACTTATAGCAATGTATAAGCGTGCGTACACACACATATATGTGTGAACTGTTATTTTGATATTGTATAGATAAAACAACGTGTAACATACAATATATATACGTATATATATATATATATATATATATATATATATATATATATATATATATATGAGTTCGGATCTAGCTGTAAAAACGGTCGGAGCTCAGCCGTCGGGGTTCTAACTCATTTCCCATATATATAAATTTGGTTTCTTATAAATGAAACCATTTTAAAATTAGAACGCTTTTCTTCCCCATGTATATGCCAGTTTTTAATATAATCATATTTTCAATAGAAAAAACAATAAACTTCATATGCATTCAGTTACACACCTACATATATGTAATAACGACAGGACCATGATCGCATACACAAAATAAACAAATAAAGAATCAAAGTCGAAGAAATATTCCGCGTGGACATTCGATCTGCCTGAAATACCAAACCAAACGTCCCTCAAATCACACTCTATTTTCTTAAAAATAGATAGACACACTGTACAATATAGTCATTGTTCCCCTATGTCTGAAAATAAAAGCAGATGGTTACAGATGGTATATCTTTTATCATAGTTTTGATCTCTTTATGATTGACCTAGCTAGGCCACAAGAATTCCATACACACTTAAGAAAATGTTTAACTAAAGAACTATAAAATATTTTCCCTCCATCTGAGCAGGACACGCGCGCGCGCCCGCACATATATACATAGGCACAAACAGACACACACTCACTTACACATCCATTTATATATATATAAATATATATACATACATATATATATATATATATATATATATATATATATATATATATATATATATATATATATATATACACTGTATATATATATATATATATGTATATATACTGTATATATATATATATATGTATATATATATTGGTTAGAAAAAAAGAGATATAGGGAAATGTGAGAGGTATACATCAAACAGAAAATGTAAGATACAATGGCATTTTATGTTCGTATATTTTCCTCTTTGAGTACAATATTCCACGAAAGATAATATATGGGTGTTTCGAAAAGCGTTTTACATTGTTTCTATCTATTTTTATGTTAATTCAAGCATCAAATTAAAGGTTTTCTTTGACTGTTTAGACCTTAGTCTCATTTAGACCTCAAACAACAGACGCTACATATTTACTGTTTGGTGGAGTTACATTCTTAAGCACAGCGATTAAAAATACTCAATCGTTAAAGGCGTTATTCTTAAAGCTGATTTATGTCGACCTTTCCTCTTAATGTATGTGAGGTTGTAGCAATATTCCATATTTGTTGAACAGATCTCCGTCATCGCTTTAGAGGAAATAATGCACTACAAATCGTAATTCTTTTCTCAAACTCTCCTGTTTAGAGGTCATCCACCATCTTGAATGTTATCAGTATCAACAGCTTGGTTTAATAGTTGAAACGATATTACGAAGTAATAAAACGCTTTCATATCCTGCCGAGTGTGTTTACTGTGTTTATTTGGGCAAGAATTATAATATATATACATACATATATACATACATACACACACACACATACACACACACATACACACACACACACACACACACACACACACACACACACACACACACACACCCACACACACACACACACCCACACACACACACACACACACATATATATATATATATATATATATATATATATATATATATATATATATATATATATATATATATATATGTATATATATATATATATATGTATATAAATATGTATATATATATGTATATATATATATATATATATATATATACACACACTAAAATGCAAGATAAATAATAGAAAACTTAATAACAAAAATACCATTTATCACGTTACTGGCAACAGAAGAATTACAGTTAAGACATTGGTGATGTTTTTATTCAATTTTATGGAAAGTATCTGTATTACGTTAACTGGAGATCAATACTACTTGGGTTCAGTTCTCGAATGGAAGCAATTGACTTCCTTATAAGCTGGTAATGTCTATGATGAAGATAATATAATGTAATTGTATTTTCCTTTCTTGTAAACCGCCTTTCAGCGTAGGTATGGAGACCTCGGAAATACATTCTGTTTCAGAAGAAAATACACAACTTAGTACTTAGTTTAAGATATGTATCACATAAAACATTTCTGTATATATCAACTCTTCATTCAAAAGACAAATATAACAAACATATATTCTTCGTCAAGTCCTATACTAGAGATATCAACCTCACATCCAACCATATGAAATTATTACCTTATTTCTATCAGAGTAAATGTGAATGCAACGTCCTTCTATATACGCATATATTCATAATGGCCTTTAGTTAATGTTATTGAGAAAATATCAATGGTTTAATGAGAGGACGGATTTGCAAGGTCCACAAAACTGGAAGAAATCATAAATGTGTTCCAAATACTTGTAACAAACTGGAGTTCACTAAAAAAACTTAATCATCAGATGGTTGTTATAAACCGAGTGAGGAATAAAATATACAACCCGCAACGAGTTACAGTTCATCTAATAAGGTTCAGCACCGTTTCCTCGACCTAATTTAACCCATGTTCATAGAAATATCGTATTCTAACCCATTTATGCGAGGCTGAAGAAAACTTTATTCACCTTTTAGACGAAACAAAGCATATGATTACGTACTATTCTAAGCATATTTACAGCACGATTAGATAATAGTATGTTTAAATGAATATACTCGAGATAGATTGTCCACATGATTGGCTACAATACATATATAAACACATATGTGAAAGTGAAGTGGAAGATTTTTTATCGGACCTATTAAATGTATGTTTGTGGTTGTACCAGTGTTCTTTGAATTTTGTAGAAGTGGCACCTATATAGTTAAACATTTTGTCTCTAGTTTTTACTGTGGATTTATAAATTAAGTTTTTGTCTAAGCAATTGTTTTGTAAAGTGCAGTTTGATTCAATTCTACAGTTACATTTTCTGGAGTTTTTGTTACTAGGAACGGTACTATTATTATGAATATTGTTATTAGAAATATTAATATTGTTAACTTGGTGTGTTTGGTTAGGGTTTAAATTTAAGTTTCTATTATTAATTCCATTTATATTTTGTGCTATGTTCATAGTAGTAGAGTAAGATAGTTTTATAATGTGTCTATTAAAAATAGAGTGGTATCTGTGAGCTTTAGGAAAACACTTATCCAGTGCTTTCAAAATAGTTTTGCTACAGGTGTTTTAACGCCCAATGAGAATGGGAGAGAGTACCAAATAATATTTCTAGTTCTAGTTATTTTGTTTGGTTTACTATTTAAGTTGAATTGCTTATTGTTATTATAATTGTTTCTACTTTAGGCACAAGGCCAGCAATTAACCAGTACATTACTGGACTTAATGTTCCTGGATATGCCAATATTTATAAAACAAACTTATTGTTATTATAATGAATTCTATTGTTATTATAATGAATTCGGTGTATTGGCAGTATCGATAGAGGGTCGGACGCCATGCTTTCCAGCATAGTTACGTCCCTTTACGATCTGAGTTTAAATCCCGCCGAGGTTGACTTTGCCTTTCATCCTTACGGGGTCGATAAAATAAAGTACCAGTAATACACTGGGTAATTGCTGGCTTTGTGCCTAAAGTAGAAACAATTATAATGAATTCTAGGATGATTTATCATGTTATTGTTGTCTAAGTATTTAATTTTATTCGAGTATCCTGCTGATTGTAATATTCTGCCTTATCATCAAAAATATTTTTATTAGCAGAATGCGTGAAATCCGTTACTGGACGCTATTGACAATAGTATTTTTTATTTATTTCAAGGATGATTAGAATTGAAACTTACATAATTTAGATTTTCATTAATGTTATGGAATGGATAATAAAGACATGAGCTAAGGTTTAAGGTTACATCTAAGAAGTTAACGATTTTATAATTATTCTCGATTTCTAAATTAAGGTTGAACCTTTAAGATCTCGTTCCTGGATATGTCAATATTTATAAAACAAAGTTTGTATTATATCTGATGAGGGCGTACCAAAGTTTTGGTACCCTTCAAATATATATAATAGAATACATATGGTTTTATAAATATAGTTTCCATTTATTAATATCATATATATATATATATATATATATATATATATATATATATATATATATATATATATATATATATATAGAAAAGATGAATATAAAATGAAAGTGCTTTTTTTAAAAAGGAATTTATTAGGTATTGACATATGTTTCTGTAACAGACGGAATACCTATGTATCGCTGCTTGCGTAATCATATAATGTTAGCAAGTATTCGATAGCAAATGTATAATCAGTTGTCACTTCTTCAGAGATTTTGGATAAATTGGATAAAATCAGAAAAATTGAAGTATTTATATTAGTAATAGAGGAAGAAGAGAGGGGATAGTATATGACAGATGGTAATTCAATTTACTGCTAAACAAGTATATAAAGGGTTTCTAATGAGAATACCACGAGTAAATGGTTCATTTTATCTAAATAAGAATTTTTGGGAGTGCCAATTTTAATCTCTACTTGACCAATTGGACAGTGGACAGGGCTGGTCATTTGGTGTAGTAGTATTAATTATAAAGTGTCAATTGGGGAAGGGGGAGATTTCGATTGCTACTGAATAACATCAATGCTAGTAGCCAGCTGGTATATGCATTAGGGAATTGAATTAAGAAATCAGAAATCTCATTTTATCTATAGCAGTTTATATTAAATGGTAAATAATAGAAGAGTTGATAGAATTAAGACTAATAGAGAATGTTAATATCTATTTTGACAATCAAACGGAGATAGAGACAAGCGTTCAATCCTGGTAGTATTTATAATATGAAAATGTAGATTTTAAGCGATGGTTACAGTATAACGATCGTTCTATTCTGTTATTCAATAAAATGTTTTTGGATTTCATAATACAAAATAATTCCACATTACATAATTTACAAAATTCCTGTTCGTGGGGTTATGGGGGGGCAGACGCTATTATATCCCATTTTAGGTGAAATTGTTGGTTATTTTCACGCAGCTGCCAAGCCCTGTCTGCGAGTGTTGTTACATAACGCTGGTTTTCATGTTTATCGAGTAACGATGTCTATAAAGGCGTGATTTGAAGGAGGTAGCTCTAGATCCCACATATTACCACTTCTGTCTATCCGACTCGATAGTACATTTGTATACGATGTTGCGTTCAAGACACTGATTGTTCAACGGACACATTCCTGGTTGGACACAGTTGCAATTATAATTTTGCGTTGTTGTATTGTCATGGATGGGTTGATGAGGTTGCTTAGGTAGGACAGGATGTTGTTTGTTGTTTTGTGATGTTATAGCTAATGTTTTACGTATATTGTTATGTGTTGGAAGGCGTTTATACAATCATTTTGCGTTAAGCTTTTTTATATGTTGTTCAATATTAGGGGCGGTTGAATATGAAAGTCGAATAGTGTTAGGGTTTAAGATTTTATTATATTTATGTGATGTTGGAAAGTGTTTTTTTAACTAATCGAAAGAATTGTGAGGGTAGATTGGTTTTAATAGAGTTGTTATAGACCGGGTTGTACCAAATATACTCTTTACATCGCCTTCTGTTTGGTGGTGTGCGACTATTATTGTGTCTATTGCGGTAGTGTATGTATGGTGGTGATTCTGTGCTATTTCTACTCCTATGGGATTTATTTTGGGTGTTTTGGTGATCTTCGACTATATACTCTATATTATCTAGGTGTCCGGCTTTCCTAAGTGCATCATCATAATATTCGGCATGTTCTTTGAAGGTTTGTTGGTTGGACGACAGGCGGGAGATTCTAAGAGAAACATTTCTAGGGATGGATTTAATTATAGAGAGTGGATGGTTAGAACTCGTATATACATATTTAAGGTTCTCATTTAGTTTATGGAACGGTTTAATCGTATCTGTATTGAGATTCAAAGTAACATCAAGGGAATTGACCTCTTTGAGGTTATATTCAAATGTAATATTTAATCCCAGTTCCTTAAAAAGCTTTCTGATATTTTTACGCATCCTTTCTAAATTCTGGTTATTCATATGCTTAACTAATAGGAGCGCATCATCCCGGTAGATTCCACCGTGGAGATCCTTGAATTTTCCTTGTGGTCTGTGGGTGATATAAATTCCCACAAGATCTGTTACTTCCGCTGAATCATTAGAACCCATAGTAATATCAAAATTAGAAGGTCTATCTTTGCGAACCCAGTAGCTATCATCGAATTTAACTATAGTTTTCCTCGCTTCCATAATAATTTTAATTTCAGCATCCGTAAGGTCGGAATTAGCCTTAGCGAACGAAAGAGCTTCATGTAGAGTATCAGGTGAAATTGAGGAATAATATTCATCAATATCAAACTGAATAAATTTAGATTTTTTCTTATCAGTAACGTTATTAAACCATCTTATTGCTTCACGAGTGTTACCCCATAGTTTAATTTCTACTTTAACCTTAACTTGGGGGATAATTCTGTCTAGTATATAATTCTGTCTAGTATATATTTGCTAAATGTAAGTATGTATGTACGTATACATACATACTTACATTTAAGTAAGTGCCGTACTAAGAGTGAGAAATGAAATTTCGTTTTCATTTTATTACAACTTATCGTTTTCGGTGCGCCTGGCCGACTGAACTCACTCGATATGCAAATTAGGCTGCTCAGCCGTTAATTTTCATAAGGAAAGTATATACTTTCGAACGTTCAACCATCTGGCAGGAGGGTATACGGTGCTGATGATAGCAAACAAGCTTGAAACTAGTACATCATTCCTGTGTCAGTGTTGAACAAAAAGGTGACGTGGTTGCCTTAACACCGTACGGCATAAATTCAGGCTGTCAGTTTGTTTACAAACGGACAAAGCGGACGTTATAATAAGCGTCCGCTAAACTGCTACGTACATATATGTATGTGTACCTGTATGTATATATATATATATATATATATATATATATATATATATATATATATATATATATATATATATGCATGCTACTGTACGTCTGTATACATATATGTATGTACGTATACATACATACTTACATTTAAGTAAGTGCCGTACTAAGAGTGAGGAATCAAATTTCGTTTTCTTTTATTACAACTTATCGTTTTCGGTGCGCCTGGCCGACTGAACTCACTCGATATGCAAATTAGGCTGCTCAGCCGTTAATTTTCATAAGGAAAGTATATACTTTCGAACGTTCAACCATCTGGCAGAAGGGTATACGGTGCTGATGATAGCAAACAAGCTTGAAACTAGTACATCGTTCCCGTGTCAGTGTTGAACAAAAAGGTGACGTGGTTACCTTAACACCGTACGGCATAAATTCAGGCTGTCAGTTTGTTTACAAACGGACAAAGCGGGCGTTATAATAAGCGTCCGCTAAACTGATACGTACATATATGTATGTGTACCTGTATATATATATATATATATATATATATATATATATATATATATATATATATATATATATATGCATGCTACTGTACGTCTGTATACATATATGTATGTACGTATACATACATACTTACATTTATATATATATATATATATATATATATCACTGCCCTTAAACACGCTGTGACTTCTCTCTCCCACGTGTAGTTGGACGGTCGCTTAAAAATTCTCTTAGTGTTGTCTGAAATGTATGGCCTTACACACGCTGATGAACCTGGGTTATTTCATTTCTGTCAACAACTTACTGGCGTAACAGATCACTTTGGATTTGTACGTGTGTTATATAGTTATAGAGGTATTTATTTACGCTTTAAATTATATTTTTAATTATCGTGTCTATATTATGCCTTTCATAGTTTATAGATTCCATACATCAGTGATTTTTCCCTGTTTTTTTGATAGCGCACTGTATCTCTCTCTAGTGTGTTACCCTTTCAACATATTGTATTTTAAAGTGCTCAGGATTTTCTCTCCTTTGAGCACATTATTTACAGAGAACGGCGAGAGTCTATGGCTCCGTTAATGTATCGTGATATATATTTATATATATATATATATATATATATACACCCACCCTTTTATTATATGATATAACATAATATAATACATATATGCACATATATGCATATATATATATATATATATATATATATATATATATATATATATATATACAGAGAGAGAGATACCGAGAGAGAGCGAGAGAGAGAGAGAGAGAGAATATTTATATATGCAACGTATATAAGGAGTGTCAGTTGCATAATTGTGTGCAAATCTGCCTATATATATTAATAAATTAAATGTGTTTAACTAAGACATAAGCTATATATTATGAAATATGTGAAGTTACAAATATAACTTGTATGAAACGTTTTTGATGTTCTTTGGTGCAATTATTCTGAGAACCGGTTATCCGACTTCAATAACTTAAACATATATATTCATATATATATATATAACGAAGGAAATGTGGTAAGGAACCAAGTGGACCTTAACGCACCAAAGTACTCAATACTTAGGGTAGTAGAGTGGGTAATAGGAACAAGTAAGACCCCGACGGCTGAGCTCAAGCCGTTTCGACGGCTAATTCTGTCAGAATTAGCCGTAGAAACGGCTTGAGCTCAGCCGTCGGGGTCTTACTTGTTCCTATATATATATATATATATATATATATATATATATATATATATATATATATATATATATATATATATATATATATATATATATATATATATATATGTGTGTGTGTGTGTGTGTGTATGTGTATACACACACACACATATATATATATATGATGAAATATATGGAGAATAGAAATGGTTGTGTAGTTGATATTTAATGTAACTTAAAATGCAGTGGGAATACGAAGTAAGCAAGAACGGTGGGAGGCGGAGATTTCCTCATCAGTTGTCCACTGGGGCTCTCGGATATTTCTACGCTTTAAAGACAAGATATCTACCGCCCAGGGCGTTCAATAATTGGATAAGTTATTGGGAAAATGGAAGAAAGAGCAAAGGAGAAGAAAAGAGAAAACAGTAACAAAACAGCAAAAAAAAAAAAAAAAATAACAAACCGAGCAATATGCGAGAACTATAGGTAGGAAATCCAAGACCACTGGATCAGAGAACTTAAGTTTAAGACTGAGTGGTCGAGAGGAAAGGGAGAGACACACGTCCGATCGCCGCAGTTGTAAGTGAGAAGAGAACTGCTAAACGGTCAGACGAGTGATTGAAAGTGAGAGGGAGAAAGGGGGATGAAGAAAGTGGGGTAAGAGTAGATAGGGAGAAAGAGAGAGGAAGAAAGAGGGGTGAGAGTAGAAAGTAGCGAAATAGGTAGGTAGAAGGGGAGAGAAGAATAGTCACAGCGAAAAACATGATGAAATATATGGAGGATAGATATGGCTGTGTAGTTGCTATTTAAGGTAATTTAAAATGCAGTGGGAATAAAGGGGAAGAAAAGAGAAAACATTAACAAAACAGCAAAAAAGCAACAACAAGCCGAGTAATATGCGAGCAACTATAGGTAGGAAATCCAAGGCCACTCGATAAGAGAACTTAAATTCAAGACTGAGTGGTCGAGAGGAAGATATATATATATATATATATATATATATATATATATATATAGAGAGAGAGAGAGAGAGAGAGAGAAGTTGAAATTGGAAATAGCTCGGAAAATATATTTAAGGGTCTGTTCTCCTTTTTTTCCCATCTTTGATTCGTCAAAGCGACATTATTGAAAAAAAATGAGAGAGACAACTCTTTTAAAAATGTGTTTTATAATGTATATAAAGTATATACAGTATAACCGGTTTCGATGTATTAGTAAAATTCATCTTATCAAATGGTGAGTATTACAATTAAAAGGAATTAGTAAGAATTAAAAACTAAAAATTAAAGATTTAAAATTAAGTGTTAAATAAGTTTTTTTCATCCAACGAGCTTTTGGTCCGACGACGTTTGATTCTAGAGTCGGTCCATATCGATACAGATCGAGCCTTGAGCTAATCAATAGCTAAAAGCGCGTCACCAATCAATAAACGTAATGAAGGCTGGACCAATCGTCCTTGTATTATGGCGGTGGATTGGCAGTATCGGTAGAACGTCGGACGCCATGCTTTGACGCTTAGAGTTACGGCCTTTCCATTCTCAGTTCAAATCCCGCCATGGTTAATTTTGCCTTTCCATCTTAC
>OZ024743.1:19741294-19743794 GCA_964016885.1 Eledone cirrhosa | reverse complement strand
AAAAATTCATAAAGGGCAAATATTTAAGACATAATGACGATATTTCTTGATGTTTAATTTAACATTCCCCATAATATTAAATTCGTGACTGTATTTGTCCGTGTGAAATCAACAGAATTTCAGTATTCCTATGCTTAGCTATTATTTAGGTAGTCACTTTGAAACGTATATCAGTTTACACACAAAAGGAAATATTGAAACATTGCCATTCGATGTTATTATATAGATTGTTGTTTGGTATCCTAACATCACAAATATGCTACAAAATTCAATCTATTCCAGAATGAATGTTGTTGACATATTCAAGTATAGTCAAAAGATCAGCTCGGAGCCCAACATCCTTATATCATTTCCCCTGTTTGATCATAGCTTTAGAAAGCTACACAATTCGAAATAGATATTAAAACTTTGGTGTTGAATAGATTGACAACATTTATATAGAAAGAACCGCAATTTTCATACTCGTTTTCTCAGGCGATGAGTGATCATATTCAGTATTTGCTGACAACAGCAGACACACATTAGAATTTGAGATACTATATAGGTTACTACTTTGAGAATATTTAATTATATAACCAACAAGATATAGATTTAAGTGACAGACATTAATATATTTTCTGTGATGGATGTCAAATTCCCATATACTATTATCATTGTATGACGATATATACGTTTTTTCATGACGAAAATATTAATTCCAAACTAAGAAATTGTAGGAAATAAGTTTTAGTTTTAATTAAATTATTGCAAAGTGTCTGTAGAGTGACACATCTATTTGTTTGGCTAGAATATATTTCTGTTAACTATATTATCAAGTTGATAAAAGAATACTAATTTTCAATATATATATATCATTGATCATAGGTCAAAAAGCATTCAAATTAAAGTAGATCCAGAATACGAATGAAATATGATGCACAAAAATCATTTGTCCATAACGTTACTCGATTAAATCTTTGAAATCCAAAGCCAATCATGAAAAAGGAAGATATTTCGCAATTCTTATTAATATGCTGGAATAGTTTGCAAAGGTGACCAAAATACTTTGATCTATACAATTTTTATTCAGCGCCATGTTGCCAATGCTGACCTAATAACCACGAAGCTTCCAATCTTTATTTTATCTTACTCCATACGGCTGCCAATTATGTATAATGTGGAAGCTGCACAATAAGAAACCATTTCATAGGTAGGTTTCATAAGAAAAGACTGATATAAAGATATAGTGAGTCTAACAATGTAATTGCTCAATCTATTGACATTGCTGCTGAAATCAATGAATCAAAATTATGCCTTTCCAGACTTGTGATTGGAATATAGTGAATAATTTATTCCGCGCAGCAACTTTAGCAAATGATTTACTGCATGCTCTTGGTTTGCACGGTTATAGTTATAGTTGAAATGTTCTTTGTTGAAATTATGCCGATGTTGATATGCTAGACTTGAAGAAGGAAATGTTTTCTGAACCGTTAACTATGAACTATGTTTAACATGTGACAGGAAGTAAAAATGATGTGAAATTTGTAAAAGAAAATTTAGATAAAACTGAAATATTTCCAGTTTTATTATTGAAGAGAAACAATAAACTACACATGTACAATAAATAATTGCAGTGCATATTGAAGTATCATGCCAAATTATTTCGTCTCATCATTCTGATTGACCGTAACAATCCATTTCTAACTTTGGTTAACATTTAGCACTGTATAAAGGAGTAGATACATAAAATATGCAGAGATGGAATATGCATGCATTACATAGATAGATATTGCTATAACTGCTTACAAGAATGTGCAGTTTATTTGGATCAGACATTATTTTACTGCCGTATTCCCAAGATTTGTGTTAAAGGAAATATGTAATATCATGAGGTATACGATGAAGACCAAGTTCATTATTTTAGAGGTTTGAATCATTGGACTGCGGCCATACTAGCGTATTTTATTCCTGGTTTTAGGCTATTACGTATTTCAGCCTGGTATTTATATTGGCGATTGTTAAATCACTAAGTTATGCTTTTTGTCACAACACTAGTTTTTGGAATCTCCGTTCAGTCATCAAACACAAACATGCACTTAATACATACATATATACATACATACCTACCTAGATAAATACATGGTGATTGCTTCATCTTTGCAGATGATTGCCGTCTCCCTATGCAACCCATCAACCGTCCCCAACTCTAAACCTCCGTTCATGTCTTCTTATGTGGCTTTTAAGTCCAGCTGCAGATTTGCATGGTCTGCAGCAAATGTGACAGACAAACGATGTGCCATTTAATTGATTGATTGAGTCAGTTTGTGGGATGTTATCCTTATGTATCCCCAGTCGGCAAGATACTAGAAGAATAGCAACAATTTATTGTAGTTTGCATTAAACGAGATACGTCAGTTGGCTTGAAACTCGGAAAATGGAGAGGCAAATCCATGCCGGGTAGTGCAAATATCTGGTACTGGATCGACAGCTCGATTGTTTGGAGTCGGGTTTAGACTGGATC
>OZ024743.1:19681294-19736294 GCA_964016885.1 Eledone cirrhosa | reverse complement strand
GGAAAACTGTTTGCAAGAAAAACAAACGAAAAAACAGTGCAGCTTCGCCCTACAAAAGCGAGGGCAAACAAAGAGGGAGTAAAGGCTGCAAGGCGACTTGCAGCAACACCACGACCCTCACCATCACCACTACAAACATCACCACCAACAACAACCATACCACCATTAACATCACCACAAACACCAACAACGCAAACACAACAGGGTACACTCACTCAATAGGAGCAACAAGAAAACAACAGCAACAAAACAACTGCCCCCCCCCCCCCCCCACACCCCTCGCAAAACAAAATTACACAGCCATAAACTTTGCAGCACAAGAACTCATGAAACATAAAGCAGCACACAGATATTACAGTAACATATTTTAAACTGGAACATTATAAACATTTAAAACTAAAATTCCCCAAAGCAATCGGGGATTTCAGAGGGTCACTCGCCAAGAGAATATACACAGATATCATCTTGGAGACACCCATGACCAGCCGGAGGGACGGTTCGTCTATCCCTTCCTCACACGATCAAGGTAAGTGATCCTTTCTCATTTACCTCGTTCTCCACTCAGCATGGCCGTACTTAGAATAGGCAGTGTAAATTTTATGTTGGACTTAAAACTATAGTTTTTAGCATTAAAGTCACAGAAATGCAAGAAGTCAATTAAACTATCCTGTGATCCTTCCCAGACAAAAAGGATGTCATCATTGAATCGTAACTAGAATATTGGTTCATGACCATATAGGGATTTGAATGTCTTCAGTAACTGTTTCGAATATCGTCATGAAGACATTAGCGAAATTAACTGCCAGAAGGGTACCCATGGCGCAATCCCTCGTTTGGTGGTAAAAGTTTTGTCCAAACTTCAGTGTTTTTTTGTAACACAAACCTCAATAGTCTGCAGATACATGCCTCTACCCCTTCATCGTGGTCAATATTGGGATATAAGGAAGAAACATCCATGGTTACCAATAACGTTGCTTAAAAAAGTGCTTTAAAAAGTTGTTGATTTTTTGACACAATTATTATCATTATTAAGATTTTCATCCCGCCGATGTTAACTTTTCCTCTCATCCTATCGGGGTCGATAAAATAAAGTACCAGTCACGCACTGGAGTCGATTTAATCGACTTTCCCCTTCCCCCAAATTGTTGGCCTTGTGCCTATATAAGAAACCATTATTAAAATCTCCAGCAGGGCGGTGGATTGGCAGTATCGGTAGAGGGTTGGACGCCATGCTTTGCAGCATAGTGTTACGGCCCTTTATAATCTGAGTTCAAATCCCGCCGAGGTTAACTTTGCCTTTCATCCTTACTAAGTCGATAAAATAAAGTATCAGTCACGTACTGGGGTCGATTTAATAGACTTTCCCCTCCCCCACAATTGCTGGCCTTGTGCCTATATAAGAAACCATTATTAAGATTTCCATTATTATTTTTATTGCACATCAATACTGCTTTACCTGGCACGGTGGGTATGAGCAGTTTAGTTTTTGTTGATGTTGTTCCTATTGTATTGATAGTACTTTTCGTAATAGGTGTTTAGTGTCTAGTATTGCTGTCTTTTGTATGCAGTATATATCTGAAAGTCCTGCAGTTTTGGCTATGTATTTGTCTGTGTTTTTTTTTTATCATTCCCAGAGCACCTATTATTGTAGGTTTTGTTTCTGTTTTCATTTTCCTCATTCGAATTATTTCTATCTCTAGATCTTTATATTTAGAAAGTTTCTTTATTTCCTTTGAAGATATATTGTTGTCTGTGGGGATTGATACGTCTATAAGAAGGCATTTTTTGTTTGTTTGTTGTCTTTGACTATAAAATCTGGTCGGTTGGCTTTGATCTCTCTGTTCGTATGTATTGGCATATCCCAGAGATTAGTATTATCATTATTATTAGGGCGGTGGTTTGGCAGTATCGGTAAAGCGTCAGACACCATGCTTTGCAGCATAGGCGTTATGGCCCTTTACAGTCTGAGTTCAAATTCCGCCGAGGTTAACTTTGCCTTTCATCCTTACGGGGTCAGTAAAATATAGTAGCAGTAATGATCTGGGGTAATTGCTGGCCTTATGCCAAAAGTAGAAACATTATTATTATCATTAGTAGTAGTAGATGGCTAGAAATATTCCGAAATAAGTAAATATCTATTTCAGATTGTCTGAAAATCAATGTGCCTGGGAAAAGAACTAACATTTCAGAGTTACAGCTCGGTTCTCTCCAAATTTCATTTCATTATACGTTGATATTTCCTACTTAGCACGTTTCTGAACTCTAAATAACGGTCGTTTACTACAAACTGTATTTTATCTTAATGAAACTGATAAAGAGAAAACAAGCAAAAAAAACAACAAAATAATAACGTTAATAGTAGGGAGGCAAATATCAGAAATGATTAATAACCATTAAATTATTACTATTTAACTGAGCTCAGGTAACACGCGAAATGATTAAAAACAGTGTGTTCAATGAATAACATGAGATTAATTCGTGTTAAATTTCCTGCATTACTTTGTCTATTCCATCAAATTATTTGCAGAAGAATTGATAATTTTGTCTCAGGAAAGATAATGTATAGTTTATCGAAAATCTAGAATTACATCCAAGTGAATGCGTAAACCTTGAATGTAATTACATTGGCGCTAACATGGACAGCGACAAAGCTGAATGCCATAAATAGATACTAAAC
The DNA here is from genome assembly GCA_964016885.1 of Eledone cirrhosa. Lineage (NCBI taxonomy): Eukaryota > Metazoa > Mollusca > Cephalopoda > Octopoda > Eledonidae > Eledone > Eledone cirrhosa. Next base: position 19,733,617 of record OZ024743.1, on the reverse strand, counting down.
TATGATAGGCGTAATGCGTCATGCTGAACACTTAATCATGTGCTGTTATTGGTACGAATGGTGTTAGGTAATGAACAATTTACTGAAACTGATGTCAGAATATCGACATAGAACGATATCTTACACTATAATATAGGAAACAAGTTCTGTCTTATTACCATAGTTTTCGGATATTTAACTATATCATTTGTGACTATGGTGTGATTTAGTTCAGGAAAATAAGATTGGCAATGTTTCATACAGTCATTACCTAATTGAGGTTAACAACTATCAAATCACTTATTAGCGTATTTATCATATTTTAAAGATATTTTCAAGGAATCAGTGACATCCAAATTCACATAAATAGCACCAAATCTGGAAAAACCAACACGTCTTTATATTAATTTGTTTATTTCTAATTGAGCCTATTAATCCATTCAATATATTTAATTACATTTAAAATGTTTTCAGATAATCTACAAACGGACTTGACAATCCAATTGCTATTTTGAAGTAGTTGTCGGATATTTCTATTCAGTGTAGCTAAAACCACAGACTATAAGAAAATAGAAAGCAATTTATACACACACCACATTAATTGGCCGCTAGTGAGAATTTGACAAAATGCCTGTTATGCTTAATTACGTTATCCACAATAGAGTAAATTAAATAAGTCATTCAGCATAATATCATATATGTTATCTTACTTTGAAATAAAGTTTTATATTGAAGTAGATCAAAACCATATTTTGAACTAAAACGCTTTAGTGATGCAATTTTTATATATTCTTCCTCAATTAGATTCACCTCAGTTAAAGTCACTTAGTCTTTATTGTGGCTCCTTAGAAATATTGATATTTGGTATTAATCATCTGATGGTATGGCCTGTACAAAAATAACTGTAAATTGCTTGTAATTTGAAAGAAATACAAACACAGAATTATGGGTTGCAGAAAAGGAGCAGACATTTTTCTATTATCGATAAAATAACAAATATGACTCAGTGAATAGAAAATATATCTTTTAAAGTAATGAGTTGAATTCCAGAAACTCTTTTAGCCAGAACCTTATAGGTCTTGCATGTCTCTATCATTAGGAGGAGTACTGTCTGGAATATAGTGACGGGAAAAGTCCAGATATATAGTTTACTCCCAATTGACGTAATTGCCCCGTTATGAAACATATAAAAATGTAAACTCATGTCGAGAAGTAGACAGATCTGACTTGTTTATCTTTTCCGAATATCATACCAACAATGTGAACATTGAGGCAATATTATTTATGATATTTGCTATATATAAGAAACAGTTATTTATATTGACAATACATAAATTCTCGAGAGCTATTCCTCAAAATTATGATATAAATCATTGAATAAAATTTTATTACAATGTCACTTCTATTTTACGATGTCTGCAGAGGTAGTTACATGTCTTCAATTCAATCTATTTGTATATAGTACAGGTATCTATATGATAAACTACTAGATACTTGAATCGCAAAGTTGAATCTAATAGGATTTAATGATGCAATTCACTGTCTACGCAATAGTTTATACTTCAGGAAATATGAATTTCTAATATAGGCACACTGCCAAACAATATGAGTAGGTAATAGCATATTCCGGCGATCCACAATATTTGACTGGCATTTATTATATTGATCACGAAAGGAAGGACGGGGTAAAACGACCAGATGATGAGGATTCTGTATATAAATAGGAGATGGTTAAATATATAAAAGCCTTCAGTCAGTCACACTACCGCGAAGATACTCCCTTATATCTCATCACGTTGATGCTTCCCACAATAGGAAACCAGCAGACTGGATTTCAAACCAGTAAGAGAACGTCTATATGGTCACTCCTCACATTAGAAATAGCAGCTATATCTCCTTGAAAGCACATTCGTTTTTAGGATACGTTGTATACTGTAGTCACAGATCGCCTGAATAGGATCTGTCATAACGTATCAGCGAGGAACGGAAAATGATGTGTAGCCTCTTATCGTGGGTCTTCCTTTGATTAGATAACAAAGATTTTGGGTAAAAACAACAACAAAAATAATCAGCGTGAGTGAAGGGCTACACAAATATATGACAAAGTCACTATGCGGTCACTCTAATTGCCAGAAATAGCAGTCAAAGAACATTATACAAAACGAAAGGGAACACCGAATAATGGCGTATTGGAGTTACTACATTAAAGTAGGTTTGGAATGTATTTGATCATAAGTGACCTCGATCAGAGCAAACCAGGAGGTTAAATAAGAAGTCTTAACAATAAGCCAAACAGCCAACAATATTTTATCATTTAGGAGGAGAATTCACGATTGTTTGCACTGCTAGAAATAGTAACCAAAACTCTCTCATGTAAAACGAAAAAAAGGAAACAGCATGCCGAATAATGTATTCCTAGATATGCCATGGCTGAAAATAAGATAGGGTGTTGTGAATTGGAACTACGGTGAATATAAATATACCGGACTTGATACAAGGATAGTAGGTACGAATTCGAAATAATACTATGTGATGAGATGTTGGTTCTTTCCAATTCTAATTAGGTTTGCGCAGTCACGTAACACTGATTATTTGTGTTGTTGTTTTTCCCCACAATCGTTGTTATCTAATCAAAGGAGACAACAAAAAGAGTTTCAAAAAGTCTTATTAGTTTCACATTTTATATTGGAAAGAGGAATGAATGTTCGATGTGTCGGGCTTAAGCCCTTCTTCAGGAGTACAAAATAGAGACAAGATCACAAAGGAGAAACAGAAAAAAAGGTCCAGTAAAGACACACCCACACTCATACACAACCCCAAAACGAAAATGGAGATGGAAAACAAGAAAACCGTTAGGTAATCTTGGTAACGAGTAGGAACGGAAAGGGGAGTGTGTATGTATTAGTGTCGTTATATGTGTGAGTGTAAGTGTATATTAAAACGTGTGTGATTTTTCAAGATAGATTTTTTAAAGTAACAAAGATAATGAGTGTATGCGTATATCCATGCGTTAGCGGCAGAGGACATGAATGTATTAGTGAATATAAGTTAGAATGTGTGTACTGTATATGTACGTTGAAGTACTTTGTGTGTGTGTATAAAATATCGATAGTCTAGCGTATGTCCGAGAGAAGAGTGGATTAGTATGTGTGAGTATGTGATAAATTTTAACGTGTATATGTATGTTGAAGTTTATAATGTGTACGTGAAAAGTTTCTAACTGTGATATGTATGAAAGCGTGAATGTATTAACGAGTATGTGTCATAGGATAATGGACGTAGTTTAGGGTGTGATAGAGAGTGTATATATATATATACGTGGATGTGGTATGTATTTCTCCCACCCCACCTATATATATATATATATATATATATATGTGCGTGTGTGTGTGTGAGAGAGTGTGTGTATAAAAGGTAAAGGCACCTGTTTGTCATGAAATGTCATGAAGTTTGCACTTAGAAAGTGCTCCCCTGAGGCACAAACATGGGCAAGGCTTTTTCTTTAAGATCTGTAGTGACGCATTTATGCCAACCACCATTTTTTCTACCACCAATGATGTCCAAGGAAAAGTCATTTCTTCAGCTGTGTGAAGTGCAAGAACGGGAAATAAGGTGTCTTTCTCAGGGACACAACGCAGTCACGGTGCAGGTATCTAACTCATAACTTCACGATAGTGAACCCACCTCTCTAATCAGTAAGCCATGCCCCATCACACATACCCACGCACGCACACACACGCACACACACACACACACACACACACACACACACACACACACACACACACACACACACACACACACACACACACACAGACACACACACACACACACACACACACACACACACACACACACACACACACACACACACACACACACACACACACACACACACACACACATATATATATATATATATATGTATATATATATATTATCTATACACACTCACACAGAAATGCTACTGCGCATAGCCTTCTTTGTTGTTACAATATGGATGACAGCTTATTGCTAATGGCAGCTTTTGAGCGCTTGATCAACTTTGATCAACCTCAACTAGGATCAACAGCGTTCTAACCTATTTAAACACTGTATATCTTAATATCCATTATTCTAATGCTTAACTTCATATCAGCACTTGTTTCATGATGAATAATTCATGATTTCGATTCGATTGCCGATCCAAACAAATGCTTAAATGCTTATTGTAAGCAGAGACATATATAGATGTTAATAGTTTGATGCGAGTTAGTTGAAGGAATCTATTCATATAGAATTTGAGAATGTTAATCCATTTTTAGTCAACAACAGATAGTGATAATATCGAAAAATGTTGTTATCTAATGGTCTTGAAACTGCAGAATTATGATCAAAGTTATTGAGGCTATGTACATTCCATCTCTTTTCAAGAAATGAGTTCTCTGAATTTCATTATTCAAAGTGTGCTTTTGTATGTTCGTCGTATGCTGTTTGATTTCGCTTTTACTAACAGATGGAGTGAACAGGCAGAAAGCACTTCAACATTTTTAAGATGCCTTTTTGTGAAAATGGTTGAAATAGGATTGAAATGGGGAGTTCTAATCGTTCGGAAGTTTAAATTGGATACTAACATACATTATATAGTATTGATATTTATACTTTCCACATTCCCTACTTCATATAGCTTTCACACACTGTAGTTGGAGAGAAGGAAGTCCGAATAGTCTGAACATATTCATGTCTCATATAAACAAAGTTACTTTCTGTTTTTATCATAATAAATATTTATTAAGTATTAAAGTTTAATATAATTCATGATAATAATCTTCAAAAGTATTTTTACATTTAGAATATTATAGTGAAATATTGAAATATTTTAGGTTTTCAATACAGATTTAGAAACCTTATAATTGTCTGTGAGACATTTCTAACAGAAATTTAACTCGATTTCTTTTAATTCTTTTGCATGATGAAGATAATCGAATCCTAGTTGTTTTACAAATTGTGCCATTCACTTCTCATTCTCTTTTACACTTCAGATATTTGATTTCAATTCTGCCTCATAGACTTAACAAAATATAATCATCGTATCTGTTGTTGTTTAATGAAGAGAGTTTTCAAAAACAAAATATTTTAACTGAATGTCGGCTTTATCTCTTTTAAAGAAATGGTTTTGGTTAATATTAATAATGTTCTTATACATTAGAGATAATTGTGTATTACTTACACTCGCAAACGTTCACAGACACACGCCACATATACATTTATGTTTTTCTCGAGAATATATATATATATATATATATATATATATATATATCTGTATATTACTCGACGCCAATGACAATAAAGAAGAACAGAGAGAAACATTCAATATAGAAGAGCACTGGGAGCTTCTAGAAAAATAGCTTACTAGAAGCGACAGACGAGGTTTGTGGTTGGGCAAGACCACAGGAAGAAAGAGAGTGACCTGGCGGTGGAACAATAGGGTAGTTGAGGCAATTAAGGCTAAGAGATATGGATGTAAACAATGGAAGACCGCGAGAAGCAGGGTACATTACATAGAGATCAGGGGAGAAGCTAGGCGACAAGTATATTCAGCTAGAACGGAAGCGTAGGATAGAAAATTCAAGCATACTTTGCAACGTGAGGTCCAGAAACAGGAGGTGTTCAGGATTGCGAGGGAGTGCGTTAGAGAAAATTGTGATGTCGTTGGAGAGAAGTGTGACAGGAAAGATAAAAGAGAGCTTGCCCTCTCGAGTGCCAAGAAGAAAGCTGCGTAGAAGAGCCATTATGAATGATTACTCAATGAGGAGAATGCATGGGAGAAAGAGACCCTACACAAAGTGGATCCTATAGAGGGCCCAGCAATACAAATCAGCAGTAGTGTAGTAAGCAAGGCAATTAAAGATATGAAGACAGGGAAGGCTTCGGACCATCAGGTATAGCTGCCGAATTGCTGAAGGCATCTGGGTCTCTAGGTTACACCATAACCACACGTATTGTTAACTAAGTAATACTAGAGGGCGTCATACCAAAGGATGGGTGCAGCAGCATCATTGTCAACTACTACAAGGATAAAGGAGATGAACTAGATAGAAACTATAGAGGTATAAAGCTGATGGACCATGTCATGAAAGTAACAGAAAGAGTTAAATCACAGTTGATTAGGGACCGGATAAATCTAGATGACATGCAGTTCGGGTTTGTGTCAGGCTAAAGCACCACTGATGCTCTTTTCCTTGTGAGGCAATTACAGGAAAAGTACCTAGCTAAAAGTAAGCCACTCTACCTGGCATTTGTCGATCAAGAAAAAGCCTTCGACAGAGGTGGCTCTTAGAAAACAAGGAGTAGATCAATGGCTTGTGAATGCTGTAAAAATTGTATAGGTGAGCAGTCAGCAAAGTTAGGGTTAACAATGACTACAGAGGGGAATTCAGTATGCACGTTGGTGTCCTCCAGGGCTCCGTTATTAACCTTCTGTTTATTATCGTACTACAGTATATAAGATAGGAGTTTAGGACCGGATGCAAATGGGAATTTCTGTACGTGGATGATCTTACACTTATATCTGAATCTATGGTGGAATTAGAGAAGAAATTCCAAACATGGAAGCAGGGACTAGAAAGAAGGGGTCTCAGAGACAATCTAACAAAGACTAAGGTCCTCGTAAGTAGACGGGGAAACAGAACCCAGACCCCCTCAAGTAAATGGCTTTGCTCAGTATGCAGGAAAGGTGTAGGTAAAAATTCCATCCTATGCCCCAAATGCAAACTATAGGTGCACAAGAGATGCAGTGGGATCTCATGAAGTCTAGCTAAGAATGTAGGCTTTATATATAGCAGTTGTATTGGGACAGTAAACAGCAAACGGCCACAGGAAACAAAAACTACCAAATTCTGGGAGAGCTTTGTAGAAACAGTAGACAGCTTCTACTATCTAGCAGACCGAATTAGCAGCGGAGGGAGGTGTTCTGAAAGTACAGTAACCAGGGTAAGAACGGGATGGAAGAAGTTCAGGGAGCTACAACCACTGCTAGCTACAAAAGGCTTTTCCCTCAAAATGAAAGGCAGACTGTATTATGCGTGCATACGAACAGCAATGTTACATGGCAGTGAGACCTGAGCGTTGTGTGCAGAAGACTTGCGTAGATTAGAAAGAAACAAAGTTTGCATGCTCCGATGGATGTGTAACAGTAATATACGCAACGAACGGCAAATTAAGAGAGAGACTAAGCATAAGAGGAATCAAATTTGTGTGCAGGTGAAGAGATTGCGTTGGTATGGACATGTGATGCGTATGAAGGATGACAGTTGTATAAAAAAATGCAGAGCACTAAAAGTCGATGGAAGCCTTGGAGTGGGGAGACCCAAGCAGACCAAGAATGAGGTGATCAAATCTGACCTTGCCCAACTGCACCTCTTAAAGGCGATGACACAGGACCGAGACATCTGGCGTTACGAAGTAATACAGAAGACCCGTGATTCCTACAAGCCAAAGATGAAAATGGTCGTGTAGGTGTCACGACAAAAAGCACGCAGTTCACACTGTAAAGTGGTCGTGTAGGCGCCACGGTAAAGAAAAGCACCCAGTACTCACTGTAAATGAGGTTGGTTTTAGGAAGGGCATCCAGCTGTAGAAAACGGGACAAAATCTATCCTTTATGAGCAAGACACGGTCACCTGCCATTGCCCACAACAGGTCAACCTTTCTAACCAATGCTAGCGTGGAGACATTGACGTAAAATGGTGATGATATATATATATATATATATATATATATATATATATATATATATATATATATATATATATATTGTTATACTTTGGGAGGGTCATGTTGCCAATAAGAAACACACGCACCAGTTGCTTTCACTTCAATTTATTATTATAATAAATTTATAATAAATTTATAAATTTATAAATTTCTGGTTGGTTGGTTGGTTGGTTCCACAACCAGATAGTTGTTTATATATTGTCATAGTTCTTTCGTCACACACTCTGTGACCTCTTCAGTGACTGGGGATTCCTTCTTTGTTTCTGTGCCTCTCCTTTGTTCTGTCCTACGCCATTTTGTTTCTGTGTGTGTGTGTTGTGTGCTCAGTCTGCGCATGCGCCACATCCGGGTGTCTGTGTGTGTTTATGTTCATTTATTTATTTGTTTATTTACATGTTACTAGTTGGTTGTTTGTTCTATGTGTGTGTGTGTTTTCATTTTGTCCTTAATTGTAAGTTGTGATGTTGCTGTTCCACTCATATTTTCTATTTAATTTTGGTTGTAATTCTTTTATGTTTATTGCCTCTGTAATTTGTCTAAACATTGCGTCTTTTCTGTGTGTAGATTCTATTTTTATTTCTATGTTCTCTAATTTACCCTTTTGTTCTATTTTAGCATGTTGGTAGAGTACAGATGATTCTTTACTATCTTGAAGGTCTCGCCAGTGTTCATTTATCCGTTCCCCTACACTACGAGCTGTCTAACCTATGTACACTATATTTTTGTCTCTACATTGTACTTCAGTACATCTTATGCTATACACTACATTTCTAGTTTTACAGTTAATATGGGGGCTTATTTTACAGGTTATACATTTCTTATCTATACATGAGGGTCTTTGAAAAGGGTATGTCTTGCTAATTAGTGTTTTTACGGAGGTACCTGGTCTTTCTACTATTTTAATATTGAGTTTATGTTTATTTAGGGCCCTTCTAAATTTGTAAGCTAATTCACCTCTAGGGGTTGTATCGATGAACATTACACTCTGGTATTTATTGCTATCATACCATGAGTTTATTCTATTAGTCTTGTTCCTAGTTCTTTCTATTCTATTCCAAAATTTGTTCCTATACAAGGGGCAGGTCCCATTTATGTCATTATTTACCATTTTTTCCCATTTGGTTCTGGCTCCTCTATACACTCTGATTTTATCTCTCTGATTGTAGCCAGAGAACTGCATACGGTGGATGAAGTGTTGTATGTGTCTCTCTAGTTCTTCGGGGTTGCACATGCGGGACACGTTTCTCATCACCCGTACCAAATCCGCAATCAGTATGTTGATTTTGGTATGGTCCGAAACGGCCGAGTTTCGGTGGATCAGATGTTTGGAAGTCATGGGTTTGGCATAATAGGAATGGAGGATTTGTTTTTTGTTATTAATTGTTTCTACTTTAGGCACAAGGCCATCAATTACCCAGTGCATTTTTGTTATTAATGGTATCTAACCAGAGCTCTGTGTCTAGTACAGGTAATCGATGGTTGGGGTGTTTACTTGGGTAGTCTATAGTAACTCTAATGCTCTGGTGGATGGAGTTAGCTATTTGCTGGATGCTTTCCATTGTGTTTTTCTCTAGTTCCTGACTGTTCTCTAGTGGGGGTGTCTTAACTACGATGTTTATATCATCAACGTAGCGGGAGTACATTATCAGGGTTAAGGGGTCTTAGACAAATTACAGAGTCAATAAACATAAAAGAATTACAACCAAAATTAAATAGAAAATATGAGTGGAACAGCAACATCACAACTTACAATTAAGGACAAAATGAAAACACACACACACATAGAACAAACAACCAACCAGTAACATGTAAATAAACAAATAAATAAATGAACATAAACACACACAGACACCCGGATGTGGCGCATGCGCAGACTGAGCACACAACACACACACAGAAACAAAATGGCGTAGGACAGAACAAAGGAAAGGCACAGAAACAAAGAAAGGAATCCCCAGTTACTGAAGAGGTCACAGAGTGTGTGACAAAAGAACTATGACAATATATAAACAACTATCTGGTTGTGGAACCAACCAACCAACCAGAAATTTATAAATTTATAAATTTATTATAAATTTATTATAATAATAAATTGAAGTGAAAGCAACTGGTGCGTGTGTTTCTTATTGGCAACATGACCCTCCCAAAGTATAACAATATCGGTTTCAACACACGATTTCAGATAAAGAATCTTGCTAAACAAATTCAGAAACGAAATATATATATATATATATATATATATATATATATATATATATATATATATATATATATATATATATATATATATATATATATATATATATATATTGGTAAACGGAAAAGAAAAAGCTGACAAATTGTTCACAGTGAAAAATAGTTTAATTAGGAATAAGCGAGAATTAGTAATAGTATTGGTTAGTATTCAGTTTTGGTTTTAAGTTTCACCTGTTGCGCATTTCTAATGCTTTTCAAAAATAATTTTGAGATAGAGCGACCGTGATGTTTGCTCTGATCTGATTAGTTTTGGGAATTCTACCTGTTTTTGTGTTAAAAAAGTGACTCCAGCGGTATTAAAATAAGTTTTGCGCCAATTTGTGTTGCAAAAATTCTTGTGGTCAAAACAATTTTGATTGGTTGGTAGAGGTCATGTGAATGTTAAAAATTGATTTTGCGCCAAATGTAGGTTTGTGACGGCTGATTGAGAAGTCACTGAGAAATAAGTCTTTCAAAACAAATATGCATGTGTGTGTGTGTAGTAGTAGTAAAGAGGTTCGTTGTTGTGAGAATGGTCAGCAGGGATGTGTGTGCAAACCGCAGCCTGTTGACAGTTCAAATGCCTATTAAGACAAGTGTGTGTGTGTGTGTGTGTGTGTGTGTGTGTGTGTGTGTAGCATAGTAATTCGTGGTAGAGGGATGGTCAGTAGGAATGTGTCTGTAAGTGTGTGGGGGTTATTTTAACATATTAAAAGATATTTTTCAGCTCTTGTCTTATACGGAGAAGTGTGTGTGTGTGTGTGTGTGTGTGTGTGTGTGTGTGTGTGTATGTTAATGTACGCGTGTGTATGTGTGTGTGTATATATATGCGTGTGTGCGCATACACTTGTGTGTGTGTGTGTGTGTGTGTGAGAATGTGTTTGTGTGTGTGTGGGTGTACCAGTAATTATTTTGTGGTACTGGTGAAATGGTGTACATTATTCGATATTTTCAGTAAAATCGATTCTCTCAATAGAACATCAAAAATCTTAATAATAAAAGGTGTGAAATGATATATAGTATTGGCATAATACCAAGGTGTGTGTGAGTGTGTCCAGATTGTACGTACTGCAAGGGTAATCCATTATGCCTTGCCGTATTGGAATACCTGTGCAGAAATATGTATCTGGAGTGTGTCCAGAAATTGTATACCTGTGCACAAATTGTATACTTGTGTACAAATTGTACACATGTATCTGGAGTGTGTCCAGAAATTGTATACCTGTGTACAAATATGTATCTGGAGTGTGTCCAGATTGTACGTACTGCAAGGGGAATCCATTAGGTCTTGCCGTATTGAAATACTTGTGTACAAATATGTATGTTCCCATCAGTGTGCAATGCATGTGTGCGTGTATGTATGTGTGTGTGTCGGTACGTTTATATCTATAGACATCAAAAGGTATGTAAATTTGTATATATTTGTGTTGCACCATAGAACATGTGTGTTTACGTATGTCATTGTGTTTATATGTGGGTAGAGATGTATGCTGATGTAGGTATGTATGTTGACGTGTGTATGTTGTGGGTTCGTCTTAGGGAGAAGTGTTTAGACGGGGTCCGTATTTGTTAATAAAGTAAGATTCCTTGCTGATGCGCTGAGTGTTGGTGGCATTATCTTTAAATTTGTAGAGGGGAAAGATTCTGAAGTTGGGATGATTTTAGGCGGCACAGGTATCAATGTGTTCACTCAGTGGTATTTTCCTGTATTCTCTTATTTTAATTTGGGATCTATGGACAGTCATGCGTTGGCGGAGGCTGTTTTTGGTCTGGCCTATGTATTGTCTCGACAACCTGAGCAAGTTAATACATATATTAGATTTTCTGATGCGCATGTGAAATTGTGTTTTACTATAAAACGTTGTCCTTCTTTGAAATAGAATTCCGAACCCTCTATCAGGTTGATGCAAATGCCACAGTTGGGTCTATCGCATGTGGGTTTCGTTGTTGTGGTTGACAGTACTTTGGCATGTGTTAGGATGTTTTTCATTGACTTAGATTGTCTTTTGCTCTTTATGATATCATGTATATATATATATATTTATATATATATATATTTATACATATATATATATATATATATATATATATATATATATATATATATATATATATATATATATATATATATATATATATATATATACAGTGATATTAAATAAATGGAAACTATATTTATAAAACCATATTTATTTTATTATATATATTTCAAGGGTACTTGAAATATACATAATAAAATAAATATGGTTTTATAAATATAGTTTCCATTTATTTAATATCATTGAATATTTACTCCAGTAGATTGTTGTGTGCTCTAAATCAGTTATAAACATGTATATTTGTCGGACTTGCAACAAATTAAATAGCCCTTCTACTTATATATATATATATATATATATACTATAAAGTATGTCCATAGAATCATTTGATAATATATATACACCATTTCCTCTCCCAATTAGCATAATTAACCACACACAAAATCAATTAGACCAGTTATAAGATTAAAAGGCACCTATGAAGAAATAGTAGATAAATAAACGACAGAAATCTCTTCGCGACCACCCGCCATAGAATATTTACCCAACATTTCAACAGCACGTGGAAATCGATTAAATATACCGTCAACCATACACAATTAGGTATAAAATTAAAGTTAGAAGAAATATATATATATATAGTGGTAGAAAGTGTGCACGATAGAAAACGTTCTATAGAGATCACGTTATATAAAGGGAACGATAGTAAAAAAAGGGGGGAGGGGCATCGAAAAGCGCACCTAGTATATATATGAAAAAGGACATGTATAAAAGATTGATCCTTATCAAAGTTTGATTTCTCTATTGCTATATTTTGAAAACATTTCTTTGTTAAATATCAACTTTTTGTACATGTCATAAAGATCACTTATATATATATATATATATATATATATATATAGTAATAATAATAAATTTGAAGACTAAAATCCAAAGAGGGCTCGATAAGGATAAATATATATCAAATATATAAGAACGGTAGAGCAAATATTTATTAAAATAACAGATTAAAGTTTAAGTAAAGAATCGCTGCTTTCACCCTAACGGGATCTTCTGAAACTAACAAAATCAATCTGTAAACGCAGAAGTGGATATTTTAAAAAACGTTGCAACCGAATGATACACTTAACCATCCTGCCAGCATAACCAGGAACCTGGTAAGAAACGTTTCGTTGAGGCTTTCCCGTCTTTCCAACAACGCGCGTATTTTCAACGACCATTCCACTTATTACAATGAAGTTCTTGCTCGAAGTGGATTTGTCGATAAGGTAGCATATACAGAGTACGAAAATAGACCTACAAGAAATAGATCCCGTCGCATTTGTTGGTATAACCCACCATATAATATGGAGGTGGCCACACCTTTAGCTAAGATCTTTCTTTCCCTTATTACGAAGCATTTTCCCCCTACACATAAATATAGTAACATTTTTAATAGAAATACTATTAAAATCTCTTACTCTACGACTCCTAACCTTGCACGTAACATCACAGCTTCAAATTTAGCTAAACTACCTAGCCGTAGGAACACGTGCAACCCTGTAGTTAGTACTAACTCTAATTGTAGGAATCGGGTTGATTGCCCCCTATCCGGGAAATGCCTCTCTAGTAACATTGTCTACAAATGTAAGGTTGTAACACCCACGTCCCGTAGGGCTTACATAGGGTTAACCGTCACTAGATTCAAGCAGCGTCTTTACATGCATACCCATTCTTTTCGTTACCCTCTAAGAAGCAATATGACGTCACTTTCAGCTTATATCTGGAGTCTAAAAGACAACCACACCCAATATACGTTACACTGGGAGATCCTAGCTAGGGCTGGATCGTATAACGGAAATAAAAGACCATGTGACCTCTGCGCCACAGACCACATCTTAAACAAAAAATCTGAGGCATTTTCGGCTTGTAAACATAAATGCACAAAACTTTCCTGTATTACAGCCCCACGTTATACCCTAACGGATAGTACGATCTACACGTGGATATTTTACGTCTTGATGTGGGAGCAAAGTATATGTTTTGTTTATACTGTTACTTATTTGCATAGCGAACGTTTCCACGAACCAAAGTATAGTCTTCCTGTCTACCTCCGGTTGCAACGTTTTTTGAAATATCCACTTCTGCGTTTACAAATTGACTTTGTTAGTTTCAGAAGATCCGGTTAAGGGTGAAAGCAGCAATTCTTTGCTTAAACTTTAATCTGTTATTTTAATAAATATATATATATATATATATATATATATATATATATATATATATATATATATATATATATATATGCAGAGGTTATATTTATTTTGTTGGGATTCAACAAGCTTAAACATTTTTATAACTGATATAAAGCACTCAACAGTTTAGTGGAGTAAATACACAATATATTAATAAATGGAAACTATATTTATAAAACTATATTTATTTTATTATACATATTTCAAGAGAAACCAAAGCAAATTATGGTGGGCTTTCACCAGATAAAATACAGATTTGTTTTATAAATAAATATTGACATACCCGAAAAAAAAAAAAAGACAACCTTAACGGTTGGGGCTTCCTGGATAAATGTAATATCTCCACTATCCAGGAAGCCCCAATCGTTAAGGTTGTCTTTCTTTTTTTTCGGGTATGTCAATATTTATTTATAAAAAAAATCTGTATTTTATCTGGTGAAAGCGCACCATAATTTGCCTTGGTTGCCCTTGAAATATGTATAATAAAATAAATATAGTTTTATAAATATAGTTTCCATTTATTAATATATTGTATAATAAAATAAATATAGTTTTATAAATATAGTTTCCATTTATTAATATATAGTATATATATATATATATATATATATATATATATATATATATATATATATATATATATATATATATATATATATATATATATATATATATATATATATATATATATATATATATATATATACACATATATATATACATATTTATATAAAATAAAAATTGTGTGAACATTACAATACAACACAATAGGAGGATACAGGATAATAGTATCACTGATGATGTTGCAGATGTGCAACGAAGGAACTTTGTTAGATTATATATATATATATATATATTGAAATCTGTATTTTTCACCGATCGTCAGTCAATGATTAACATTGATTGTCAAATAAATTAACTATGGAAATATAAAAGATGCAGTAGCGAAAACCAACCAAACAGTGAGTGTGTGCTGTTATTATTTCTGGCAATATTATTACAACAACAT
This sequence comes from Eledone cirrhosa, assembly GCA_964016885.1. NCBI lineage: Eukaryota > Metazoa > Mollusca > Cephalopoda > Octopoda > Eledonidae > Eledone > Eledone cirrhosa. Next base: position 19,718,369 of record OZ024743.1, on the reverse strand, counting down.
GACCATCACCGTGTATATATATATATATATATATATATATATATATATATATATATATATATATATATATATATATATATATATATATACATATATATATATATATATTCAAAACAATGAACAGCAGAGGACACGTATCGCTCCACTCCGATCCGACAGATAACCTTCCTCCGGAAAACCCCCCAGTTGATGGATGTGAATCCGAAATATAGGAACAATTAAATCTCTCACAAGGTAACTCTATCTCGTGTTATTATTTTTATTTTTTACACTCTTTTCTACGTTCTTCTACACACTATATATCTCATTCTACATTCATTTACATTTCTCCCTTCACCACCGGATTTTGTTACGCAGAGAATTACCCATCTGCATTGTTGAGGCTTCCAAAGCGACCAAAAGAAAATAAATCTTATTATTCCACAATGCTTTAAGCAAATTTCAATACTCTCATATATATATATATATATATATATATATATATATATATATATATATATATATATATATATATATATATATATATATATATATATATATGAGACCAGAAATAGCCGTCGAAACGGCATGTGCTCTGCCGTCGGGGTTAAACATTTTCCTATGTATGTATAACGAAGGAAATGTGGTAAGGAACCAGGTAGACCATAAGGCACCAGAGTACTCGAAACTTAGGATAGTAGAATGGGTAATAGGAAAAGAGTCTGGACGCCGACTGCTGAGCTCCGGCCGTTTCGAGAGCTAGATCCGAACTAAACCCGTAGTGTTAGGACCTAACGCTACCGGTTTAGTTCGGATCTAGCTCTCGAAAAAGCCGGAGCTCAGCCCGTCGAGGAACCTGAATCTTTTCCACACTCTCTCTCTCTCTCTCTCTCTCTCTCTCTCTCTCTCTCTCTCTCTCTCTCTCTCTCTCTCTCTCTCTTTCTCATTATCTCTCTTTTTTCTCTCTCTCTCTATATATATACACACATACACACAAACACACACATACACACAGACACACACACATATATATATATATATGTATACACATATAATAAAAATGTTCATGTCTGTTTTCTTTTAACCTTTTTGAGGTGTTACCTTATATTCACAATGTTGACCAATATTAAATTATCTCTGTTGTCAGACATTTCGTGACCAGTTGCATTAATCAATGGGTATACCTGCATATTCATCAGAAGGTTGGAAGTTTACAATTGTCTTTAGTCTTAAATAAATCAATACATATGTGTGTATTTTTCATAGATTTTATATATATGTATACGCACATATGCACACACACACACACACTTATCTATTTATATATATATATATATGCATGTTTGTCTATACATATGCATATATACATACATACATGCATATATATATATATATATATATATATATATATATATATATATATATATATATAAGTGCTTACACAACAGTTAGTTCACCATTCCGAGAACAATCGTTTCACCTTAGCGGATCCTCAGCTCGTAAGGGACATGGTTATACGGAACATATAACCTTGTCCATTACGAGGTGAGGATCTGCTAAGGTGAAACAATTGTTCTCGGTATGGTGAACTAATAACTGTTGTGTAACCACTTCTACCTAACTCGTCACATGGTCTGAGTGCTTCACCACTACGGATATTACCTTCCAGTGTTCTAACACTATACATATCTCTATATATATATAGGAAAAAGTATGACCCCGGGGGTCATACTTTTTCCTATTTCCCAATCTACTACCCTATGTATTGAGTACTCTGGTGCGGTATGGTCCATCTGGTTCCTTACCACTATTTCTTTGTTATATATATATGAGAAGCTGGGCATCTACCCCTTGAGATCATTAAATTACAGGGGATTATCGCGTGTTTTTAACTCCATTTTATAATTGTATATATTGGCTCCCAATTCATTTCTATATGTATGTAGAGGTTCCTAAATTGAATTGTTCTGGGGTGCTATTTCTAGCGGTCATTAGGTCTATTCACACTACTATAGACTATGTAGCGCGCGTGTTTTCTACTCTTTTCACCATGTTCGTTATGTTAGTTATCTGATGTAAGTTTAGAAGTGTCAACCACAGTATTTTAAACCTGTTGATAAGAACTGAGCGGTATGGAATCCTCACTTTTTATGGCGAAACATTCTCTTATTAGAGTTTGTCCAGGTATTTTCCATTCCTTTCGTAGACTTCTTGGTTTTCTGTCCCCTGTAATTGAACGCATACATATTTGTGTTTATATATATATATATATATATACAAATATTGCGTGTATATTTGTGTGTGTGTTCATATAAAAATAAATTGGAGAACTCTAACTCATTTGGAGATCGATACCGTGCCACTGATACTGTCTGCACGTAATACATAGTCCGGAGGAAGAATATAATAAAAGCACTTCAATCGTTATGTAAACGAACTTTAATTCACCAATAGAAGTTAACAAAATGAGATTAAGATTTACTCTGCTGCTGCTTAGATCAGTAGCTAACTGGCATTAGGCGGATTGGTGAAAGTGACGTAAGTTCTTTGTTCCTACCCTCTTCCATATCCGCATGCTCCTGTAAACGAATGAAATAGAAATACAATAAAATGCCTGAAGCAGACATGAAAATATAAACTGTTTGTAATGTACTTGTTTACTCCTCTATTGAGTCTCTATCAGAGCTGGAAGTTAACAAAGTGTAGATAGATTTAGTTTATAGTCAAATGTTCTATTGCAAAATTACATAAACTTCTCTCTACCCGTAAATAATGTTAGATTTAAAATAATGGATATGTATACAGGTGATATTCTGGAAAAAACCCTCCTAGTGATATGCACAGAAGTTGTATATATATATATATATATATATATATATATATATATATATATATATATATATATATATATATATATATATAAATTGCAAACTTGACTGTCTCCACTGAATGTGAACCTGAAGATTGCGAAAGCATGAAAGTACTTGTTCAATTAACACTTAACACACACACACACATATATATATATATGTATATATATATATATATATATAGAGAGAGAGAGAGATTACAATAATCAAAGTTCAGTTTAAGTCATTTATTTGCTTACAATTGTTTCCTCCAAACCGAGGTTTGGTAATAGGATAGTAATTAATGACTATCTTTCACTATTTAGGGTTGTATAAAAAAATATATTACCATAAAAGGTTTTATTACATACATAACCATAAATAGTATCCTTAATACTATATATATATATATATATATATATATATATATATATATATATATATATATAAACGTTAGAATATGTGTAATAAGGCCAAGACAATGCAGATATGGACATAGAAAAAGAATGCAATAGTGAGAGATATTGATGAGAATTCGTCTTTCACCTTGAATTTATTTAAATGTCCTTAATTTTCGAGATAATATCTCTTCTTCGGAGGGAAGTAAAAGTCTCAGACCAGCGTCTAAATTTCAAATGAAGCCATGCTGACCGGAAATAGTATAGAGTTCTAACTTTAATATCAAAGAATTAAAATTAGGTGGGTAAAGAGTAGTCTCCCTTTAAGAGGGGTTTGTTTATGTTTTTGTTGTGTTTTGTAAATGTTATATGCGTGCCTGTATATGTGTGTGGGAGAAAGCATGAAGGTGTAGGTATGTGTGTGTGTGAGTGTGGGAAGATAGGTCTAATCGTAAAAGTGGGGGGTAGGTGTTATCTGGTGTTAGAACTGGTTTTGTGTGTGTATGTGTGAGAGAGAATAAGTGGAGGTGTGTGCGTGCGTGTGTGTGGGGTGTGTAAAGTGGGGCTAGAGGCCCTATCAGGTTATAAATTGGGTGTTGAGCTCTAGTCTATTATTGATTGGTGGATGTGTTCTATCTATAATGAGTGCTTCCTTGATTCTAAGATTACCGAGGTTTCTTTCTTTAGTTTCTATCCTAACTGTTATGTTTTTATCAGTGTTTTTGCATTTAACTAGGTGTTTCTTAAATGAGGAAGCGTTAGTATTGAGGTGTTCTTTTATTCTTATGTGGAGTGGTCTGGTGGTGCTACCTACGTAGAAGTTGTTGCATTTGTCACACTCTAGTCTGTAAACTACGTAAGCCTGGTGGCATAGGTCTGTGTCGTTGATGGGGCAGTTGGCTAGTCTACAGCAGTTGTCATGTCTGGTGGAGTGTCTCTTAGCTAGCCGTCCACGCAAAGAAGGACCCGAATGGGCCAGTTGAATATCCAGACCTTCTCGTCTGATGGCTCTGCGGATGGCTGTTGTTGTTTCTTCACTGAAGTGTGGGAGCTTCAGGAAGCAAGTGTTAGTGCCTCGGGTGTGGTGTCCTCTGTTCTTTCTGGCACGGTTTGTGGTGGATGTCGTGTATCCGTTCAGTTTGAGTACTTCCAGGAAATGTGTGGTGTGTGTGTCTCGGTCTCTGGCGTCGGTGCATTTGTTCTTGATACGTGCCAGTTCGTTCTTTATGTATCCGAACTTGGCACCGAGTGGGAGGGCCGATCTGAAATGTACGAACAGGTCCCTGCTGGCGGATTTTTTATAGAAGCAGGTGTGGATGTTGCCTTCCTCTGTTACCCTGAGTTGGAAGTCCAGCAGGGATAGGGATCCGCGGTCATCGGGGTGTTCTATGCTGAACTTTATACTGGCGTCCATGCTGGAGAATGTTGTGTATATTTTCTCTGCCTCTTCACGGGATGATGTAAGGATGAGTATGTCATCTACATATCGGGTGAAGAAGGCATGGGAATGGCAGGTGTTGAGGGCTCGGCATTCTAGCTGGTTCATGTAAGTGATGGCCAGCAGGCCAGAGAGGCTGGATCCCATGGGTAATCCTGTTGTCTGTCTGTATGTGTGGTGGTGGAAGGTGAAGTACGTGTTGTCTACTGTGAAGGACAAAAGTTGGTGTATGTCCGTCGGGTGGAGGCCGTAGCAGTGGATGTTCTCTGCGACCGCGCAGTCCGTCAATAAATCGACAGCTGGGTGAGCGGGAACTGTAGTGTAGAGGGAGACAACGTCGAGGCTAAAAGCGTATTTATTAAGTTTAAGTTGTTCTGGCTGGAGTTGGTGTAATCTACGTATAACTTCGTCGGAGCTACTGACATGTCCGGGGAAGGTGGAGAGTAGAGGCTTGAGGACCTGGGAGAGAAGCCAGGAAATTTTGTATAGGGGTCCTTCTATGCTAGAGACGATGGGTCTTATATGCGTCTTAGTGCTATTCTTGTGGGTCTTGATGAGGTGGTAGAAAGTGGGCAGTCTGCTATTTCTAGTGGTGTAGTTGAGTTTAATTTTATTCGGGAGTTGTCTTCTCCTACAGATATCGAACCAAATGGAGTTGGTCTGTTTTTCGATTTGGGCTGCGGTCATGTCCGGGATCACTGTGTACAGAGCTCAACACCCAATTTATAACCTGATAGGGCCTCTAGCCCCACTTTACACACCCCACACACACGCACGCACACACCTCCACTTATTCTCTCTCACACATACACACACAAAACCAGTTCTAACACCAGATAACACCTACCCCCCACTTTTACGATTAGACCTATCTTCCCACACTCACACACACACATACCTACACCTTCATGCTTTCTCCCACACACATATACAGGCACGCATATAAAATTTACAAAACACAACAAAAACATAAACAAACCCCTCTTAAAGGGAGACTACTCTTTACCCACCTAATTTTAATTCTTTGATATTAAAGTTAGAACTCTATACTATTTCCGGTCAGCATGGCTTCATTGGAAATTTAGACGCTGGTCTGAGACTTTTACTTCCCTCCGAAGAAGAGATATTATCTCGAAAATTAAGGACATTTAAATAAATTCAAGGTGAAAGACGAATTCTCATCAATATCTCTCACTATTGCATTCTTTTTCTATGTCCATATCTGCATTGTCTTGGCCTTATTACACATATTCTAACGTTTATACCTCATTACACAATGCTTCAAGTGAACTATAACCTCCTCCCCATATATATATATATAACGAAGGAAATGTGGTAAGGAACCAGATGGACTATAACGCACCTAAGTACTCAATACTTAGGGTAGTAGAGTAGGTAATAGGAAAGTGTATGACCCCGACGGCAGAGCTCAAGCCGTTTCGACGGCTATTTCTGGACTAAATAAGAAGTTTTAGCCCGGTAAATAAATAGCCGAACTTCTCAGGGGGTTATTTCTTATATGGGAAGATAGTAATTGACAAAAGGATTGGTCAAATATTTGTTGTAAAGACATGATTCTATCATGGCATTTGGTGGGAGGTAGGGGTAGCTGAACTTGCCGGTAGAACAAAGAGGGAGTGGGGGAAACCCAGTCAAGCGTTGAAAGTGAAATCTATATAGCAAGTGAAATCTATACAAGAAAGTGAAATCTATACGCTGTATAGATTTCACTTTCAACACTTGACTGGGTTTCCCCCACTCCCTCTTTGGTCTACCGGCAAGTTCAGCTACCCCTACCTCCCACCAAATACCATGATAGAATCATGTCTTTACAACAAATTTTTGACCAATCCTTTTGACAATTACTGTCTTCCCATATAAGGAATTACCCCCTGAGAAGTTCGGGTATTTATTTACCAGGCTAAAAATTCTTATTTAGCCCAGAGATAGCCGTCGAAACGGCTTGAGCTCTGCCGTCGGGGTCATACTTGTTCCTATATATATATATATATATATATATATATACATATATATAAAGTATTTATATATATATATATATATATATATATATATATATATATATATATATATATATATATACATATATATAAAGTATTTATTTATATATATATATATATATATATATATATATATATATATATATATATATATATACATATATATATATATATATATATATATATATATGTATATATATATGTATTTATATATGTATATATATATATATATACATACACACACACACACACACACACACACACACACATATATATACATTCACTACCGAACGAAAATATTGATTTAGGAGAGCCTAAGAATGAAAGTGTTCGAAAAGACCTGAACATATCCTTTGTAAAGAACCCTGTGTAATGCAACCTATAGGATATGATGTATAGAGTGACGGAGCAGAAACCATATCTCTCCGTAACTAATATCTTTCTGTGTTTCCTGACTGCTTTGCCGTACTACTACTAATATCCTGTACCAGCACTCACCTCTACCACCAACTGCATCTGTTTTCTTCTCTGTCCTTCAAACCCCACTCCAATTACCTCCATGTCAATTCACTCATTCACTCATTCAGCCTCTGTCCGTATCCTTTAACCTATTCATTTTTCACTTTGTCTTAACATTAATTTATCGCACTCTGTCGAAGTGTCTGTAATAAAAAACGTGAGATATTTCGTTGCTTAGTGGCAGCTAAACTTCTTGACACAAAATCTATTGGATTTATGTTAACCATCATTCCCGAGTCATATCCTTTCCAATTTTCTTCGGATTTCCAATTTTGCTTATATTACGTAAGAAGTGATAGAAGCTGAAAATTATAAGTGAGAGAAGTGAAGCCAAATATGACAGAGAGATGTAACATTTCTAACATATATCAATAACAGCCCTAATATTTGATTGTGACCTCAGAAATAGTGGTTTTAAACTTTGCACAATTTATGCTTAATACCTTCCATTATATAGTGATCTGAGTTCAAATCCTGCTGAGGTTGACTTTGCCTTTCATCCTTACGGGGTCGATAAAATAAAGTACCAGTAATGCACTGGGTAATTGCTGGCCTTGTGCCAAAAAGTAGAAACAATTATATAGTGATTAGGAGGATTGGCAGTATCAGTAGAAGGTCGGACGCCATGCTTTGCAGGATAGATTTACGCCTCTTTATGGTGTGAGTTCAAATCCCGCCGAGGTTCACTTTGCCTTTCATCCTTACGGGGTCGATAAAATAAAGTACCAGTAATATACTGAGTAATTGCTGGCCTTGTGCCAATAGTAGAAACAATTATAAAGGGCAGTGGATTGGCAATATCACTAGAGGATCGGACGTTATGCTTTGCAGCATAGAGTCACGGCCCTTTATGATCTGAGTTCGAATCCCGCCGAGGTTAACTTTTCCTTTCATCCTTACGGGGTCGATAAAATAAAGTACCAGTAATACACTGGGCTAATTGCTGGCCTTGTGCCAAAAATAGAAACAATTATATAGTGATGATTAGGGTGGTTTATTGTCAGTATCGGTGGAGCGTCGGACACCCTACTTTGCAGTATAGAGTTACGGCTCTTTACGTTCTGAGTTCAAATCCGCCGAGGTTAGCTTTGCCTTTCATCCTTACGGGGTCGATAAAATAAAGCACCAGTAATGCACTGGGGCGATTTAATTGACTCCCCACTCCCCAAAATATTGCTGTCCTTATGCATAAAATAGAAACAATTATATAGTGAGGATTTTCACATGAAGCTGCTGGTTCCGAGAGGATGGTCAATGGGGAACTTGTCTCATTATTCGTTTCCTAAAATATATTGTAGGCATTTCACACATTAGAAACCAGGGAAAGCATGCAATGCATCGTTTCATCTTGGAAATAAAAAAAAACAAGTTATTGAATTAGAAAATTAAACGTTATTCCTGCTTATACCATAGATTTAGTAAAGGGAATAAGAGAAATAAAATAGTGACTACATTCAGAGTAACATTAGCATCGGTAGTTTTTTTTTGAATAGCAACAGTGTAAAGTAGAGTGGCAATAAAGAAGCAACATCAATATAGTAGTAGTAGTAGTAGTAGTAGTAGTAGTAGTAGTAGACGTCGTGGTAGTTGTGTTAGTCGTGGAGGTCGTAGTTGTAATAGCACCAGTGAGGGGTGGTAGTCATGATAGTGGTGGCATTAGTAGCAATATCAATATTGTAGTAGTAGTATTAGTAGTAGTAGTTGTAGTAGTAGTAGTAGTAGTAGTCTGAAGAGATGGACAAAGGAGATAGATAAGGATCAAATAGAAAGAATGTCAATAATCTGAAGGAGCTGTTAAACACTCCTAAATATTTCCAAAAAAGACAGTGAACGTTTTACCAGAAGTAATCAAAGTAAGATCAACATATCGCTTTGCCAAAGGCACACTGCTACTCAATACTATTTCTTTCTATCATTAAATCGACTTCACCCTACCTCAAGAATTGCTGGCCTTGTGCCTAAATCAGAAACTAGTATTAGTTATTACAAGGGTGGTGGATTGGCAGTATCATTAGCGCGTCGGACACCATGCTTCGCGACAGAGAGTTACCATCCTTTACGTTCTGATTTGAAATCCCGCCGAGGTTAGTTTTGCCTTTCATCCTTACGGCGTCGATAAATAAAGCACCAGTAATGCATCGGGGTCGATTGAATCGACTTTCCCTTTACATTGCTGGCCTTGTGCATAAAGTAGAAACAATTATTGGTTATTACTACTAAGTCGGTAAAGTGTCAAACATATAAGAGTACTGAACTGTTGTGTATTGAACTCATATTGACTGTTATCTAAGAAGAGCTGTGTAATCGTTTAATTATGTAACAACAACTAATAATATCACACTCACGTGTTTCATGTGTGCTGGTGTTTTTTGCCTATATATTATGCTTCAGCTAAACACAATTGTATTCAACAAGTTCGAAGTATAGCCTAATGGTTTGATGTGTACAGAATTCTTTCTGTCGCTTGGAATTACGTTCGGTGTTATTATTAATATATGTACGCTTCACTTCAACAGTTTCACGATTCTACACTTTATTGTGCTTCATTGTGTCGAAATAGAAATTTATAAATTACTTTTCCTTGTCCAATTACCTACGCACATGTGGAACTGAAGAACACACGGCATGTTTTACGATATTATCTAATTCATTCTTATTTTCTGATTTCAAATCTCGCCTATGTCGCTTTTACCTAATTCCCTGTGCGGTCAAATCTCGCCTATGTCGCTTTTCACCTACTTCCCTGTGCGGTCACATCTCGTCTATGTCACTTTTACCTACTTCCCTGTGCGGTCAAATCTCGTCTATGTCGCTTTTACCTACTTCCCTGTGCGGTCAACTACCAGATATATAATGAGTCTGTATAGTCAATTGTATATCCAGCCGCTGCATATCTGAAGTCTTGTGCTACTGAAATTGATTAATAGCTTTATACTTATCGTTGTTTACCCCTACATCATCTCTGAGCCAGCAAGTCATTCATTAGACTCTTACTTGTGACGATACACTACTTTTAGGGGTTTGTAAGGAGTGCATTATTTAATATGGTCTTTACATATTCATGGAGGAAGAGTGGGATTGGATAAATATATGGTTTCTCTTTCTAGCAGTTCTAGCGACAGAGTAGAAGCCCCCTTGTTGGCTAAATCAATATTATTGTATACTTGTGTGATATAAAGCCTGACTCTGGATAAATGACAAGCATATCCAATTTAAGCGATAATAGCTGTCACGAAAACAATCATTCATAGTATCTAACCGATTTACATGACAAACAACACTCATCTAATTTTTCTATTATTAAAAATATAAAAATGTAAACCGCCGCAGCAACTATCTTGTATGAAACATGATATATTTCCCCCAACATTTTAGTCAAGTAAAGTACAGTAAAGCTTAGATTGGGGCTGCTTAACGTCAGCCATATGACCTAAAGGGGACCAGCATTTTCAATGATAAAGCAACTTTTCTAAACTTCATAATAATTCATATTCGATGTAAAGACGACCAGCGATCGATAACTAGGTTAACGTTGGAGAATAGCATGAAAAAATGTTTTATACTACTTTCTCAAGTGCTAAACAATGAACTGAAGACGTTTTAACACTACAGAAATTCGATTTTCCCATGACATACCAATGGTGTTATTATAGTTATTTCCTGGGACCATATTAGTGAAATGTTTTATGACTAATGACAAGCCAATATTATTAAGTATATATATTATGTATTTTAGTTCTGGCAACTGTTTACGTTCAGCTTACTAACATCACGTCATATTTTACTCATTTACAACTATTGTTCAATTGATTTACATCTTAACGGAACGCAAGAGAAAGAGGAGGGGGGAGAGAAAGACACGCACGTTATTTCACCTATCTTGTAAAATCAGTATGATAACAAGAGGTCGTACTCTGACCCATTGTTATAAACTGATTAGTATCGTACCCTCACGCACATTCGGATAAACACAGAATAACACATATAACGATAGTGAGAGCCTAAGGTTAACAGTAACTAATGCATATTAATAAAGAATAGCAACAATATTAAGGTAGAGGCCGCTTTAGAAGGTCGCATCCAATTAATTTGACAGCGGAAAAAGAAGAGAATATAAAAATCAGACGGGGGCAGGATGCACAATATTTTATAGCGAACATTATGAATACCCTTATTTAAGAACGACCACGTGGAATTATTATTGGCCGTCAGTCAGAGAAGGCGTGTTTTTGTGAGCTCCGCAAGGTAGTGAATTTTCAAGTTTTTTTTCAATTGAATTAGTAGGGGTTATTTTTTGCAAAGGGGTCTAAAGAGTTCCGTCTTTGCCCAATGACGTGAGGGGGCTTTACAATATTTGGGCAACGTCAGCAATAGAACCAAAATCTCTAAGAACAACAACAAAAATAAAATCAACAGCAACACCAACTGCAACAACGAAAACAACAGCAGCAGCTGCAACAATAACAACATCAACAACAACTGTAACATCGACAAGAACAACAACAACAAGAGCAGCTTGAAGAAGAGTGAAAGCAGCAACGACAGCATCACCAGAAACGATAACAACAATGACAACACCAACCACAATGTGACCAGCAACAGCACCGAAAGCAACAAGACAGACAACAACAAGAACTCTTTCGTTGATGAAGCAGCTAAAAGAAGGCCATGCTTTAGCATGGGTCTTCGCCAGAAAGAGAAAATGTTGGCCCAGGCATGGAAGCTCATTAACCAAGAGCAAACCTGAGCGAAATTAACCGTCCTGGTGGAGACAATAGTAGCGGTGGAGAGCAGACCGGTGTTCTTTCGTTGCATTTCAATGCAAACTATAAAAAACGACGATCACTCCCCAAGAAAAAGTCGAAGCTGCGCTGAGTTGCATCAGCGATGACACCCAGTACATAGCGAGGGGCAGACCATCTCAGTGCTGAATCAGAAACCTGGCTGTTAAACGCTTGCAAAACCAGCAAGGTCGTCATGTACCCCTACCACATAGGAAAAAAGAACAATAAACGTTCGCATTCCCAGAATTCCACCAGGATAAGACTTTTGGTGGCTTCTTGGATGCATGGTTGTGGAGGAGACAGATGTCATAGCGATAGATGCGACAAGAACAACCAGAGCGGATTGGTCCGTGGACACACATAAGGATACACACACCACACAGACAGACACACACACACGGATAGACTGACACACACACACACACACACACACACACACACACACACACACACACACACACACACACACACAGCCACCTCGTCTTCCAGTAGCGAGGACGAGGAACAACTAAAGAAATCCAAAGCACAAAAAATAAGGCACACAAAAACACTCCACACATCATACACACACCCACAACACTTCCTGGAGAGGAAAGTGCTTGCCGCCCAACAGCGTCACCGGACGCTGGACGGACGGACAAGGAAAGTTGCTCGGGGTTTGGTTATGACCAGCCCTCCAGGTGGGTAAGATTTGGGACTAGGTTACGAGGTTACGCCCAGAAATGGGCCGACAAAAAGCTCTCTCTGAAAGGTGAAAGGTCGTGCGGAGTTGGCGAACGTGTACATCACGTCCGTCATCTACCACCTGGCTGTCGTGCCATGACCCCGTTCGCTCCTCGCCAGGGTAGAACGGCTACTTTTCAACTTCTTGTGGAAGGGACAAGGTCCGTTTGTGAGGCCGTCCATGTGCTAGCAGCACCCTCTATGCGGAGGATCGGGTATGCCGTGGCTAATGATGCGCAAACATGTGCTGAGGCCGCGGCATCTTCAGATTTTCTGCCTAAACGGTAAGCAGGCGAGTTCACCATTTTTGAGAAAGGCCTTTCCGCATCTCGTCTCTTTGACTGGGCTGCAGTTCTGGATCAAGAACAAACCGAGACTGCGCACCTGGCATCTGGAATGTTGGTAGGCGCTCACGGCTCTCTGCCAGACGGGCAATGCAGTCAGTGGAATTTCCATTCTCCAGTTCTATAGAGGATTAGTGGTGGGTAAGTGCGACAGCGCACTCGGAGTGGCTCTGGGCGCAGAGTAAGTCGAACCGACCAGTCTTTCCGGGGGACCTTCGAGCTGCGGACTACGTATAGCTTCCAGAAATCCCTCGCTTGGCAGTGCTTCCGCGTGGCACGGCCGATTCGGGATAAACTCTACATGCCCGGAAGTGCTGATAGACAGACCATCCCGAGATGCGCGCATATCGACAAAACCGTTCTGCACGTATTCATGCAGGGTCCGTCGAACAGCTGTAGTCGGGTGTAGAACGGATACGGCTAGCAGCCGAGTCCATAGTGAAGATCGCCCCGCCATCTTCTATTGGCCGGGAATGGCAAGCATTCTTCCACTGTCTGGTGGCGGCAGTGAAAATGGTTGTGTGGTGGACCAAGCTGAAAGGATTGAAGACAGATACTTTCCTCTTCTGCCAATCCCCCATCAACCTTTTCAAGTTTCGTCTGGAAAGGAAGGTGAAAGTGGAGAGAGATATGCTGGCGCCCAGCACAATAGCTAAAATTTGGGTGAATGTGGGGAGAATGGCCCGTATCAATGGACCTACCCTGAGCATGCGCCTATAGACTAGTTAATTTGAGGCGGAGAGGGGTGCCCTTTCCAGGTGCCCTCGACGCGTCGCGTGGTTCAGGATCGGTGAGGTACCTGACTCGCCTTCCTATTGGTGAATATATTTTATCTTTGAATATATTCTATTGTTAATTTTTTGTTATGTTTTTTACTACATTTCCTAATTAAGGCTCCCACCGTCTCCATCTTTGTATTGTCCCCTATATGTCGGCCCTTGTGGTCTAGAAACAATTATTATTTCTGTTTTTTCAAGTTGGGATTAAAAGATAAAAGCATCTTGATAGGTCATTGAATAACCATGAAAATAATCCTTTCGTTCCTCTTCACAGCCTGCCCAAATGCCTACAAATGTGGGGAAGTGTACACATTTATTCTTAATTCAAGATTTATGTGCAGAATCTTACTTATTTGGTAACCGTTCCTACGTCAGTTCTAATTTCTTTTGTCACAGACAATTTCAGAATTCATTCACTGATGTCTCTTTATTTCAGACCCCTCCTCGTATATAGTTACCATCTTTCTACACATTTCCCTACCAAAATGTGTTTCATTGGATATTTTATTTAATGCTTCACTATGCAGATACACCAAAATTATCTCGAAAGTGGCACCACAAATTAAATGATTAATGTATTTAATGCTGCCACGGGATTATATTTAATTATCTTGAATATAACATGAATGTATTAATGAATCATTAAGTATTCTGATCTAATCAAAATTAATTGCTCCATTAAAATTTGGCTTGTAATAACAATTTCCAATAGTGTGATGTGGTTCTATGTTGAGAACTGAAATAGTGGGGTATGATTAGCTCTTGTTTGGAGCACGTATATCTAAAACAGGCGCTTCATATGGAACCTGAGAATAGCACTTTAATTCTGCATGAAAGTGTCCAGTCAAAAATTCTGAATACCAGCCAGATGCCCGGCTTGGGAAATGGGCCTTTCCAAGAAGTGTTTTATTCCCTCATACACATGGTGCGTTAGAAAGTGGTATTAAATATTATTATATAATTCCAAGAAGTTTTAAAAATAATTTAATTTGTACACATTTCTTTAGCATCTATTAACCTATTAGTCATATTAACCTATTAATTAAAACCTTTCTAGATGTTACACTACTTTAAATATTTCAACTGGTGGTTCATCATATAATTACATCGCCAGTATGAATTTACCAAATACTAGAAAATGCTGTGCTAATTGAATTATCGACCCAAGAACTAACAAAAAATAATTCTTGAGTGGCGATCTTGAATAAATCTTCAATAGTATTATAGTTTCGCTTACCTTACATTGATAATGTTCTAATATATACTGGCAATATGCGGATTATCTTCTGTTATGCATATCCTACACCCAGACCTGTCAACACTCCCCGTTCGCCGGGTGGGGGATCTCTCTCCCACGTTAAGGTGGGTCAAAAATATTTTCACTTGTGAAAATGGGTATGGCTTTCATTATGTAAAATCTCCTAATTTTGCCTCATTTTGGGCCGTTTTGGGGCACGTGTTTTCATGGTATTCCCTGTTTAGGTTATTTAGAGGTTAGTAGGTCTGTACACCTGAATAAGGAATCAATAATAATTAGTTAAGCGTTGCTATTTTGTGTTACAAACGTTTTCAGGTTGGTTAAAATACAGCAAAATTAAGGAATTATTCGTATATTAACCTAGCAAATAAAGCTATATATATGATAGGTAAACACGATACACTACCCTAACTATTTGAAGGAATATTTCATGGTATAAAATCCCACTGCTGATGTACCACCAGTGTGATTTTATGAAGCATATACTGTGCTTGCTAAAAAACATCTTTGAATATTTTTGACACACATGTTTAAATTTCTTTGAATATTTCGTCGCTTTTAGTACCCTCAACATTATTTAACATTTCAGATTATCGGTAAAGTATTTGTTTAATTTTTGGTCTCCTAGATTTCACCCAACTGGAATTGCCTAATCATTTTACATTATATACTTGCACATCTTATGTATACATTCATCAACCTAACTCCCTTAAATTCGTCCGATGGTGCAATCTCGATGGCTGTATATCTAATAATAAATTATCATTCCTATCTATATAATGAATAAACAGCAAATGGTTTCTCTGAGAAGAGGGCATCATTAGCTATAATACATCAGTCCAACCACAGTAAATTTTTGCAGTCTTGTCAACCTCTAAATCCAAAACAGTGAGTACCATGAAAAAAAGTGCCTCCAAAACGGGGAGAAATAAGGTAAAATGGGGAGTTTTAACATAATGAAAGCTATACCCATCTCTCACCCACCCGAAAGTGGGTGGGAGATCTCCCCGTCGGACGAGGAGAGTTGACAGGTCTGACTTTGCTACAAATTGATATAGTTTAACTCGGATTGAAATAAATAAACGAAATAAACAAACAAGTGATACTCAATGCGTTCGCTCGATCCGCTAGATGTAGAAGTCAAAATATTTTAATTTATACTCCACCATTTAAAAAGGATGAGAAGCTGCAATAAATAATACAATCTTAGATACACATTCTGAAGAAACAAAGTTGCTTGGGCACCATCTATCTCTGAGTCCAAAATTTATCTAAAGCAATTAAACAACAATCGGTGCTAATATGAATGTAGTAATATGATACATTAAGTGTGAATGAGATAAAATATACCGTCAGGTATAAAGAATTATACATCGTTAGGTTAAATTGATGCTTCAAACTTTACATTTTCCTAGAAATTCCATATATGTCATTGATCATAAATGTCAAGATTCTGTATTGAAGAACATAGAATTTGTAGTTGAAAGTGATGGAAGTATTTGATAAAAGAAGGATAACATGAAACGGTTATTTGAAAGTGTCAGTGTTTTTCTGTGATTCGTATATTCGAAGTATGCGATGTACGTTAAAACGTCATTCACCTGATATCATTCGTCATTTCTCTATATATTATTGTAACTGGAAAAAAAGAAATTTCATTTCTCACTCTTAGTACGGCTGTTACTTAAATATAAGTATGTATACGTACATACATATATGTATACAGACGTACAGTAGTATGTATATATATATATACATACATGCACACACATATATGTACGTATGGGTTTACCGAACATTTATTTTAATGCTCGGTTTGTTTGTAAACCATGAGCCCGAATTATTAGCTGTACAGTGTTCGGCAACTATCGTTGCCATTTTGTTCAACACTGACAAAGGAACGATGAACTAGTTTCTAGCTTATTAGCTGTCATCAGCACCGTGTACATTCCTGTCAGACGAATGAACGTTTGAAAGTATATACTTTCCTTATGCATATTAAATATGCCGTTAATATGCATATGGAAAGTATATACATTCAAACGTTCAATCGTCTAACAGGAAGGTATACGGTGCTGATAACAGCTAATAAGCTAGAAACTAGTTTATCGTTCCTTTGTCAGTGTTGAACAAAATGGCAACTATGGTTGCCGAACACTGCACGGTTAATAATTCGGGCTGTTTGTTTACAAACAAACCGAGCATTATAATAAATGTTCGGTAAACCCATACGTACATATATATATGTGTGCATGTATGTATATATATACATACTACTGTACGTCTGTATACATATATGTATGTACGTATACATACTTATATTATTGTAACGATTTTCTAAAATTAATTAACTAATTACTGAATCGAATTATTATCATCATCTAGTTGTATCTAACAATAATTGGATTTTGAGAAGTTACAATTATGTTTAATACATAATACATATTGCTTAGTGAGGTTTATCACAAGATACATTTTGGTGAGGACTGAATGATATCTAATGTTTATATAACAGAACATATGGGATTAAATATAGATATTCCTAATCTAGATGGGAACGTGGATTTGTTTCGTTATTCATCAAGTATTTCGAGCAAATGTAAGCTATTTATATTGATCGCAGCATGTAAGCGTAAAACAAAATCAGTATACCACATTACAGTTACATATTTAAAACATATTTAGATGTATTACAAAATGAATCACAAGGGCTCACTTAATCGGCCTGTTACCAAAGAAAAGGTGTCAAAAGACATATTGTTCATCATTAAAATCCAACATTGCCCTTTAATATACAGTAAGCTATGTCTATATAAATAAACTGCTTAGTTTAAAGATAGATATTTAATATTAGATAAATTTATTTGATGGCTTATCGTATTGTGTTTTTTACAATGCATGAATGTGCTTTAACACTCACTAAATACTATGGTAAGCTTCTATACAAGAACTTCAGTTTCTATAATTTCCTTTAGTATATAAATTTGTGTCACAGGTTACCATTGATACGGCTTCATAAGCACAAGGACCATTTATACTTCTAATGATAAACATTATTTATATTAATAGCTTAGCTATTATACAACAAAAAGGGTAATCAACGGTAGCAATAGTAAATGGTTTGAGTTCAAATTATTTATTGTTAACGTTGACATTGATTTCTCCGTAGTCGATAACAAAGAATACCAGTTGCAGTTATTATGTAGCCCAATATCATCTCCGAGCCAACAGATATAATTAATTAGCGCTTGTATAATAGAATCAATTAAATCGAATGTCTACCTTTCCTATAAATGTTTGGCCCTGTGTAATGATTAGAAATCGATGTAATGTGTCTCACTTAATTATATGGCATGAATAAATTCAGTAGTTAGCTGTTGGAAATTTCTATAATAAATACATCAGTTAGTATTTGGTTCTATAAGTATTAAAGGGGACATGGAGTCATGGGTGACATGCACGATTGCATAAATAGATATATACACACACACATACACCCCCCCCACACACACTTATATGTATATATATATATATATACGTACATGCATATATACATACATATATGCATAGCTTAATCATTAAATAGATGCATTTTTTCACAAATACACTCGCCCAAATATTGTACATAGATCTATAGAATATGCATACCAACTCTAACACATATATATCCTAGAAACGATCGTAAAATGATGAATTTTTTTAATATAAGGAATTGTTTCTTTGTTTATTCATTATTTTTTTAATAATTTATCTTCTCTCTGTTTTCCGTTTATTTTTCACCGAAAGTAGTTTTTGAATGCATCTTCTCTTTTCATGATATCCGGATTACATTGAGTTCTTCATACGGATTGGACACTACCGTAAACTTTTGGTAGATTTATCTACATACTTTGCTCATATTTTCACGGGGATATTCTTATTTCTGTATTGTATGTGTATGTAAACTTATAAATATATACATATATGTGTATAACTTTATAACTCCATATACAAATAGTTGAGCTCTTTTTCTTGTCCATTATCCATATCACGATGGAAAAACAATACTTGGGAACTTCTTTAAAGAATATACCATTACCTTCTAAGGATGATTTCTTACTTCTTATGATACAAAAAACCAACCAATTTATCAGAAGAATCAGATGGAGGGCCTACCACTTCGATAAAAAATCAAAATGTACTGATAGGAAATATCTGTATGATTTCACAACATATAAAAATCCACCACACAACTCCTTACTTGAAAACGTTGAGAAAGACCTTTTTAATTTAATCAAACACCTCAAATTTAAAAGGTATAAATCTAATTTTCAAAAGGACCTTGATTCTACCCTATTGGACCTAAAAAAATCTAAAAATATCCATGTCCACTCGGACAAAACTGGAAACCTATATCACATGGATATTGAAAATTACAATGAGTTCATATATAAAGAACTCAGGAAAAATTATAGAAAAACAAATAATGCGTCACTTACCAACATCAACAACAAAACACACAGCATAGTGAATAGACTTAATATTGAAGATAGAACTGAACCTTTGGCATTGAAAAGACCACACTTCAACCTGAAAGATCATAAATCTAACTTTAACTCTAATCCTTCTATAAGGCTTATATGCCCTTCCAAATCTGATATTGGAATAATTAGTAAAAAATTTTTAGATAGAGTCATCCCACAACTAAGAAAACATGTTAATTTACCACTCTGGGAAAACACATCCCAGGTAATTAACTGGTTTAATAATATTAGATATAAATCCTCTGCTTCATTTCTACAATTTGATATAGATAATTATTATTATTCTATATCACCTATACTCCTGAACAAAGCCTTGATATTTGCTAAAAATAGATCTAACTTAACTTTGGATGACATTAATATTATTACACATGCTAGACTAACACTACTGGAATTTCAGAATGAATACTGGACCAGAAACACATATAGTAATCTATTCGATATTACTATGGGCTCAAGCGATTCTGCCCAAATACTGATCTTGTGGGCCTCTTTCTTCTTTTTAACATAAATGCTTCCTTTCCCCACCTTAAAGGTGGTTTATATCGTGACGACTGTCTTCTTCTTTCCAAAAACCTTAGCCTCTCAGAGATAGAAAAAAATAAAAAGCTTATTAGAACTTTCCTTAAAGACTATTATAGTCTAGATATTACATTTGAAAACACAAGTAAAGTAGTTAATTTCCTAGATATAACATTAGACTTATCAACGAGTATCTACCAACCTTACCACAAACCCAACCAAAATTTACACTACATACACTCACAATCTAATCACCCTAAATCTATCCTTAAAAACCTTGCATATAATATATCACTTAGAATTTCTAACCTTTCGTCTAACCAAGATGTATTTGATAAAAATGGGACCTTTTATAACGAAGCTCTAGCTAGAAGTGGCCACAAAAATAGATTAGTATATATACCTTCTACCAATAACACTACAAACATACAACCTAATATTACCAACAAACACCAAATGAAACATACACACCTAAATGCCACTCACATTATACCCCAAAACACCAACATAAAACCAAATTTCTCTAACTCTTCTAATATACAGTATAGTAACTCTCAAAAAACTACTCATCCTACAACTCTAATAAATGTTAATAATAAAACTCCTAATAAACAAGCTAAAACACCTAAATCAATAAATCTAACTAAAAATGTGTGTGGAGAGGTCATTAACAATAATTCTCTTAATAAACATCAGGATGCATCCTATAAAAAACAATAAATAACATAGAAACCGTAATAGACGAGTTACTTGGTATAATGATCCATTTAATTTACAAATTAAGGATAATATACCTAAAAAATTCTTTAATATCCTAGAGAAAAACTTCCCGCCAAACCACAAATACCATCAAATCTTAAATAGATCAACGGTTAAATTATCCTACTCAACAACCAAAAACATAAAACAAAATATAAGTGCCTATAATGCATATAAATGTAAAAAGAACCATGAGTATACCACCAGTACATCAAACTAACCATAACATCTCCTCAGATACAGGATTCACGAAAAGTTGTAACTGTAGAAACAAGGCAAACTGTCCATTAAAAGGAAATTGCCTTGTTAATAACATAATATATAAATGTAAAGTTAACACTAAGGACTCTATTTATTCATATATATGAGCTACCTCTAACAATTTTAAGGTAAGATTTAATACCCACAAACATAGTTTTAAAAATGCCGCACTAGCTAATACAACATCTCTAGCTGAAATAATTAATAGTTATAGAAAGAGGAATATAGAATATGACCTGACCTGGAGTGTGCTCAAAAGGGCCACCCCTTATCAAAATAGTAGAAATGAATGTAGATTATGTTCCCAAGAACTTTTCGAAATAATGAAATCTAACGATATCCTATTAAATAAGCGACAGGAATTAATAATATCGTGTAATCATAAACTGAGAAAAACCTTTAAATATTATAAACCTAATTAATATACACTTTAGAAATTAATATATAAATTATTTTTAATTTAGTTAACCTATAATTAATATTCTACTACTGATGAATTACATAATTCTGCTTTAAATATTATAAACCTAATTAATATACACTTTAGAAATTAATATATAAACTATTTTTAATTTAGTTAACCTATAATTAATATTCTACTACTGATGAACTACATAATTTGGCTTTCCTTCTTACAAATATCATTTCCTAAAACTGATACCATTAAGTAAACATATATAATTATTTTTAATTTAGTTAACCTATAATTAATATTCTACTACTGATGAACTACATAATTCTGCTTTAAATATTAAAAACCTAATTAATATACACTTTAGAAATTAATATATAAACTATTTTTAATTTAGTTAACCTATAATTAATATTCTACTACTGATGAACTGCATAATTTGGCTTTCCTTCTTACAAATATCATTTCCTAAAACTGATACCATTAAGTAAATATATATAATGCTTTAACTTCAGGTTATGACTCTATGTTCCTTGAAATCTATATATATTTACTATTTCCCACTAATAAATTTAACCCCCCCCCCTAATAATTATATGCATATATAAGTGTGTATGTGTGTATATATGTGTGTATGTATGTGTGTATGTATGTGTGTATATATATATATATATATATATATATATATATATATGTATATGTGTGTATGTATATGTATATATATATATGTGTGTATGTGTGTATGTGTGTGTGTGTATATATATGTACATGTATGTATATATATGTGTATATGGGTGTATATGTGTGTATATATATATATATATATATATATATATATATATGTGTATGTGTATATGTTTGTGTATATATATATGTGGGTATATACATATTTATATATATATATTATTTTTATATTCTTTTAATCCCCCCTCATCTTTAACAGCACTTTTCAACGGCATCTAACTCTTATTTATCATATCTATATGTATTAGTATAATTTTATCAATATAAATATACCCATCAACTAAATTAATTTTATATTCTTTTCATAGATGTATTTTTTCACTAACATTCTTATCTTAAAACTTTGGTCACCTTAGATATTTGTATTGGCATTACTATTTTATAACAGCAACTGCTTGTATACCTTTTACTGACCACCTGACCTAGTTTCACCCCTAAAATAAGCTTCAATTACTACTATTTTACCATTTGGCCAATTATTAACTTTCTATTGGTTAATTCTAAACCTCTTACCAAACAGACAGAATATATTAGATCTTTGTTGGTTTTATTCAATGAACAAATAAAATTATTTCTGAGGTCAGCATATGACCTATTTCTTCCCTAAAATAATCCTTCATTCATAATACTCTTTTCCATCCAAAACTGAAATCTACCTTCCTCTACCCAAAATTTAAGGTTCTCTTACTGCTATAATACTATCTTGACCCTCAATATCTCCTGATTGGTCAATTCAAAACCTGTTCCCAAACAGACCTATTGTATTGAATCTTTGTTCTTATCAATAAACAAATATCATTAGTTCTGAAGACAGCATATATATGTGTAGGTATGTATATTCCCTCTGATAGTTTGTATAAATATTGTACATAGATCTATAGAATATGCATACCAACTCTAACACATATATATCCTAGAAACGATCGTAAAATGATGAATTTTTTTAATATAAGGAATTGTTTCTTTGTTTATTCATTATTTTTTTAATAATTTATCTTGACACTGTTTTCCGTTTATTTTTCACCGAAAGTAGTTTTTGAATGCATCTTCTCTTTTCATGATATCCGGATTACATTGAGTTCTTCATACGGATTGGACACTACCGTAAACTTTTGGTAGATTTATCTACACATATATATATATATATATATATATATATATATATATATATATATATATATATATATATATATATGAATATATATATATATGTATATATATATATATGAATATATATATGTATATATATATGTATATATATATAAATGTAAGTATGCATGTATACGTACATACATATATGTATACAGACGTACAGTAGCATGCACATATATATATATATATACATATATATATACATATGCATACAGGTACACATACATATATGCACGTATCAGTTTAGCGGCGCTAACGTCGCTTTGTTCGTTTGTAAACAAACTGAACAGCCTGAATTTATGCCATACGGTGTTAAGGCAACCACGTCACCTTTTTGTTCAACACTGACACAGGAACGATGTACTAGTTTCAAGCTTGTTAGCTATCATCAGCACCGTTTACCCATCTGCCAGATAGTTGAACGTTCGAAAGTATATACTTTCCTTATGAAAATTAACGGCTGAGCAGCCTAATTTGCATATTGAGTGAGTTAAATCGGTCAGGCATACCGAAAACGATAAATTGAAACAAAATGAAAACGAAATTTCATTTCTCACTCTTAGTATGGCACTTACTTAAATGTAAGTATGCATGTATACGTACATACATATATGTATACAGACGTACAGTAGCATGCACATATATAAGTAAGTGCCATACTAAGAGTGAGAAATGAAATTTCGTTTTCATTTTGTTTCAATTTATATATATATATATATATATATATATATATATATATATATATATATATATATATATATATATATATATATATATATACGGGATAACATGTTATCCTTATAGGCAGTCCACTTAGATGAAGTCCAGTTAGAGTACTCCGTGTTGTGGATGGTATTAACGTATGGCGTAGCTTGACTCAAGAAGACGTTTCCATAGTGATATGGCGAGTTCGCGGTGATTTCTATGTAGGTTATACTTGGAGTAACAATAATTCAAGAAAGAAGAGTGACATGGTTGGCTATACAATAAGAGCTTTATTGGATGGCTATAAAATAAGAGCTTTATTCACATTGCTGACAATTGTTTCTTTGATCTGGTAGGTCTAGACTTCGCTAATGTTGCCTCAATCAATCTCCAATAGTTTGTTTCATAAGATCGATTGACGCAACATCAACATGCTGACAATTGTTTCTTTGATCTGGTAGGTCTAGACTTCGCTAATGTTGCCTCAATCAATCTCCAATAGTCGTTTCATAAGATCGATTGACGCAACATCAAGCGATTAGCGAACTCTACACCTACCAGAGCAAAGAAACAATTGTCAGCAATGTGAATAAAGCTCTTATTGTATAGCCAACCATGTCACTCTTTTTTCTTGAATTATTATTATTATTATTATTATTATTATTATTATTATTATTATTATATATATATATATATATATATATATATATATATATATATATATATATGTGTGTGTGTGTGTGTGTGTGTGTGTGTATATGTATCTATGTATGTATATATATAAAGAAAACGAAAAATCAGTGATGCATCTGAACTTAGTTTATTTTGTGTTACAAATCTTTCGCCGGCATGTAGCTCGAGTCATGGTCCTTGTATGGATCTAGCTGATTACTTCTGCTGGTTATTTCAGACACAGGTGTTATATCCGGAGCAAATTTGATCACGGGTGTTATCATCAAAACAACACCCTCAAAAAACCCTCTTTCCACTCCTGTGTTGCCATTGGCTGTTTGTGCTCCACGTCATCACAAGTTGAGGTTAGTATCTGCTGCCACACGGTTCATCGACCATTTTCCGTCAGACACATTTCAATGGAGTCATCCTGGGTTCAGTACCTCACACGTCTGCTCACACTTCAGAGTAAGCACCCACATATACTAGAATAAACACATAATAACACACACATATTCAGACACATACCTATCTATGGATTCACACTCGTACATCTACATGCTCAGACACCCACACCGCCATATACATACATCGCAGTATATATACTCACACACCATCTGTCCCTCACTTCCATGGACGCAGTCATACACACTTGTTGATACATGCCACCACGAGCCTTCTGACTGTTCTGTATCAATTGGGTAAGCATGTCCTATTCATACGTACACATATATACGTACATATGCGCGCACACACACACGGATAACCTTCTATACATTTAAATATATATATATATATATATATATATATATTTATATACACACGCTCATACACACGCATATATACATACACACATACATTCACATACATACATATATACGCACATGTGCATACACACATATATATACACACCTAGGATTATTTTCATTCTGATGAATGAAAGTAAATATCGTTTGCTTTCAAGAAACCACTGGTAAATGAAATAATTATCTTATGTTGTTCATTACATAACTATATGTATATATATACATATATATACACACACACATACATACATACACCCACATATATATACAAACGTAAACTCACACATGTCCACACACACATACGAACACATACGTACATAAACATTGCCTACACACGTAAATACACACACATATATATATATATATATTTGTTTTATATAAGTATATATACATATATACACACAAAATGTATATATATGTATATAGATATATGTATATATGTATGTGTATGTAGCGACCTGGTTAGTCAGTCTAGTCACTACTTCTGATCAGATCCGAGAATAGCCCTTAGAATGACTCTTATCGCATACGGTCTGATCAGATCTGAAGATAGCCCTTAAAAGGACTGTTGTCGCATATAGCCCTTAAAAGAACTGTTGAGGATGGACAGACGAAAGCAGAAGTTGAAAGGACGAAGCAAGGCGAGATGTAAATTCGATCAGCTATTTATTTTCACATGAAGCGACGATACGAGGTACAAAGCGTGTGTGAGTAACAAAGCGTGGCAGAGGCGAGGAACAACGATACGCGAGTTGACTCTGCCAAATGTCGACTGGCGAAGTGTTTGGAACCACTCTATTTATACAGAAATAATCGTTTGATGTTTAGCCGATGTGTAGGCGTTTATTCTGATAGATTGTAAGGGTTCTTTTGTTTCACGTTGAGGTAGCTAGCTAACAGGTAGATGGCGCTGTATATTTCACAGATGTCATTTCCGGTGGATGTACATGTATATTCATCTAGATATATATACATATATATATATGTGTGTGTGTCGGGTCACACTTGAGTGCTACTGGTAACATGTAACCCAGTACAACCTGTCGCATGGTCGGGTGATCGATGACTAAACCGGCAACCCCACCAAGTTTACTTGGTGAGGAGGGTGATTTTAGACACCCTGCAGAACAAAAAACATAATCTGACAAAGGGCGGAAGAACTCATAATTGTCAACGGCCATCCAAAAGTGTGTAAATATTTATATACACATGTACATATGTATGTATATGTATATGTGTATATACATGGGTGCATGTGTATGTATATGCGCGGGAACATAGAAAATGTCGGGCTGGACACTCGATCGCGCGGTTAAACCACTGGAAGTGAAGGACTCCTACCTAGCCTTTGTCAGGGCATTCTTCTAGGAGAAGGCAACTCAGGAAACTGGGATAGCTCCGATATAAAACCTGCGGCTCGGTAGTTACCGATGATGTTGATATTTTCTTCTTTTCGGGTTATAGCTACTGTCGCCCAGAGAGTGGGATTGGCTCAGTTTACAGTCTTTCCTCACTTTAAAAAATATCTTCACGCACAGGCATTGCACGATAGAATTAATTAATAAATATTAATAATGGTATAACGTGCAACGGCCATACTCGATAATGAAGGGGCAGCCATCATATATATATATATATATATATATATATATATATATATATATATATATATATATATATATATATACATATATATATGTAGGTATATATATGTATATACATATATATATATATATATATGTATATATATGTATGTATGTAGGTATATATATATATATATATATATATATATATATATATATATATATATATATATATATGTATGTATGTATATATATATATATATGTGTGTGTATGTACGTATATTTATATATATATATATGAAAATATGGGGAGAAGAATACTGCAGGTTGCACATGGATAACATGTAATAAAATGAGTCCCTCATCAGTGATTTGCCGACGATCATAGATATTTCATTGCATTAAAAATCATATACCTCACGTCGGTGCAATAATAACTAAATTAAGTTATTAGGACAATTAAAACGCGTAAAGCGAGTGAGACAAGATAACAACAAAGAGGAGAGCTAACCGTAGAGAGGAAGGGTACAAGCTACATAGTTATTCTGTTAACATAAGCTAGGTGAATATATGAGCGCTTAGAAAAAAGACATTTCGGGATGAATCCAAATGTGAGAAAGAAAGAATTTGTTTTCGTCGCGAACGGGGTGAGGTAAGAAGGCGAGAAACAGTGAGTGAGTGAGTGGAAGTGTGAGGAGGAGTTAACTGACATGACAGAGGGTGCGAAAGAAAGTAGGAGAAACAGAGAGAACGAGGGATTAGTAAGAGAGAGAGAGAGAGAGAGAGAGAGAGAAAAAAACAGAATCGCAGTTTAGGTAAATATATGTGAAAAAATGGGGAGAAGAATACTGCAGATTGCACATGGATAACATGTAATAAAATGAGTCCTCATCAGTGATTTGCCGACGATCATAGATATTTCATTGCATTAAAAATCATATACCTCACGTCGGTGCAATAATAACTAAATTAAGTTATTAGGACAATTAAAACGCGTAAAGCGAGTGAGACAAGATAACAACAAAGAGGAGAGCTAACCGTAGAGAGGAAGGGTACAAGCTACATAGTTATTCTGTTAACATAAGCTAGGTGAATATATGAGCGCTTAGAAAAAAGACATTTCGGGATGAATCCAAATGTGAGAAAGATAGAAAATGTTTTCGTCGCGAACGGGGTGAAGTGAGAAGGGTATATATTTATATATATACGGGTAAATATTTCAATCATATCATATTTTGTTTGACCCGATTAGCTTGCTAGCTTTTTTGGCTTAGGTGGTTAATGGCTTCTTAACCGTCGTCTCAGTTTTGTATGTCCTTTTAAACTTATGTTTATAGCTCTGGTATCTTCATATCCATTGAGCGCTTGCCAACACAATTCGGAAGTTGCGTTCCGCTAATTTCTACTCGCCGAAATGCGATTCTCGCTAAATTTATATTTGTATATATATATATATATATATATATATATATATATATAAATTAGCGAGAATCGTATTTCAGCTCAGGAATTAACGAAAATCAACGTCCGATATGTGTGGCAAGCGCTCGATGATTCATGTGAATCAGAGCTACAACAAACGTTGAGGGCCAAACACACTGAGACGATGGTTAAACATCCTCCGCACAGCCAAAACAAACGACCAAGTAATTCGGGTCAAACAATAAAAATATATGTGTTGATACTTTCCCGGACCCTGGACTGATGGTAAAATCCAGTATTGGTTTCTGCGACTCCAAAATCATGTACTGTCCGCCTACATAAAGAATGTTGGGCTTCTGCTAAGATGATTGAACAAGGAAGCCGTGTTATCAACGGGTTTTGCTCCAAAATGCTATACATAAGTGTGGCTATTACTGACCCACGTGGGGTTCAGCAAGGGAGGCAACACCTCTATTAGGCGAATGATTCAGTTGTGTATAATATTGCGAGAATGCAAAATATCACAAATCGAATAAAGCATCGACAGAATGGTTAAATATAACAGAGCTATTCAACAGTCAATAGAAGCAACTAAACAAATCAATAAAATTAACTGCTCAATAGCTAGACTCTGGAGATTAATACAAATATAAATTAGCGAGAATCGTATTTCAGCTCAGGAATTAACGAAAATCAACGTCCGATATGTGTGGCAAGCGCGCGGTATATACACATATATATATATGTATATATATATATATATATATATATATACATATATATATATATATATATATATATATATATATATATATATATATATATATATATATATATATATATATATATATAAAGACGTAAAATCAGAAAATATTTAAAAAAAAAAATTTTTTTTAAATTTTTTACTTACTCACTTATATACTATATATTAGTATATGCATATATATATGTATATACATATATGTATATATATATATATATACATACATATATATATATATATATATGTATATATATATACATATATATATATATATATATATATATATATATATATATATATATATATATATATATATATATATATTAATTCAAAATATTAACAGAATA
Source organism: Eledone cirrhosa (assembly GCA_964016885.1). Lineage (NCBI taxonomy): Eukaryota > Metazoa > Mollusca > Cephalopoda > Octopoda > Eledonidae > Eledone > Eledone cirrhosa. The sequence continues at coordinate 19,688,609 of OZ024743.1, read as the reverse complement.
GATATTCTTGTGATCAAGTATATTTTATTATACATATTTCAGAGGTACTGAGTTAACTTCAACAGTACGTCCTCATCAAATAAGATAAGATGATGCATGACATACCCTGACATAATAGATGGTTAAGATTCAGTCATAGTAATGAGTAATATATGACAAAACTCAATATTTATGCCCTAATATAAACTTATTCTCTGATGTATTCATTGAACCTTGTTTAACTTTTAAATATATATACATATATTGGATTAAATGCTCTGAAATAGCGATATATATGTGAAGATAGACATAGAATATTCGAAAATATTCTGTATGTTTATAATAAACATTTTGAAGACCTAATCGCTATAGAATAGAATACGTCACGTATTACAATTAGATTCTCGATAAAAGCAAGGGAAGTAACCTACGCGTTTCATTCTTATTAGAAATCTTCAGGATTACATATCCAGTGCTTTTATCGAGAATGACACAGCTAGAGACTTATAGAATACTTAGCTGTGTACAGGAACTGGTTTGAAAGAGCGGTTGCCGGTCCGGCAGAAATTAGAAATTGGATTAAATGCTCTGAAATAGCGATATATATGTGAAGATAGACATAGAATATTCGAAAATATTCTGTATGTTTATAATAAACATTTTGAAGACCTAATCGCTATAGAATAGAATACGTCACGTATTACAATTAGATTCTCGATAAAAGCAAGGGAAGTAACCTACGCGTTTTATTCTTATTAGAAATCTTCAGGATTACATATCCAGTGCTTTTATCGAGAATGACACAGCTAGAGACTTATAGAATACTTAGCTGTGTACAGGAACTGGTTTGAAAGAGCGGTTGCCGGTCCGGCAGAAATTAGAAATTGGATTAAATGCTCTGAAATAGCGATATATATGTGAAGATAGACATAGAATATTCGAAAATATTCTGTATGTTTATAATAAACATTTTGAAGACCTAATCGCTATAGAATAGAATACGTCACGTATTACAATTAGATTCTCGATAAAAGCAAGGGAAGTAACCTACGCGTTTTATTCTTATTAGAAATCTTCAGGATTACATATCCAGTGCTTTTATCGAGAATGACACAGCTAGAGACTTATAGAATACTTAGCTGTGTACAGGAACTGGTTTGAAAGAGCGGTTGCCGGTCCGGCAGAAATTAGAAATTGGATTAAATGCTCTGAAATAGCGATATATATGTGAAGATAGACATAGAATATTCGAAAATATTCTGTATGTTTATAATAAACATTTTGAAGACCTAATCGCTATAGAATAGAATACGTCACGTATTACAATTAGATTCTCGATAAAAGCAAGGGAAGTAACCTACGCGTTTTATTCTTATTAGAAATCTTCAGGATTACATATCCAGTGCTTTTATCGAGAATGACACAGCTAGAGACTTATAGAATACTTAGCTGTGTACAGGAACTGGTTTGAAAGAGCGGTTGCCGGTCCGGCAGAAATTAGAAATTGGATTAAATGCTCTGAAATAGCGATATATATGTGAAGATAGACATAGAATATTCGAAAATATTCTGTATGTTTATAATAAACATTTTGAAGACCTAATCGCTATAGATAAAAGCACTGGATATGTAATCCTGAAGATTTCTAATAAGAATAAAACGCGTAGGTTACTTCCCTTGCTTTTATCGAGAATCTAATTGTAATACGTGACGTATTCTATTCTATAGCGATTAGGTCTTCAAAATGTTTATTATAAACATACAGAATATTTTCGAATATTCTATGTCTATCTTCACATATATATCGCTATTTCAGAGCATTTAATCCAATTTCTAATTTCTGCCGGACCGGCAACCGCTCTTTCAAACCAGTTCCTCTACACAGCTAAGTATTCTATAAGTCTCTAGCTGTGTCATTCTCGATAAAAGCACTGGATATGTAATCCTGAAGATTTCTAATAAGAATGAAACGCGTAGGTTACTTCCCTTGCTTTTATCGAGAATCTAATTGTAATACGTGACGTATTCTATTCTATAGCGATTAGGTCTTCAAAATGTTTATTATAAACATACAGAATATTTTCGAATATTCTATGTCTATCTTCACATATATATCGCTATTTCAGAGCATTTAATCCAATTTCTAATTTCTGCCGGACCGGCAACCGCTCTTTCAAACCAGTTCCTGTACACAGCTAAGTATTCTATAAGTCTCTAGTTGTGTCATTCTCGATAAAAGCACTGGATATGTAATCCTGAAGATTTCTAATAAGAATGAAACGCGTAGGTTACTTCCCTTGCTTTTATCGAGAATCTAATTGTAATACGTGACGTATTCTATTCTACAGCGATTAAGTCTTCAAAATGTTTATTATAAACATACAGAATATTTTCGAATATTCTATGTCTATCTTCACATATATATCGCTATTTCAGAGCATTTAATCCAATTTCTAATTTCTGCCGGACCGGCAACCGCTCTTTCAAACCAGTTCCTGTACACAGCTAAGTATTCTATAAGTCTCTAGCTGTGTCATTCTCGATAAAAGCACTGGATATGTAATCCTGAAGATTTCTAATAAGAATGAAACGCGTAGGTTACTTCCCTTGCTTTTATCGAGAATCTAATTGTAAAACGTGACGTATTCTATTCTATAGCGATTAGGTCTTCAAAATGTTTATTATAAACATACAGAATATTTTGGAATATTCTATGTCTATCTTCACATATATATATATGTATATATATGTATATATATATATATATATATATATATATATATATATATATATATATATATATATATATATATATACAGTGACGAAACATAAGTCAATTGCATGAACTCATAATCCTTTATTTACTGCTATATATATTTCGATGATATCCATTGAATGGCTATGACCTCATCAGGCAGTTAGTCAGTTCTTATATATGCCAGCTCTGTGTTTATAGTGTTGATGGTATCAGAGCCTTGGGACATATGAGCTTGTTAGGAATAATTAATGTTGTTAGCAAGAATAGTCTTAATTCTCATTGGTCAGTTTGTAGATGCTTGTAGCGTTGGTATTTGACCTCAAAGAAGCAGGTGGTGTTGTAAAGTTCAAACCGTCAGGCAAGATGGCAATAGTTCCATATGGCTGATTTTCAGAAAAAGCATTCCTGGTCAGATATATATTCAATTGGGGTTAATAGTATGAAATTCGATACTACAGGTCATTCTTAAATTGAGGAATTTATGTGGAGTGGAAACTACTGAAAATTATGGTTAAATTAGAATACTAGAAAATTTACAAATAAAAAGACTTATGTAGGTTGATTTGCACATACACTCACACCTACCCCCACAGAGACACATACACATCCACACATACAAATTGAGGAATTAATGTGGGGTGGTAATACAGAAAATAATGGTTAGAGTCAAATACTTAGAAAGTTTAGAAATTTTAGAAATAAAAAGAGTTATGTTGATTGACTTGTACATACACTCACACCTAACCCCTCAGACACACACACATCTACACACACAAGTCCATACAGGTGTGTATATATATATATATGTACGCACAAGTTCATATATATACAACAGAGGCCCCCAAATCCAAGTATAAGGCAGACATAAAACTAGGTGGGTGTTATTTTTAAAGAAAAGTAAAGTGGGTGTTTGGAAAAGTTATTGTTTAGACTAGACGAAAGTAGAGTGTGATATATATCTTCACAGCAATAGCTTGGGGGCTTTGGAGCTTAGGCGAATCCCTTAGTACAGACATATATACCCACCCACACTTTTATACTTCTGGATGCGCCTGTATGTCTATATACACATGTGCACTCATACAAGACAGCATATAATAATATACTCTTAAGCATACACTCGAACATTTTTCAAATGCAACCTGGGGTATTCGTATTTCATATATATATGTATGAATGTATGTATATATATATATATATGAATTTATGTATATATATATATATATGTATTTATGTATGTGTATATATATGTATATATATATGTATGTATGTATATATATATGTATGTACATATATGTATGTATATATATATATATATATATATATATATATATATATATATATATATATATATATATGTATATATATATATATATATGTATATGTATATAAATATATATATGTATATATTTATATATATATATGTATATATTTATATATATATATATATATGTATATATGTATGTATATATATATATATGTATATATATGTGTATGTATATAAATATTTATATATGTATATATATATATATATGTATATATATATATATTAATTGTTTCTACTTTTGACACAAGGCCAGCAATTATCCCAGTGTATTACTGGTACTTTATTTTATCGACCCCGTAAGGATGAAAAGCAAAGTTAACCTCGGCGGGATTTGAACTCAGACATTACAGGGCCGTAACTCTGTGCTTCAAAGCATGGCGTCCGACTCTCTACCGATACTGCCAATCCACCGCCTGTATATATATATATACTAATAAAAGGAATTTCGACTTTGTCTGATTTACTCGTTTTATTTACAATCCTTTAAAATTATAATGATATCATAATGAAATAGTATGGTAGAATATTAAATCTTAAGTGTTAATTGAACAAGTACTTTCATGCTTTCGCAATCTTCAGGTTCACATTCACTTAGTTTTGATGTGGTAAGCCTTTACACCAACATTACACATGATTTAGGAATAAAGGCGGTTAAATACTGTGTGGAAAATCATAGAGAAATGATTCCCACCAGATTCACGGCGCCATTTATATTAGACACACTCAAACATATTCTGGAAAACAACAATTTCTTCTTCAATGGAAAGAATTACATCCAAATTAGAGGCACAGCGATGGGAACGAAGTTTGCTCCCGTTTACGCGAACTCTGTAAAGGGATACTTAGAACAACAACTCTACCAAGAAATAGAGGAAAAATATAGCACTGACTTTAGAAAGTACATTGAAAATTCTTGGAAGAGATATATTGACGACTGTTTCATCATCTGGACAGAATCTCTAGATACTCTGTATGAGTTCGATATCCTCCTGAATAACCTACACCAATCTCTCCAATTCACAAAAGAGATGAGTAGTACCAAATTACCATTCCTAGATAAAATGGTAATCAAAAACGACACCACCATTGCCACGGATATATATATATTATAAACACACAGACACCCATCAATATCTGAATTTTAAGTCGTGCCATCCACCTCATACCAAACGCAACATCCCATACTGCCTAGCCAGAAGAATTCGTACCATTGTAGAAGATACGAATACCAGGTACAAACGCCTCACAGAACTGAGAGTATTTTTGCTCAAACAAAAATACTCATCTCTACTTATAGAAAATGGCATACAGTGGGCTATAAAAATACCTATACAACAACTTAGGACAACCCAAGGAAGAAGAAACCAAGAACTGGTCATACCATTTATAATGACACACACCCCATGTCACCAGAATATCTTCAAAACTGTCAAAGCAAACCTACCGATCATTGCTCAAAGTAATGAATTAAAAGGTTTGATCACATACCGATCTTTGACTCTTAGTAAAAGACAGCCGAAAAAATTTGAAGCAATTACTAACAAAGGCAAATTTTGACCTTAACAACAAAGACCCATCATTCACTGTATCTAAATGCAATGATAGTCGATTTGCCACATGTCAATCCATACACACTCGTTAATATATGAACACAAAAACTGGAAACATATTCCCAAATGCAAATATAAAGTGCAAAAGCAGAAATCTAATTTAATGCATTAAATGCCCGAATTGTGAAGAACTATATGTCGGTCAATCTGGAAATGCACTATCGGAACGTGCACGGGTGCACCAACAGCTAACCAGACACCCAAATTTCCGTCAGATACCCCTGAGTAACCATCTAGCAACATGTATTCAGAAAATATTTATAATATTTCCATTCTACAAATTACACAGCCCAAGTGAAATCAAGAGAAAAATTAAAGAAAATAATTTTATTGATAAATTCCAACCCAAGCTAAATGAACAATAATAATGCTTAGGGCTATTACTCCTACTATAACTACGCCTACGACCATGTCGACTACCACCACTATCAACAACAACAACAATAATAATAATAAAAGTATATGGCCTCAGCCGGATGGCTGAAACAGGTAAAAGAGTAAAAGAGTAATAATTGTTTCTACTATTGGCACAAGGCCAGAAATTACCCAGTACATTACTGGTACTTTATTTTATCGACCCCGTAAGGATGAAAGGCAAAGTTAACCTCGGCGGGATTTGAACTCAGAATAGCAAGGGCCGTAACTCTATGCATCAAAGCATGGCGTCCGACCCTCTACCGATACTGCCAATCCAATAAAAGACTTTTTATAAAAACCTTAGAAAATGCTATTTTCATCATTTCTAAAAATAGCAAAACAATTGATGCTTTGGATAGTGTCAAATAGAAGTAATTAGACATACTAAACCAACGGTGACGCCTAAACCAATCAGCTTTAGTAATCCAGTGAAACTACACACCGATTGGTCGAAATACAGTTTGCAAAACTTAGCATTCTGTAGCAGCTTTTCACTGTATATAAGGCACAAACTTTACCCATCTCATTACAGTTGAAAATTGCAAACTTGACTGTCACCACAGAATATGAACCTGAAGATTCCGAAAGCATGACAGTACTTGTCAAATTAACAATTAACATTTAATATTCTACCATACTATTTCATTATAATATCATTATAATGTTAAAGGATTGTAAATAAAACGAGTAAATAAGACAAAGTTGGAATTCCTTTTATTAATATATATACATATTTATATATACATATATGTACATATATATATCTATATACATATATATACACATACAAACATACATGTATATATATGTATATATATGTATATATATATATATATATATATATATATATATATATATATATATATATATATATATATATATATGTATATATATATATATATATAACCAATCAAATTACGTTTATTAAAAAAAAAAGCCTTCATGAGTCCCCCTTTTTATAAGTAGAAAGAAATTCAAACACTCATATATGAAAAAACAACCTGTGACCCCCCCCTTGTTTGAAGAACTGTGTAATTCGAACTGGCGCGAAATTTATTATAATCAAATTACTTCTCAAAAAACCTGGCATTTCAAGCCACTTTTTCCATATGTATATATATGCATATATATATGTGTATATATGTATATATATATGTATGTATATATATATGATGGCTGCCTCCTCGTTATCGAGTATGGCCATTGCACGATATACCATTATTA
>OZ024743.1:19673794-19676294 GCA_964016885.1 Eledone cirrhosa | reverse complement strand
TTAAGAGCCAACTCCAACGAAGAAAAATTCAAGTCACTCGACCAACAGATGGACACAGAAATCTCAAAGCACTATGAAGGCCTACTCTACTAAAAAACGCTAAAACTTTGGAAAGAAAACTGTGAGGATGAAGAACTAACATCCCTCCACCTGGTTCAACAACTACGAAATGGACTTCAAAAATGAACAATATACAGGTAACCCATTTTTAAAACAAACTAAAACTCACACACCACATGCACAACAAATAACAAAAAAAGTAACAAAACGTCCAACATACCCCCAGCAAAACTATAACGATAATCCCAGAAACCATAGACAAAACTATAACCCTACTAACAAAAACCGAAGATCCCCGAACACAAGGCAAGACACGATCCGCAGATCACAACCCACACAAAACCTATTCCAAAAACGTAGACCCCTACCCACACAGAGCCTGTTCCAAAACCGTAGATCCCAACCCACACAAAGGAACAAAATCTACAACCCGGACTATCAACAAACCGAACCTCAATACGTCCGAAATTTCTATACAAGACCACACAACAACAGGGGAAATACCATTAGATATAATAATACCATTGAAAAAACATTCCAGAAAAATCATTTTTTAGACCAAGGCTACAGGACTCACGACATCCGGTGGCACAAACCGATTTTGAAAAACCGAAAATAATCAACCTTTCAAATACAAACCTCTCAGCCCAACAAGTAAACATTCTCTCCAAAGGACTGAAATTCACCACAACACCACAATACTCTAACCCCAATGAGATAAATGACGATATATAACACTTCTGTAGAAAATTACGTCTCACAGAGGAATTCTTTGACAAGGAGAATAACGACGAAACAATTGTACGGAATAAAAGCAGCTACAACCCAACAAAAGGTAGAAACAGAGTTCTGGACAAATTTTGTGACCACATAGTTACCTTCCCATACCATGAACTACCGCAACCTAAACCCAAACCCAACATAAGTCGAAGGGAATGGGAGATTATCCATGAACTAAAAAACAATACGGACATTATAATTAAGGAAGCGGACAAGGGAAGTACTGTTGTCATTATGGAGGCTGAAAAATATAAAAATTCTATGTTCTCTCTCTTACAAAATACTAATTACTATGAAAGAGTAAAAAACTACCAGCAACAAAAACAATGACCAGATTAAACACACTGATTTATCGATACCAGGAAGACCTAACTAAAAAGGAACGCGATTATTTAACAAATTTTGAATACAAAACCAGCAACCTTTACGGACGTCCGAAGATCCACGAGTGTAAAATAATTAACGATGCCTGTAAACAATCCACCTCAGCCTGCGTGAACACACAATACCCCACAGACCTTAAATTAAGACCAATTGTAGCGGGCCCACAATGTGAAACACGCAGACTGAGCAACTTTATAGACGTACTACTGAAACCAATTCTCAAACACATACCAAGCCTTGCAAGAGACGATCTGGACCTCTTAAACCACCTCCCTAAACATGTCAACAACGACACTATTATTGTGTCTTTCGATGTAGTGAATCTCTACACAACGATCCCACACCAATATGGACTAGAAGCAATAGGATTCTGGCTAGAGAAATATCCCAATGAGATACCTGACAGAATAGAAAAAAGCTTCATCACCGAGGGATTAAAATTCATCTTACAGAACAACTTTTTTGATTTCGATGGCAATACTTACAAGCAAATATCGGGGACTGCGATGGGTACAAAAGCCGCTCCAACTTATGCCAACTTAGTCATGGCATACTTAGAAGTACAGATATATGAACAGTCCAAATCAAAATACGGATTGAACTTCCACAAATATTTATCAAGAATTGGAAACGCTACTTGGATGATTGTCTCATTCTTTGGTCCCACACACTCGACCAACTGAAGGATTTCAAAAACTTAATAAACGGTATCAATAACCACATCCAATTTACAATGGAATACAGCCAAGATCAACTCCCATTTCTGGACATCTTAATCTTAAAAAAAGACACAAATATCGAAACTGACATACACTACAAACCAACAGATTCCAAACAATACCTGCTATTCACCTCCAACCATTCAAAGCACACGGAGACGAACATTCCTTTTAACCTAGCAAGAAGAATTTGCACAGTTGTCTCCAATTATGAAACGCGAAATAAAAGATTTCAAGAATTAAAGGAAATTCTACTCGAAAGAGTACCCACTATTACTAATAAATAATGGAATAGAAAGGGCTAAAGCAATAGGCATTGATGAATTACGAAAACAAATTCAAGGTACGTCCAATATTCTATCATATATCTCAACACACAACCCAAGAAATGCGGAAGCTTACAACACTATTCACAAGAACATCCCACTACTGAAACAAAACCCAAGAATGAAAAAAGCCCTTGAAACACACAAAATAATCAAAAGCAAAAGACAACCGAAATCACTGAAAACATTACTCACCAATGCCAAATTACCTACCACAAACCCACAACCAAG
>OZ024743.1:19661294-19671294 GCA_964016885.1 Eledone cirrhosa | reverse complement strand
TATATATATATATATATATATATATATATATATATATATATATATATATATATACAATTATATATATATATATAATTATATATATATATATATTATATATATATATATATATATATATATATATATATATATATATATATATATATATGTATATATATACAATACATAAATAGAGAAAGCCTTAAGCGATACTCCGACCAATTCAATCTCACTCAACAAACATTAGCATATACTTAAGTATAATCACAATTTAGTGTTTGGGGTGCTAACTAATCAGTATTTCGTGGATAGTTGGTTGTATTATTTTATATGAGACATTATTAAATAAATATCTCTTTCCTTCCAGACGGCAGTTTCGTTATAAGATTTCTACAATTTGAGATAAATAATTTCCAGGTTATGTAGAAACTTGTATATAAACCGTAGTTTTATACACAAGTGATCTCTTATAAATTCACCAGTGGATGCCCTAAATTAATATCGATATAAGAATTATATCGACATTAATAGATTAGTGATGGTCTCCCTCAGCGCTAAGAATGAACTGGTAGATTAGAATGCTGCAGTCCTCTCAAAGAAAGATTACACGTTATCCCCAAAATGGTAAAGGGAGGTCATCTTAAAATAAAACAATATACACGCTGGTCAATTAAACCTGTTAGTTATTAACCACGTGTATAAGAACTCAATTGGAAATTTAAAAGAATAATCATATGTATATATAACCAATGCACACACAGAGATATTAAAACATAATAAATATATGTATGGATCACCCACACATACACAGTTATTCGTTAAGGCTAAATCAGACATGGGATACAAGGAAGATCAATCAGTATTTCATATAAAAAATAATAATAATAAAGTGAACCTTATATCTGGAATCAATATCATGCTCCCAGGAGTATATATTCAATACACAAACAGAGAAAGCCTTAAGCGATACTCCGACCAATTCAATCTCACTCAACAAACATTAGGATATACTTAAGTATAATCACAATTTAGTGTTTGGGGTGTTAACTGATCAGTATTTCGTGGATAGTTGGTTGTATTATTTTATATGAGACATTATTAAATACATATCTCTTTCCTTCCAGACGGCCGTTTCGTTATAGGATTTCTACAATTTGGGATAAATAATTTCCAGGTTATGTAGAAACTTGTATATAAACCGTAGTTTTATACACAAGCGGGCTCTTATAAACTCATCAGTGGATGCCCAAATTAATATCGATATAAGAATAATATCGACATTAATAGAATGGTGATGGTCTCCCTCAGCGCTAAGAAGAGACTGGTAGATTAGAATCCAGCAGTCCTCTCAAAGAAAAATTACACGCTGCCCCAATATATATATATATATATATTTATATATATATATATATATATATATATATATATATATATATATACAATCATATATATATAATTATATATATATTATATATATATATATATTATATATATATATATATATATATATATATATATATATATATATATATATATATATATATATATATATATATACACATATATATATATAATTACATATAGCACGTGGGAAAGTAAAAATCGGAGAATAGACCGTTAAAACATGTTTATTTAAAATATCACCTACGTACGTTTCGCCCAGTTGGGCTTCTCAAGGGCATAAATAATCACAAGTGTTCCTTATATAGTTCGGAAAGAGTTTTGGGGGTTAAATCCACATCAAGATTCATTGCTCGCAAAAATATCTTGTTTTGATTTTGCAGCAGGTCAAGGGAGGTAACTCTGGCCGGTGTTAGGGCAGTCTTTCCCGGATAATTTTTTTTTTTTTGCCGCATCCGTTTGTCTGAGGCTGGGTCTGGTATGCAAGGATTGTTTTCTGGGTGTTATTTTGCTGCGCCTGCCCGCCGGGGTGTTAAGACTTGTTGCAGGGAGATCCAGTGTACTATTTCACTCTTCATTCTTAACCCATCTAAAGAAGGATATTTTTAAGCGATGTGTACAACTTATCGCTGTTTCAGCTGTGCTGTTGATGAGCTCGTGGGGTGCTGTTATGATGTGGTAGAGCTCCATGAGGCAAAGATCGCATTTCCTCTTGAAGTTGTACGGTGCAGCCCGGCCGACAATCTCCCAGTGCGTGGAGAAGCTGATGTTTAAGTCCTTTAGTGATTTGATGTTGTCCGCGAGAGAAGTGGAGTGCCTTAGTTTTCTATTTGTGAAAGAGTGGAGATGTGTTCGAAACCTAATTTTGAACGGGCCGGAGGTGGCCCCTATATAATGTTTAACGCTATTGTGGCTAGTAATAGTGCATCTATATATAAACCTTTCAGTCAAGCAGTATCCTCTAAGGGGGCAGCGTCCTCTGTCGCGGCCACACTTCGAGAGTAGGGGGGGGGGGAACCATAGGACGTTACGGTGGCGATTACGTTCCTTGTACTTTTGCTACGGGTGGTTCCATCTAAGTGACCCCTCTTATGTGTGTTAATGCGCTATCGCCCGTTCGGTGCCCCTTTCATTTTATGCTTGGGTGCACTCTTTCTACCTCCTCCATGTTTATGTACACGAAGATGTTGGTTGGAAGGCGTTGGTAGTAGGCCGCCGCCTTTGTTGGTTTTGTAATAGGGGAATAGTTTGAGTAATCTACAGTATTCACCGTCGCCGGGGACGTGATCTTTGGTGCGGTTATCTATTCTATTATATCCGACTTTAACGAGGTCGCCGCGTGATCGGTTATAGGTATGGCTTACTGTAACGTTCGTTTTATGAGGGGGTGGTTTCTAGAGCTAGCGTCAGGGATGTAGGAAATTCCTCGGTTAAAGCCGGCGCTTATCAGGGCCCTATTGTAGTAATCAGCCGCTTGGTTGAAGATATCCTCATTGGCGGATAGCCTCGAGATTCTATGTGAGATGCTATAGACTATGGAGTTGAGAGTCTGCTTAGCGAGGTTGGAGGCATAATTAATATAATAGAGGCACTCTCCAGGCTTATGGTATGGCTTGTATAAGCCCGTACTCAACTCCAGGGTCACGTCCAGGAAGTTGACAACCCTGTGGTTGAGGTCCATATAATTACATATATATATATATAATTATATATATATAGATAATTATATGTATATATATATATATATATATATATATATATATATATATTTATATATATGTATGTATGTATATATATATATATATATATATATATATATATATATATATATATATATATATATATATATTTATATATATATATATATACATATATATATATATATATATATATATATATATGTAAGTATGTATACGTACATACATATATGTATACAGACGTACAGTAGCATGCATATATATATATATATATATAAAGGTTGTCGGTCGGACCTGTCCGACAGACAACCTTTACCCCGGAAAAAAAACCCCAGTTGATGGATGTGAATCCAAAATATATAGGGACTATTAAATCTCTCCCAAGGTAACTCTCTTTTGTGTTGTTATTTTTATTTTATCCTTTATACTCTTTCCTTCTTTCTTCTACACATTTACACATCTTTACACACCACGCATCTCAACGTACACCCACTTACATCTCTCTCTCCACCACCGGATCTTGTTACCCGGAGATTTACCCATTTGCATTGTCGAGGCTTCCAAACGACTTATAAATATATATATATATATATATATATGAGAAAGTGAGTTTTTTTTTACAAAATGAAAAATAACCGAGGTGTCCTACATGAGTGAAAGTATAAAGAAAAAGAGATGAAATCGAAAATGCAACTGGAGTCTTATTTTTAAAAAAATATATATATTTATTTGGTTCCTTTACCGGTTCCGCAGTTCTTCTGCTTTTCAAAAGGTGAGTTGAGATGGAGGGTCTGTGGTTTTTCTCACATCTGGTTGGTCTCTGAATGTTACTTGTTTTATATGGAAAACGTGGCTCGAAATGCCAGGTTTTTCGAGAAGTAATTTGATTGGTTTGTCAATAAATTTCGCGCCAGTTCGCGTTACAATAGTTCTTCAAATAAGAGGGGTGGGGGGTGGGGGGTTGTCACAGGTTGTTTTTTCATATATGAGTGTTTGAATTTGTTTTTACTTGAAAAAAGGAGGCTCACGAAGGCTTTTATTTGGTTGGTTATAAATGAAATTATGGCTGTCGCGTGAACAAGTTTTCATTAAATTTTTGGGCCCTTATTTGGAAATCCATTCTGTAGCCTTTTTAGAGAATTTTTTGATAAGTGAAAGATAATGGTCAAGAGAAAGAGATGGGAGAATTATTCTGGTTCAGTGAATATGGTTAGTTCGCTGAGGTGTCAGAATTCAGATTTTCTATTGAATAAAGAAAGTAAGGATATGTGTGTTTATTTGTGTGCTTGTGTGTGTATGCGTGTGTGTGTGTGTTGTGTGTGTGTTTGAATTTCTTTACTTTAAAAAAAGGGTGGCTCACGAAGTCTTTTTTTTAATAAACGTGATTTGATTGGTCATAAATGAAATTTGGCTGTCACGTGAACAAGTTTTCATTACATTTTTGCGCCCTTATTTGGAAAACTATTCTGTAGTCTTTATAGCGAATGTTATGACAATGGAAAGATAGTGGTCAAGAGAAATGGGATTGGGAGAATTGTTCTGGTTCAGTGAATATGGTTAGTTCGCTGGGGTGTCAGAGTTCAGATTTTCTATTGAAGTGAAGATATGTATGTTTATTTGTGTGCTTGTGTGTGTTTATGTGTGTGTGTGTGTGTGTGTGTGTATGTGTGTATTGGAAGATGATTCTATTAGTAGAAATGGGGGAGGGAGTTGTGTGTGTGTATATGGGTGTTATGTGTGTGTGTGCGAGTATGTTAAGATGGAGAGAATATATATTTTGTGTGTGTGTATATATATGTGTGTAGGAAAGTGGTTCTATTAGTAGAAATGGGGAGGGAGTTGTGGGTGAGGGGGTTGTTATGTGTGTGCATGGGTGTTATGTGTGTGGGAGTATGGTTAGCATGTTAAGATGAAGAGAATATATATATATATATATATATTGTGTGTGTGTAGGAAAGTGATTCCTTTAGTAGGAATATTTTTGAATGAACTTATTTTCCCTACTTATTCGTGTTTGCTGTTGTATTGTCAGTGGAAACGTATGTTAAGGTTTATTTAGTTCGGGTTTTTATTTTCTAAAGTAGAAGGTGTATGTCATATTATGGTGTTGACATAATGTATATTAAACTATATTTAATGCTGGTCTATATTTTTGAATAAACATATTTTCCTTATTTATTCGCATCTGTTCTGTTGTATTGTTAGTGCAAAGGTAAAATGGGAAGACTTGGAATTTGGGTGTCTTATTACTTGCACAAATATCTAGATGTGCACTTAGTGGTATCTGTCTCGTGGTTGGATCTCGTAATTGTTGGCGATGAACTGTCATTCTGTTTCTGAGTGTGAGTTTAGTTTGTCCTATATAATCTTCATCGCATCCTTTATATTTAATGGCATAAACAGATTTTTTGATGAGCAAGTGAAGTGATTTTTTACAGTAAAATTTTGTCCTGATTTAAATGTATACGTGTTGCCTTCAATGAGGTGAGTGCAGGTTCCACAATTAGAGCGACCACATTTTTTGATACTTGGTTGTGGGTTTGTGGTAGGTAATTTGGCATTGGTGAGTAATGTTTTCAGTGATTTTGGTTGTCTAAGCAAAAGACAACCAAAATCACTGAAAACATTACTCACCAATGCCAAATTACCTACCACAAACCCACAACCAAGTATCAAAAAATGTGGTCGCTCTAATTGTGGAACCTGCACTCACCTCATTGAGGGCAACACGTATACATTTAAATCAGGACAAAATTTTACTGTAAAAAAATCACTTCACTTGCTCATCAAAAAACTAATTTATGCTATTAAATGTAAAGGATGCAATGAAGATTATATAGGACAAACTAAACTCACACTTAGAAACAGAATGACAGTTCACCGCCAACAATTACGAGATCCAACCACGATACAGATACCACTAAAGGCACATCTAGACATTTGCGCAAGTAATAAGACACCCAAATTCCAAGTCTTCCCATTTTACCTTTGCACTAACAATACAACAGAACAAATGCGAATAAATAAGGAAAATATGTTTATTCAAAAATATAGACCAACATTAAATATGGTTTAATATACATTATGTCAACACCATAATATGACATACACCTTCTACTTTAGAAAATAAAAACCCGAACTAAATAAACCTTAACATACGTTTCCACTGACAATACAACAGCAAACACGAATAAGTAGGGAAAATAAGTTCATTCAAAAATATTCCTACTAAAGGAATCACTTTCCTACACACACACAATATATATATATATATATATATTCTCTTCATCTTAACATGCTAACCATACTCCCACGCACATAACACCCATACACACACATAACAACCCCCACACCCACAACTCCCTCCCCATTTCTACTAATAGAACCACTTTCCTACACACATATATATACACACACACAAAATATATATTCTCTCCATCTTAACATACTCGCACACACACACATAACACCCATATACACACACACAACTCCCTCCCCCATTTCTACTAATAGAATCATCTTCCAATACACACACAGACACACACAGACACACACAGACACACACACACACATACACACACACACACACACACACACACACACACACACACACACACACACACAAGCACACAAATAAACATAGATATCTTCACTTCTATAGAAAATCTGAACTCTGACACCCCAGCGAACTAACCATATTCATTGAACCAGAGCAATTCTCCCAATCCCATTTCTCTTGACCACTATCTTTCCATTGTCATAACATTCGCTATAAAGACTACATAATAGTTTTCCAAATAAGGGCACAAAAATGTAATGAAAACTTGTTCACATGACAGCCAAATTTCATTTATAACCAATCAAATCACGTTTATTAAAAAAAAAACTTCGTGAGCCACCCTTTTTTTTAAAGTAAAGAAATTCAAACACACACACACACACAACACACACACACGCATACACACACAAGCACACAAATAAACACACATATCTTTACTTTCTTTATTCAATAGAAAATCTGAATTCTGACACCCCAGCGAACTAACCATTTTCACTGAACCAGAACAATTCTCCCATCTCTTTCTCTTGACCATTATCTTTCACTTATCAAAGGGCGGTGGATTGGCAGTATCGGTAGAGGGTCGGACGCCATGCTTTCCAGCATAGTTACATCCCTTTACCATCTGAGTTCAAATCCCGCCGAGGTTGACTTTGCCTTTCATCCTTACGGGGTCGATAAAATAAAGTACCATTAATGCACTGGTAATTGCTGGCCTTGTGCCTAAAGTAGAAACAATTATCTTTCACTTATCAAAAAATTCTCTAAAAAGGCTACAGAATGGATTTCCAAATAAGGGCACACAAATTTAATGAAAACTTGTTCACGCGACAGCCATAATTTCATTTATAACCAACCAAATAAAAGCCTTCGTGAGCCTCCTTTTTTCAAGTAAAAACAAATTCAAAAACTCATATATGAAATAAACAACCTGTGACAACCCCCCTCTTATTTGAAGAACTATTGTAATGCGAACTGGCGCGAAATTTATTGACAAACCAATCAAATTACTTCTCGAAAAACCTGGCATTTCGAGCCACTTTTTCCATATAAAACAAGTAACATTCAGAGACCAACCAGATGTGAGAAAAACCACAGACCCTCCATCTGAACTCACCTTTTGAAAAGCAGAAGAACTGCGAAAGCGGTAAAGGAACCAAATAAATATATATATTTAAAACAAAAATAAGACTCCAGTTGCATTTTCGATTTCATCGCTTTTTCTTTATATATATATATATATATATATATATATATATATATATATATAATTATTATAAATAAAATAACAGGAGGCTGGACTGGTGTAAATCCTTGAAAGGTTTATTATACTATGATCATTTCAATAACCGGGTTCATTGAAATGACTATAGTATAATAAACTTTTCAAGGATTTACACCAGTCTAGCCTTCTGTTATTTTATTTATAATAATTCACTCCGTATTAGCACGACCAACTACGCAAACAAAGACGGGTGAACTGCACTACGTTGAGTACTCTCCATAATATTACATCAAGATTGACCATACGGAATGACCAATTCTATCCAGTGGTGAACCAACAAACCTAAATATATATATATATATATAATCATATAAAATTATATATATATATATATATAGAATGTTTTAGTATCGTGAGAGAGTAGAAGGTTTAAAGGGATAAGCGATACGTAAAGTTAGTTGCCATAAGCTAGTGCATATGTGCTCAATACTTGTGCCTACAGGGTTAAATATCTCTAGATCTGTATGCCCTCGAGAAGCTCTTTTCGGGCCAAACTTACGTAGGTGCTTTTTGTATAAACATGTTCTAACAGTCTGTATTCTCTTTCGTAATTCTTTCATTTATATATATATATACATATAAAATTATATATATATGCATATATATATATATATATATATATATATATATATATATATATATATATATATATATATATATATGCGTGGAGGTGCATATATGTTCCTGGAAATGTCAGTGGTAACGTTCCAGTTAAATGGTAGGTGAGCCAGATTCTCTTCACCATCCTGGATTTGTTTTTGAGTGTGTATTCTTCAAGCACTATTTTCTCACCGAAGTTTCTACTCGCTAAAGTATCATAAAATATAGGGTAGGGTTTTAATGAAGTATCTGTCATGAAACAAATAATTACAAACAAACAAAAGAAACAACATTTTCCTAAATATTCCTGCTACACGATCATTAATGACTTTAATATAGCTAGACTAGTTATAAATGTTGTCATTTCCGATTTTCTTACAGCTGGTGTTCGACTGTGTTCAAATTAATGTTATGCCAAGAAAGTAAATCACTGTTAATTTAATTCTAATAATTGTGTTTAAACCAACTAATTCTCAATAAATCTCTATTCTACCCACCGTTTTATATTCTCTGTCCCTTTTTGGTAAGACCCATATATATATATATATATATATATATATATATATATATATATACGAGTATGAGTGTGCGTGTTACCGGTATGTTATAGCTACACATATAATTCAGAATATAGAGTTGATATTCAAATACTCATTGAAAGTAACAAATAAATGAACAATAGATATTGATAAGGGAATCTAAAAGCCATTGTTAAGTGATTATAGTGTTTTAGCACCGAACATTCACTAGTAATTCTTATTTAATTCCATGTCAAATTTGGTTGAGAAATTACAGGATGGACCAAAAGTGGCGATACATAGGATATTAGTGTATCTATAAAGTAGAGAACGTTACGTTAAAAAAAAAAATGGAAACTTAAAAATGTGATTAGTTCCCCTATGAATTGCGACTTTTGGTCCGTCCCCCCTGTATATATGATGGACTGTATTGTGACAGTTACACATCCCTCTTTTAAAGGTGCTTATAATCACATTATCCAATTTGTATTTCATGTTCTTAAAAGGTATGGTATTGTTTATGGAAAATTCTGCAGCTAACTGGTCAACCCATCCATCGATATTCACTTATTCGTTCTTTTGTGAAATTTATATATAAGAAGAATATTACACAAACATATACGTTAACAAGTTTGGAGACAGTGTACTAGAAAGCTACTAATTAAAGAAATAAATACCAATTCAATGATTTTAACACAGAGTCAATAGTGCAACTCGTTTTGATAATAAGGGTAATTCTGTGAGAATTTAGATTGGCTAGTGTATATATATATTCAACTGAATAGGAGTATTCAATTACATATAATGGATATTTATTCCTGGGAAACCTTATGGGAAGAGACAAGCTGCAGATGTGAAATGTTTGGGGGAAAATCAAGTCAAAACTCAGTTTACTGATTTTGGTCTTCTAATGATCGATATATTGTGAGCAATACAGTGAAGCAGAAAAGTTTACTGTTGA
>OZ024743.1:19616294-19658794 GCA_964016885.1 Eledone cirrhosa | reverse complement strand
GTTTGACCGAAAACGTGTTATTTACATTAGATAAACGACAATTATGTTTCAATATTTCACTTAGAGAGTGTGCGCAAAAATCTTATTTTGTGCGACAAAAGTATGTGCGTTCTGAATGTATAATTATTATTAAAAAAATAAATGCATTAATTTAGGCAACTAATCTTTTGTGCATACAATAGTTTTCATTTGTAAATTTCAGTTATATATTTTGATTGCAAAACTCACGTGCGCAGGCAGACAGCTTAGGATGAGGAGTAGAAGGAGGTAGTTGAACAGACTTTGCCTGTAATCTATAGAGTCAAACATGTGACACGCCGCATCACTATGATCTCGCATGAGAATCATGTTAAGGGTTTAGAAGTTTATAAAATATTCTGCCACGCACATTATAATTAAATGTGTAGGTGATTGGCTTGTGATTTTTGACACAAAGTACAAGCAGGTGGTTTGAACTGATATAATATTTAGTCGAGTGTAGTTTACTTGGTTCTCTTTGTCTTAATGACCCTCTCATACTGCAAATCTATCCCAAGATTAGTTACAATTGTGGTACCAGAGAGACAGTAAAAGGTACCTTACGGTCTTCTGCTAAGAAGGCGAAAAGTGAAGAAAACACCAGGATCATAGACAGCAACTGAAACTGCCACCATCATAAATAGCTGACGACATATTCGATAGAAATGCAAATAGTCGTATCCCAACGTGGGAAAGAGTACGGGCTCCGAACAGCATTTTATATCGTTTTAAATTTGATGAGTAGGCAATATAGCTTAGAAAGTGATTAGACACCATCTGAGACAGTAAACAAAAAGACAACCAGCAATGATTGGACGGATATAGGATGATGACAAATCCCCAGGCGTCCGTCCTGATTGGTTTCACGACTGTCTAGCAACGAGGACTCCATAAAGCTGAAGGAAGACAATACTAATACTGAGTTTATTAAGAAGATTGGAGTTGATTAGGCATATCTTCAAACAGATAAACAGTTGAAGAACACATGAATAGCCTATCATTGGATAGAGGTGTGTAATCTAGACGATGTAGCAATACCCGCGTCTCGACCAAATCTCTAGAGTACATTCGAAGGGCTCAGTTTGTTGAACGTGATGGGAATGGAAATTAATTGTAGATGTGGAATGCCCTGAACGTAACTATATTGGATATTGTCGCACCTGTTGGTATTTTGCTCCCATTTTATTGTTTACTAATGTTTAAACCTGTATTACATTTTACAATTTTACATATTATATACGTGTTCTGTAAGATATTGTTTGTATTATTGGTGCCCTTGACTTCAATCCCAGCATGGTTAGCTTTGCGTTCCATCCTAATGGGATCAGTAGAATAAAGTACCAGTCATGCACTGAGTACAATTAAATTGATTTCCCCTCCTCCAAATTTACTGGCCTTGTGCCTAAATCAGAAATCAGTATTGGTGCCCGTGTGATCAATAAAACATGTCTTAACTATTATTATTGCTTTAAATGGTTTTGTAAAGTAGCTCCAGCCATCATTTATCAAGGAAGCCTATCGTAAATAGGTGGTAGATCAATCGACAAATATGTGTAATTCGCAGTTTATTGTCTCCAGGTAGGCTACATTCCTCCTGTTTGAGAAATATCTTGTGAATATCATCATACAATAGGCTATATTATGTCGTGTCGTCACCATTCGGAAACGTATTCATTTTAAATACTTCTCATTCCTAGTGTTATTACATTTATTGCTGTTTAATCATTACACACCAGCCGTTACAGTCTCTTTGGATGTGTTGGTGTCAGATGTACGTTAATGCCTTTTAGTAGTTCTTTTAACCCTTTGTGGAAAATATAGTGCTTTTTGGTTTTGATTCACATGAATATGAAGAAACTTTGAGTGTGAGAGAGAGAGGAAAAGGAAGACAGAGATAGAAAGAGACAATACGAGAGAGAGATAAATATATATATATATAGTGAGAGAGAGAAAGAGAGAGAGAGAAATTGTCAGGAGAGGAAAAAGAAGAGCAATAACTCTATGCGGCAGCAGTTCTCTTTCAGTCACAGACATATTGAGTATTAACATCTGAAAACTAACTTGTATCGTATTCATGCTATATTAGCATAGTTGTTTCCGATTATCGTTCCTGAAAATCCATCTTTTGTAATATAAATAGGAAATATTTCATATAACAATTGATATTTATTTGATAATATTTATGCGCTATTCCTTTCCTTTCGGAATTTAACATTCTTAATGCATCGCTTTGTTGCAGTTACACACACGCACGTCTATCCGCCATTGTTTAACAGAACAAATATGTTCGTTTGATTGTTTCATTTGAAGTATTTATGTATAGAGCTTAGCTTAATCTGTCACAACCATCTGCGTATTCTGTTGTTTATACTATGTATTCATATGCACCTTCAATTGCTTTATCTTTCCTTATCGTGTGTATTCCTTTGTTCAAGAACAAGAGAATTCCCCCATTTAATTTGCATTTGAAGAAAAATGGGTACAGCTTTCTCGTAAAACAAAACGAAATTTCCTTTTCTTTCCAGTAGAAATCTCCTTAGAATTAAAGTATCTTAAATGTCCAAAAGCCTGTCTTTAACAACGCATTCCGTGTATTTTTTTATGCCTTTGTATCGCTTGGAATTACAAAACCGTTTCTACATTAATCAATACTATTCAATATGATTTGTAAGAATCTTTCCTGAAAACAACCTTAAAATTTCTGCTTCATTTCGATTCATCACAAAAGATACCAATAAGACAAAAACAACACAATACCATCACCACCAACAACAAAAACTAGACAATAGCAAGAGCAAGAAAAAATAATGGTTTCTAGCATTGCTACAGCACATGAATGGGGAGGGGTAGAGGATTAAAACCTAAATATTCGACTGATACATGGTTTATATAACATCCGATATATGGAAGATATATATGCCTCCGGTTGAATTTGAATTTATAAAATAATGAGATGCATGTAAATATTACAATATATTTTTTCAACTGCTCCCCTGATTCTCTCACTACGAAATGCTTAAATTTGATAGATATTTGTCATCATTTTGGAACGTAACGGAAGTTGTACTAAACTCTTTGGTGCACATGTTCCAAGACCAGGAGAGCAAAAAAAGCACAACCACAACACACACACACGCGCACAATAAGATACATACGTATGTTTGTATATATATATATATATATATCCAATGTTGACTTGTTCTTCCTTTTGGTAAATATCATCTTGGTTAAGAGAGTGGGACTGGCTTTGTGCAGTGTCTTTGCTCACTGTAAAAGCTTCACGGCACAGGCATTGCTTTATATCTGGAGATCTCTCTGCACTTGTCATCACATGGTACCATGGGCCCAGCACTATATGTCAGGTCTCCAGTTGGTGCTACTGGTAACATGTATCCCAGTACAACCTGTCTCATGGTCGGGTCGTTGGCGACTAAACTGGCAACCTCACCAATGTTTCTTGGTGAGGAGGGTGACTTTGGACATCGTGCAGGAGTAAAAACAAAACCTGTTAAAGAGCAAAGGAGCTCTTAAGAGTCAATGGCCATCCAAAATCACCGGGAGAGATGACCCCTTAGCCTTTGTCAAGGCAGAATTCTAGGAGAAGGAAAACTCTGATATAACTGTTGCAAACCTGATGGTATCCAATGATATTGACTTGTTCTTCTTTTTGGTAAATATGATCTTGGTTAAGAGAGTGGGGCTGGCTTTGTGCAGTGCCTTTGCTCACTATAAAAGCTTCACGGCACAGGCATTGCTTTATATCTGGAGATCTCTCTGCACTTGTCATCACATGGTACCATGGGCCCAGGACTATGTGTCAGTAATTGTCACAAATGTAGTGTTTGTACCAGAGTTTTCAAGTCGCTGGCTGGACTAAAAAGTCACACTCGTTCAGCGCATCGGTAGGGGTTCTCCTACACGGATATAAAGTAGTGGCCGTACTCGAAAACGAGTTGGCAGCCACGATATATATATATATATATATATATATATATATACATATATATATATATATATGCATGTATGTACGTGCGTGAATGTATCCGTATATATATATATATATATATATATATATATCGTAAAACGTTTATTGAGAGTGGCTAATCATTTATTGTATTAGTCAAAGTTGAGGATGATGAGGTCGAAAGATGAGTATCTGATACGGCAGCGGTATCTGAGATTTTAGTTTTACTTGTAGTGGTGGTGGTGGTACTATTTGTCAGAGTGAAAATTACGAGGTTAGGTCATACTTGGCGATACAAACGTTTTAATTTTGAATATTGTAATCAAAGAAAAGTAATTATTTTCTACTAAACACACCCTGTAATTATTGATGTGTATGATGTTATCAATAATAATAATAACAATTGTCTCTACATTAGACGCAAGGCCAGCAATGTCCGATGAGGAGAAAGTCGATTAAATTGTTCTCAGTGTATTACTTCTGCTTTATTTTATAGACCCCTTGTAGAGCAAATAATAACAACAATAAAATACCTCCAGTAATCTAAAACGATTCAAAGAAACACCTCAAAGTTTAGTCCACCCTGACCATCAAGAATAAATACCCCTGCCTATAGGTTCATGTCACAAGAAGTATCCCTCTTTCGCCACTATATTTCAAAATTCAACACATTTACTGTGAGGCATCATTTTCCTCTTCATTCTCTAGTTCCTTTTCAAATTAACGCAATAGATGAGTTTACCAGTTTGCCTGATCGTTCATGACGTTTCCGATGGAAATTGTCTACCCTACTCATAACCTCGTCCCATTTGGCATTCATATTGAGGTCACGACTGAATCAGATTCCAAGAAACTTTACCAGTTCATCTATCAAACGCTTCATGGCACTGCACGATGTCTTTCCATGTGCCAAACTTCTAACCCGTCAACTTGTTCGGGTTGATATTTGCCCCTGTTACAGCCTTGTTTTATATTTGAACCATATTGAATACCTCAATATTGAATATCGCCTATCACAATTACAGTGAAGTAGTCTGATTAAGACGACATAGCTCCTTCATATCTTTGTTGTAGTGGGATGTCTAACAATATCTCCAGCTTTGTAGTACATGCTGTGCATTGATGAGACCAACCTCCAGAATCTGGACGGAAGCAACATGTCATAAATACAATGTTCGATAGGTGACCAGACGAGTCTGAAAGGGCTGAAGACGAGCACTTACCTCTTCGGTGATGCCCTGATTAACTTTTTCAAATTTCATTTGAAAAGGAAAATCAGGGTAGAGAGGGAGGTGCTCTCTTCCCAGCATTTTGTTGAAAGATGGGTGAGAGAAGCAAGAATGGCCCGAGTGAATGGGTCTATTCTGAGTATGTGCCTGTACATTGAGGTGGAAAACTGGGAGAGGGCACTTGCCTTGGTGGTCAGGGTCACGTGGCTTTTTTTAATGGGCTTTCTCCACGATGGCCCTCAGAAGTGTCCCCCCTATTGGGGAATTTTTCATTGTTCCTTTTTTGTTACATCCTCTGTTTTTTTGTTTTTTTATACGCAGAAATGCCCGTTTGTACCGTCCTGTATTGTCCTGTATTGTCCTGTATTGTCCTGTATTATCCTGTATTGTCCTGTACCGTCCTCAATGTCTTACTTTGTGTAAACCCTTGTGGTTAATAAAGAAAGCATTATTGTTGTTGTTGTTGTTATTATTATTATCATTAGGGTGGTAGATTGGCAGAACGTCGGACAGCATGCTTAACGGCATAGAGTTACGGACCTTTATGTTATGAGTTCAAATCCCAATGGGGTTAGCTTTGCCTTTCATCCTTACAGGGTCGATGAAATAAAGTACTAGTAATACCTGGGATAATTGCTGGTCTCGTGCCAAAAGTAGAAACAATTATTATTATTATTATTAGAGTGGTGGATTGGCAATATCGGTAGAGCGTCGGGCATCCTGCTTTGTGACATAAGGTTACGGCCCTTTCCGCCCGGAGTTCGAATTCCTCCGAGGTTAGTCTTGCTTTTCATCTTTTCGGGGTCTATAAAATAAAGTACCAGTCATGCAATGGGGTCAATTTAACCGACTTTCCCCTCACCAATATTGCTGGCCATGTGCCTAAACTAGAAAGCATTATTATTATGCTTTAGTTGCCACTAGGCGTGCTATTATTGTTGTTCGCATCTGACAAAATCAGAAAATCTTTATTAAAATCGATAAACAAAGGCTCCTGTTTCTGTTAGTTGTGTCAATATTGTTGTATGTTCTGCAGCTCATGTTTTGTGTGTCGTCGTCGTCGTCAGTTTTGTTGTTGTAACAGTAGTAGAGCTTGTTGATGATGTTACTGTTGTTCTTGTCGGTATTTTCTTTTTTGTTTTTATTCATTTGCATTGCAATATGAACACCATTACATCGTAACCTTGCGTGCGAGAAAACGCTGGACGATTTATATACTTCACCCTCTGTCTTAGTCACATGCTGTTTCTGTTCTCATCTCTCTGTCTTACTATTTTTCCATTTCGAACATGATTCGTTGTTTAGGATCCATCTTCTTTTAAATAAAGAACATTGGTAAATGTATCTAGGAAAAAAATTAAAACGATCGATAAAACAAAACGGGTGTCGTTTCACAAATGAAATCCACACCCATATTCAGCTGATCTGTTTCGTCACAATTTTGTTCAATCGCCAAAAATAGAGAAAAAATACAAAAGTTACCAAAACGTAGGCAATGTTTGCAGTTTATTCCTTAATATATCTTAAAATGTATATAAAATCTGATAAAAAACTATATATATATTTATATATATATACATACATACATACATAAATATATATATATATATATATATATATATATATATATATATATATATATATATATATATATATGCATATAGAAAAAAAGTCAGGAACCCGACAGCTGAGCTCCAGCCGTTTCCTCAGACCTAGCTGTCGAAACGGCCGGAACTCAGCCGTCAGGATCCTGACTATTTTACTATTACCTACTCTACTACCCTAAGTATTAAGTACTCTGGTGCGTTATCGTGCATCTGGTATCTTACCACACCCAATTTGTTATATATATATATATATATATATATATATATATATATATATACCGCTTGAACAAAAGGAAGACATTGGTCATCTAATACGCAGTGTTGATAAGGTTGTTTGCTTGCATACAAACCGAAGATCAATGATATTGATAATATTGTGATATAATATTATTATTATTCACTCAGGAATACATTTAGGTATCCAACATGTTATGAGCGGAAGCAAATTTTGTTTTATATATATAAAGGAAAACTACAAAAAAACATACATTGCCACATTGTAAGGAACATCACTGAGCCAATAATAAATATATTTTAATAAAAGACCATTATCTAGTTTAAACTGGTTTTTCGCATCCCGTATATCTCTAATGTCGACCATATATATATACTTAAGTATAAGGTCCAAAATCTAAATATATTTGGTCTGAATTAATAAGTAGAAATTTGTATAGTTTTCTGTAGAATTTTCCGTCGAAAAATGTCAACTTGATTTCTATGACCACTAGAATAATAGAATTGTATATTTTTATTTTAGAAAAAAATCAATACTTTTTTTTTATTCGTCTTGTTTCCGAATGGTATTCGCGACTCAGCAGCAATTCATGATTGCAACAGTTACTTTAAATGCAACTACATCTTATTGCTACTATGAAACAACTTTGACTGTTTTATGTCAAATTGAGAAGAATTGTTGCCGTATTACTGAGAAAACAATGGCGGCGTGTAAATGTATTATTACTACTACTATTACTACTACTACTACTACTACTACTACTACTACTACTACTACTACTACTACTACTACTACTACTACTACTACTACTACTGCTACTACTACTACTGATGCTGCTGCTGCTGCTTCTATTACTGTTGCTGCTACTACTACTACTACTACTACTACTACTACTACTACTACTACTACTACTACTACTACTACTACTACTACTGCAGCTGCTGTTGCTTCTGATGCTAATAATAATGTTGGTGTTTATGTTGCTATTTCTACTACTGAAACAATTATTACTAGACGTCCGATGTTTTCTAAAAGTCAAGGTTTTCCATCTATGGACGTAAAAAAAATATTTTTGGTAAAATTATGTCTCGCTTCTGGCTTCGTGCCATTGTAAGCAATCGATATTTTCTTTTGTCTAAGTTGCTGGAATAGCAGAAACGGTAAAGCATCGAACTAAATGCCTTACAAAATTTAGCTTTGTGTAGATATCAATAATTTGTGTCGTCTCCAAGATATCTTTTCATTGGGGAGCGAAAGCAGCGAACGTGGCTGAGACAGTACTCTGATTTACTTGAGACATTGCAATGACGAAATAAGATTTTCCCTTTGTTCACGCTTGGAATTTTCTCTGAGGTAAATTTTTACCTTTAATATCTCAGAAAATCGATAATACTGTGCGTGAGTTGATCAATAACATTGACTTCATAGAAATAACTCCGCATGTCTTCACTGAAGGAATAAAAAGTAGAATGTTTTTCTTTTATATAATAAAGGACGTCGTGGAACGAGAAGTTGATCCCGGCTCGATTTGAAATAAGAAATGAATGAGCCAGAATAAACATCGCAAGATATTTTTCTGATGTTCGCCGCTTTGGACATCTATTATCGTAAATAATTAAGTTACATTGGATAATGCAAACTTATAATTATTTTAATCTTAGATTTTCCGAATAAGACCTGAATTGGACTAAACAACAACTGCAGCAACTTATTATTTTGTAAATTGTTAATGTGAATCTCGAAAGTGCAAGTTTGGAATTATGTAATTGAGAATTGTAGCAAAGAAATTGAACTGCCTACAGTTCGGATGCTGGTGTTAGTTGCTTTTTTATCTTAACGACAGTATCACTAGTTTTGTTGGCCTGTCTGATATATTTTAAGTTTACAATAAGAACATTTATGGCAACTAGCCACAACCCGAGAAATACAACAACCGAAAAATATTATTAACAATAAGGAAATCAATGCGTCATTTCAAATTCATATGCTGTGTATAAAGTCATCGTGTGTTATATATTTGTGTTATCTATATGCAAATATAATTGGCTGCAAATCATATTATATATACTTTTAAATATTAAAAATATGGAGAATAAATCATTATATATTTTATACCTTCGTACGATTAGGAAAATGTTTGATACTTGCTGTTTAGAGGTATCAATAAATAGCACACTTGTTGCCTAAAGAGTCCTGTTCGTGACGTGGAAAATCCAACCAGATGCAATCATTTTACTTGACTTCTCATGATCTCACGTATCACTTAACTGGTGGTTAACTTTATTATTCTTTAATCAAAGGAATCTGGTATGATATGTATTACTGAAATCTAAGTTATCTGATGTATGTATATGTACTTCCTTTGTTCTAAAACAATTGACAGAAATATATTGAAGTTATAACCAATGCGCTGTTAGCCTTGTAACTAATACTCTTGGCAATTACGCATCTAAATAATTAACATACATGCAGATTACATTATTGAAAACATGTAGATTGTGCTACGATATTATATCATTAAATAGTAATATGTTTCCAGTAATCGTGTTGTTTGAAAATTGCTTTAAGAACAAATTTAACTTTAACATGAAAACACATATAATCTTACTGCATCTCATATCTTTTGAACGACAATAATGTCGGAGAATTCCATTGTTAAATGTAATTCCTTTGGTTTCATGTTTTGCTTTCTATTTCTATTTTCCATTTTATGTTGAATGTATTGCTACGATATCTGCCTTCTCTTTCAACACTAACTTATTTCTTAAGCTCAAACATGTGAGATGTATACATATATTCAAGAGTTGTGGAAGGCTGAAAAATAAGTACAGCGCCCAATTACGGTATTTAGATTAAATATATAAATCTGAAAATATTTTTAAATGCTTATAATAAATGCCTTCATTTAAAGTCCAGAGCAATTAGATTGAATTTCTTTTTCCTGCTGATCTTTTAGAGCAACAAACAGATTATTTATTATTTCGAAATTTAATATCAAGTAAACACTAACAATGTCCCATCAGACTCTAGACAGCATATTTCATTAGTATTTAAACGTCTCCACAAGGCAATACTCTATAGGATTTGATACCTAAAAAGTACTGGGTTAAACCCATCATGAAACGATATTGTCGTCACTCCTCTCCTTTGAATTTTTTAGGAATTTATAAGGAAAACATAACGAATGAATTTTCTAAGTCCCTATCCTTACAATGATAATATATATTCCATAGACAAACTGGTCTCTTTATTCCATAACTTATTTTTAAATAATAAATTCTTCAGAAAATACTGAGTCATATAAACTAACACTCCTATAAAGAAATACTCTAGTATCTTATTTGCATATTATATTAATGCCTGAAACCTTTAAATGAGACGTTATGGTATCAAACGTAATGCAACACTAATATATTTATCCTACCGATGTCAGAAGGATGACAATATAACACATATATAATAAAATCCGAATTTGGAACATAGGAGGGAGAAACTACATATTGTATTTAGGCAGTTACTTTTGTTTTACCTATATGTATCAGTGTTGAAACCTGGCACAAGGATTTAAAGATGTTGTGAATTATTGTAGCCGATTTATAATACATATTGCAAATAATATCATTATATATTAATATACAATACTATAGTCTTGCGGAAAGAGAACCAAAGCTATTGATGGTCCTCAAATCATTGCTCGTGGTGGGAATACATTACCGAATAAGCCATAGAGCACCTAGACTGGCATATACATAAAATAATGTGAAACTAATTACATTTACATTAAAGCAATGTATTCTACATATCATATCAATATAAATTTCTATCACAATTTGAACCCTATCATCTCCAATATAATTAAACATACCAAGGTAGCATAATTCAAATTTGAAAGCAAACAAAAAGAAGATAATATAACAATAGTCATATGTGTATACATTTTGTGGCAATTATTTCTGAAATTTGAATATATTTAAATCTAATCTTCACAATTTGACGTGGATATGTTTCATACCAGATAAATTAAAAAGTATGTTCATTGAATGTCCATGTATCACTGGCGTGATAAATGCAAATTTAACGTCTTCATATTGTATATTAATTATGTTAGAATACTAACTATATTAGTTGAAGGCCAATTACATTTCATTTGATCTCCATATGGGCAATTAACTATATAATAATGCTAGTTCACAATCAAATGTATTTTGAGATTCTAAATAGTGTCTAGAAACGATTTTAGCAGACTAACTTTTTATATTCACAATAAGACGAATATTTAAAAAATATTCTCCAACTGCAAACATACTGAATGAATAGAAATGTTTTTATTCATGGAAAGCTAATACATACATACATATGCATGTACATACATACATATGCATGTACACATACATATATACATACACATATGCATGCATTCATGTGTCATAACTACATATATACATACATGCTGCGTGCATGTATATGTTAAGGTGGTTGATTTAGCACAATCGTTACATTTCAGTTCCGGATCTCTGCATTGAAATCCTGCTATAGTCTATTTTGCCTTTCATACTTTCGAAGTCAACAAAGAAATTACCAAATCTCCTTTCCTTCAAGTGCGACATCGGGATTATGTGAAAAAGGGCCGCGAGAGTATCCGTATCTGCATATGGCTGCATGAACACTTAACGCCGATAGCCAAATCATATTTAAAATGACGGCTGTAGTTATGTATATATATATATATATATATATATATATATATATATATAAGTTGTTACACAACAATTAGTTCACAATACCGACAACAATTGTTTCACCTTAGCGGTCCTCAGTAAGGGGCCGCTAAGGATCC
This sequence comes from Eledone cirrhosa, assembly GCA_964016885.1. NCBI lineage: Eukaryota > Metazoa > Mollusca > Cephalopoda > Octopoda > Eledonidae > Eledone > Eledone cirrhosa. The sequence continues at coordinate 19,646,904 of OZ024743.1, read as the reverse complement.
GCTGAGGATAAGGTAAGGGGAAACAATTGTTCTCGGTGTGGTGTACTATCTGTTGTGTAACCACTTCTACCTAACTCGTCCCATGGACTGAGTGCTCTACCACTACGGATATTACCTTCCAGTGTTGTACCGCTATATATATATATATATATATATATATATATATATATATATATATATATGGTGTATTATCGTTCTGTAACACCTGATGGAGTTGTAGAGTGGCCGTATTGGCATACGGCACTTTGAAGGCCTTTTAAACTTGGCAGAGCTGAAACTTCTTCTAGGGAACGAGAGAGAGGGAGAGAGAGAGAGAGAGAGAGAGAGAGGAAGTGAGAAAGAGATAAAGAGGAAGAATCGACCCCATTACATGACTTACTTTTTATTGACCGCGAAAGGATTGAAAGTAAAGATGACCTCGTCGGGATTTGAACCCAGAGAGCAGAGAGCCGGAGCGAACACCACAAGTTATTCTGGCCGACGTTCTAAAGACTCTGCCAATTTTCACCTTTTATATATATATATATATATATATATATATATATATATATATATATATATATATATATATATATATATATATATATATATATATATATATATATATATATATATATATATATATATATATATATATATATATATATATATATATATATATATATATATATATATATATATATATATATATATATATATATATATATATATATATATATTGATTAATTTAAGAGAAGTTCGAAGATAATTGTAAGATATGCACTCAGTATTTTGAATCTGTCTACAGAATTCTCTAAACCTTTGTCACTTAGTAGAACCTTAATGACTTTAGCTTTTAAGGAATCTCCCTTTTCTTTAATTCTATCGACTATGACTGACCCCCCACTGATCTTATAGACATCTGTTAGCTTAAGAGAAACTTAATGACAAGGAATGGTATGCCATCCGGAACCTGTTTATAGAATTCTGTCTGCCCTTGTTACTCTAAAAACATAAATAAATAAAAATAAACTATAGCTTTGTAGAATTAGCTTTTAATGAATTCCCTTTTCTATCAACCAATGACCTACACCCATCCCACTCCCCACCCTCTCCTACCACTTGTAGAGACCTATAAATACCATTTTAATTTTTTGATACCCAGATTCCTGATGATTTCTAAAGAATGAAACAGTTCTAGTCCTGTAGAATCTCATCTATATTAAAACTTTTATACTCTGCTATGTATTGAGTACCTTACTTACTGTGGTTACCTCCGATTCAACCCGGAATAACGTATATATATATATATATATATATATATATATATATACGTGTCCCAACGACTTTTTTAGCCGTTGTTCGCACCAACCTGAGGTATATGGCCCTTAAAGCGATGAAATGCCTGGGACGGTTCGAGGGTCACTGATGAAGGACTTACTTTTTCATATGCACCCCCATTTGCAACGCGCAGCCATCATTATTATCATATTTACACATAATGTTTCTTCTGCTGCTACCCGTCTGTTTCGTTCTTTGTACCTTTTACCCTTTCTAGCAGTCTCTCTCTCTGTTAGCCTCCTCCTCAACTTTCACTCACTCATTCTCTGTCACTACCTCTCCTCCTCCTCTTCCTTCAAGTATGACCTGTGTGTAATTCTTTTCTCGCGCGTTCTTGGTCAAGCCGGTATGAAATTTTTTTCTCTCTCTCTTGCGTCTGCGACTTCACAAAACTTATGTTTACCGAATTCGTAGACCATACCCCTTCTTCTTCTTCTTCTTCTTCTTCTTCTTCTTCTTCTTCTTCTTCTTCTTCTTCTTCTTCTTCTTCTTCTTCTTCTTCTTCTTCTTCTTCTTCTTCTTCTTCTTCTTCTTCTTCTTCTTCTTCTCCCCGTTAGACTTGTGCGAAATTCCTTCCTTGCTCACATTTCAACCAGGTTTGATGGTCTTTTGTCTCTTGTTCACGATTTCACCGAGTTTATATTCATAGAGATCTGGGACTTGTCTATTTCTTCTCACTTTCTGTTGCTTAAACCATTTTGTTTGTTACCCTAACGTCCCCTTTATTTACGTGCCCCAACGACTTTTTTTAGCCGTTGTTCGCACCAACCTGAGGTATATGGCCCTTAAAGCGATGAAATGCCTGGGACGGTTGGAGGGTCACTGATGAAGGACTTACTTTTTCATATGCACCCCCATTTGCAACGCGCAGCCATCCTTATTATTATTATTATTATATATATATATATATATATATATATATATATATATAGGAGGGTGTTAGTTTTTATAGGTAATAATACTACCTTTCACTAACTTACAACTCATAACTTACAATGTAAAACCATGCTACCTAGAATTAAGTTTATTTTCCCTTATGAGTGGATGATCAGTCTTGCTGTCAACGCTTAGTGAAAGGTAGTATTATGACCTATAAAAACTAACACCCTCCCATCCCCTCTGGCTTTCGGCTGACGCCACAGTAGTGATGGGTAGCAGTAAACTATGGTAGGGCATAGGTGGGCCATTATTTTGGCTGAGAGGGTAAACTGATAGCGAATTTCGTTGAAATCTGCGGTGGCTAATCGTCAACTTCCTCCGGACATGCGCTTGCGCAGACCGGTGGGGGGGAATTGGTACTCACAAGGGAACGGATGAAAAACCCAAAAGCACGAACTTCATCCGTTCCCATGTCGATTCAATTTGGATTGCCTCGGAAACATAACCTTATTATGTAACAAGCTGTCTGATGATGACACGACACTCGCACACAGAACAGTGTGGCCAGTGCCGTCATTGAAATATATATCACAGCATTATTATTAAAGGACTTGAACATCTGAAACTACTTCGCTTTTCCTTATTCGATATTTACTCCATCACTCCTATGTGGAAAAAGTACGTTGAGTGCTTGAATTGAATTGCATCAATGTTTACCCTAATATATATATATATATATATATATATCAGAGCAAACATGACGGACGCTCTATCTCAAAATTATTTTTGTAAAGCATTAGAAATGCGCAACCGGTAAAACTTAAAACCAAAACTGAATACTAACCAATACTATTACTAATTCTCACTTATTCCTAAATAAACTATTTTTCACTGTGAACAATTTGTCAGCATTTTCTTTTCCGTTTATCAATATATATATTGTCATGCTTTGGGAGGGTCATATTGCCAGTAAGAAACGAAATATATATATATATATATATATATAAAGAATTTATATCTAGTAACATTTATATACATACAGATGCATATCAATGCTAGCAAATATATAGGTTTTGTCTTAGTAACATTGTGGTTCAATGCATGGGGTTGCAGAACAATAACATGAGAGACGTAAGATAAGAAAATTATAAAATTATAAAAAAATTCATAAAATTGACTTACTTACTAAAATATCACTTCCAACTAATTAGTTTCTGGAATGGAGTAAATATATTTTCCGAAGAACATATTGAAAAGCATTCCGTCGTCAGGAAAGTCTATTTTCATGTAAGTTTCTAGGCATAGCGAGGACTCTGGAAACTTATTAAAAAATAATTCAGTGGAAAGGAAATAGCGAAGCGTGGACTGAAATCCTAGCCATTGAGAAAATCACTGCCTCTACGTCTGTGGCAAATTCAAAAAGAATCAATCACGTGACATCGAGGTCAATCAGTGGAAAGCGAGTTGTTAATAAGACAGCGGCCTGCCTAGTACTATAGCAGCAGTCATGGCCAATATTGCTCGACAAATGAATTGGAGATAATTATAAAGAATTTATATCTAGTAACATTTATATACATACAGATGCATATCGATGCTAGCAAATATATAGGTTTTGTCTTAGTAACATTGTGGTTCAATGCATGGGGTTGCAGAACAATAATATGAGAGACGTAATATAAGAAAATTATAAAATTATAAACAAATTCATAAAATTGACTTACTTACTAAAATATCACTTCCAACTAATTAGTTTCTGGAATGGAGTAAATATGTTTTCCGAAGAACATTTAGAAAAGCATTCCGTCGCCAGGAAAGTCTATTTTCATGTAAGTTTCTAGGGATAGCGAGGACTCTGGAAACTTATTAAAAAATAATTCAGTTGAAAGGAAATAGCGAAGCCAAAACCTATATATTTGCTAGCATTAATATGCATCTGTATGTATATAAATTTTACTAGATATAAATTCTTTATAATTATCTCCAATTCATTTGTCGAGCAATATTGGCCATGACTGCTGCTATAGTAGTAGGCAGGCCGCTGTCTTATTAACAACACGCTTTCCACTGATTGACCTCGATGTCACATGATTGATTCTTTTTGAATTTGCCACAGACGTAGAGGCAGTGATTTTCTCAATGGCTAGGATTTCAGTCCACGCTTCGCTATTTCCTTTCCACTGAATTATTTTTTAATAAGTTTCCAGAGTCCTCGCTATGCCTAGAAACTTACATGAAAATAGACTTTCCTGACGACGGAATGCTTTTCAATATGTTCTTCGGAAAATATATTTACTCCATTCCAGAAACTAATTAGTTGGAAGTGATATTTTAGTAAGTAAGTCAATTTTATGAATTTTTTTATAATTTTATAATTTTCTTATCTTACGTCTCCCATATATATATATATATATATATATATATATATATATATATATATATATATATATATATATATATATATATAGGAACCAGTAAGACCCCGACAGCTGAGCTCAAGCCGTTTCGACGGCTAATTCTGGACTAAATGAACATTTATCCTGGTATTTAAATAGCCGATCTTCTCAAGGGGTAATTCCATATATGGTCAAAGTGATTGTCAAAAATCAGTAGTAATTCTGTGGTTGCAAATTAGTAGGGGAGATGGTGGCTAAACCTGCCAGTAGGAGAAAGAGGGGAGGGGGTGGAGTAGACCCAATCAAGCGTTGGTAGTGCCAGCTACAGCTGGGCATGAGGTCAAAGAAGATACAGGGGAGGGGGAGGGGGAGGAAGTCGGAACGGTAGGTAGAACAATGGGGGGTAAAAATAGGAAAGAAAAAATACTGAGAGTGAAGAAAAGCAAATAAGTGTAAAGAAAAAATTAAATTCTACGACCTAAGTGTCAGGCTATTGTTAGGCGAGAATAAAATAAAGAAAGAAAGAAAGAAGTAAATAAATAAATAAAAAAATAAATAAGGAAATAAGTAAAAGAACTAGGTGGGACGAATTAGGCAAGGACCCTTTTAAGAAGTATAAGTACGTAAATGATACGGTGACTGGTCAACAAAAGGGGCCAAAATACTAAAGAGACTACCACGAAATAAACAATAAAGGTTTCCATCCCGGGCCAGCAACGACCCAGTGCAGCAAAGTGAACTTGTACGACATAATAATTCTGAGTCCCGGGAAAAATATATACTAATGCTAACTCTAAAAGATCTAAAACAAGCTACATGAAAGTTCGTACGAAATAAAGGTAGAATACGGAGAAATAAGATCAGAATCCACCCCGCCCAGAAGAAAAGCGAAGCAAGAAATACTGAAACGAAAAAATAAGGCATAAGTGCCACTAAGAAATATAGAGGGCACAGAGAATAGTGGGAGCGGTCGGAAAAGGGGGGCAAGTATCCGGGGTCTAAGCCAACTGCTATAAAGGGCGGAGTCCGCCAAATCTATCAAAGACTAGGGGAGGGGGGAGTGGGGGTACTAAGGCTACATGGGGCCAAAGGGCAGCCTCGGGTGGGCGAGAAAAGACGCCGACAAAGGAGAAGAGCTGGGGTAGAAGGACAAAGGAGAGAGGGGGGAAGGAAATAAAGGATGCGATAAAAGAATACAAAGAAGATCTTACGTCTTCCTTGGCAAGCAGGGGTTACCCATTGCAAAATCGGCAACTGGGGTGTTATAGCCCTAGTCTACCCCCCCGGGTCATTATGGGGTTTGAGGGCGAGGTAAGTCCTACGCAATCTATGTTTACATGCAGTAACCAGTTCATCTTTCTTGTTTAGGAGTTGGTCCGTCGAAAACAGCATTTGTAAAGTTTCCTCCGAGCATAAATTGCACGGACGGCGTCCTCCCGTGTAAGAATTGGCTCTGGACAGTAATCTCCAAGTGAGATCATAGGTGATGTTGTTGTCCTTGAGGTCCCATATGTGGCCCGAAAGTGTAGTGGCGTGACGCCGGGCCGGGTTTCGGAAGGTATGTCTATGTTGGTATAGCCGGGTCTTGAAGTCACATGCGGTAAGTCCTATATAGTTTAATTTTTTCTTTACACTTATTTGCTTTTCTTCACTCTCAGTATTTTTTCTTTCCTATTTTTACCCCCCATTGTTCTACCTACCGTTCCGACTTCCTCCCCCTCCCCCTCCCCTGTATCTTCTTTGACCTCATGCCCAGCTGTAGCTGGCACTACCAACGCTTGATTGGGTCTACTCCACCCCCTCCCCTCTTTCTCCTACTGGCAGGTTTAGCCACCATCTCCCCTACTAATTTGCAACCACAGAATTACTACTGATTTTTGACAATCACTTTGACCATATATGGAATTACCCCTTGAGAAGATCGGCTATTTAAATACCAGGATAAATGTTCATTTAGTCCAGAATTAGCCGTCGAAACGGCTTGAGCTCAGCTGTCGGGGTCTTACTGGTTCCTATTACCCACTCTACTACCTCAAGTATTGAGTACTTTGGTGCGTTATGGTCCACCTGGTTCCTTACCACATTTCCTTCGTTATATATATATATATATATATATATATATATATATATATATATATATATAACCAAATATTAAAATGATTCGTTGATTAATCAACGAATACAATACATTAGATTAGAAGCCCTCAACAGTGGATTTTCCTGGAGTATTCAATATTATCCAAAATGTTAATAAATGAAAAATATTCTCATAATGAAAATATATATTTTATATACATATTTCAAAGGTACAATGGTGTTTAAATATAAGATATGATATGTGATAAAACGCAACCGTTTTGATTATTCAATTCCAGTATTGGAAATACTGGAACTGAATAATCAAAACCGTAGCGGTATGTCACATTTCAAGTCTTATATTTTGTCTGATGAAAACGTACTTAAACACCATTGTACCTTTGAAATATGTATAATAAATTGTATATTTTGATTATGAGAATATTTTTCATTTATTAGCATTCTGAATAATATATATATATACATATATATATATATATATATATATATATATATATATATATATATATATATATATATATATATATATATATATATATATATATATATATATATATATATATTAGGTATAGGATTATCCAAGATGTAGTAATGGTTAATTACTACACTGGATATGGTTGACGTACGGTAAGAGGTTACTCTACGAGTTATGGAAGAATTGTTCAAGAAACTTAGTTCCTGATCCTTCAGTATTCCGGAGTGTATATAAAGAATGAATAATAACAGGTAGACATCATAAAAAGGTAATTTATTCCGTGTGCTTACAAGTGTTTCCACGGTGGTACTGCAGCCTAGTTCCGCTACGTGCAAATTCACAAGTACTTGCAGAACTCGAATATCCAATGCTGTGACCACTGTTTCCTCAGAGCAGAATGGTAAATGTACAATGTAAATACCCTTAAGTGGGGTTGTTGGGGAAGATAGAGTAGAACAGGAAGTGAGAAAAGTAGGGAAGAGGGAGAGAGAAAGAAAGATATGCAGGGGTTGGAGAAGTAGGAGAGAGTGGCTTGTAGATATCTTAATCAAAATGTTATGGTAGGGGTTTTATTATACTGGTTACTTTTGGAGAGATGCGTTGATAGTTAAGGTCGGAATTATTTATTGCCCCAGAGGGCAGGTTCATAGATGTTGAGAGGGAGGTAGGTCAAAGGTGAGAGAGAGAGAGTGTAATGGATGTAGAGAGAGATAGGTAGAGAGGGGACAGATAAAGTATGTGTGGTGAGTGAACTTTTGGTTTTGTAGTAGTAATCTAGGAATTGCACTGAGTTACCATGTATAGTGATAAGCAGTGTATTGTCTTGTAGTGTGGGGGGAAGAGAAGGTTGTTAGCCAGAAAGTGGTGTTATAGTTACGGGTTCGAATCTTAAGTTATTTTATAGTGAGAGAATTTAGCTTTTAGTTTGTGGTTGCAGTATAATGATCGTTCAATTCTATCGTTAAGTAGTTTGTTTTGGGATTTTAATATGTAAAATAGCTCAAGGTTACATAACCTGCAGTACTTCAATCCACTCCGATATGCACTTGCGCTGGAAAGTATATCCCATTTTAAGGTGAACTGTTGGTTGTGTTCACGGAGTTGCCAGGTCTTGTTGGCGAGCGTGGTCACAAAACGGTGATTCGGATGTTTGATTGAGAATCGATGACGGTACCAGCGAGATTTAAACGATGTGGTGGTAGATCCGATATAATACCATTTCTGGTCGTTCGATTCAACCGTGCATTGGTAAACAATGTTGGACTTTAGGCATTCATTCTGCAATGGACATCTTTCAGGTAGATGGCAGTTACATTCTTTGTTGTGGGTAGCGGGTATACCATGGATAGGTTGTGATAGCGGTACAGGTGGGTTGTGTAATACCCGTCTCCCATTTAGTGGTTGGGAGGCAGATATTGCGTTCTGCCCATCTGTTACTAAAATGTTTTGTTTTGTAGAGTTGTTTAATTGCTTTAAGTTAAGTTTTTTTTATGTATGCTTCAAGGTTTGGTGCCGTGGAGTATGATAGTCTAATAGTTTTAGAGTTCAGAATTTTGCTGTATTTATGGGAACTAGGGAAGTGTTTGTTGATTAATTTAAAGAATGAAAGAGATAGTTTTGTACTAATCGAGGCATTAAAAATAGGATTGTACCAGATATACTTTCTACAACGTGATTTATTTGGTGGTGATCTTCTATTATTAGTATGTCTGGTAGTACTGTGTGTGTGTGCTTGTATTTTAGTCCCCCGGTTACGTATTCCTTGATTTCGTGTAGAGCTATGTGTGTTGTGGAAATAACCAAAATCTTGAAAGGCTACGGAAAAATATTAGAAAATCTTTTAGTGAACTGGGTCTAAAAATAACATACGAATACAATCTTAAAGTAGTAAACTTTCTGGACGTAACTCTTAATTTAAATACCGGACAGATACGACCCTTCCACAAAGTAAATGAGAACCTTACGTATATTAACTTTAACTCTAACCACCCACTCTCCATGACCAAATCAGTTCCCCGGAGTATTTCTCTTAGAATCTCTCGCCTATCGTCTAACTCTGATATTTTTAGTGAACACGCTGAATACTACAATAATGCATTAAGGAATGCTGACCACCGGGATACAATAGAATACATCGATAGGAATTTCCACAACACACATAGCTCTACACGAAATCAAGGAATACGTAACCGGGGGACTAAAATACAAGCACACACACACAGTACTACCAGACATACTAATAATAGAAGATTACCACCAAATAAATCACGTTGTAGAAAGTATATCTGGTACAATCCTATTTTTAATGCCTCGATTAGTACAAAACTATCTCTTTCATTCTTTAAATTAATCAACAAACACTTCCCTAGTTCCCATAAATACAGCAACATTCTGAACTCTAAAACTATTAGACTATCATACTCCACGGCACCAAACCTTGAAGCATACATAAAAAACTTAACTTAAGGCAATTAAACAACTCTACAAAACAAAACATTTTAGTAACAGATGGGCAGAACGCAATATCTGCCTCCCAACCACTAAATGGGAGACGGGTATTACACAACCCACCTGTACCGCTATCACAACCTATCCATGGTATACCCGCTACCCACAACAAAGAATGTAACTGCCATCTACCTGAAAGATGTCCATTGCAGAATGAATGCCTAAAGTCCAACATTGTTTACCAATGCACGGTTGAATCGAACGACCAGAAATGGTATTATATCGGATCTACCACCACATCGTTTAAATCTCGCTGGTACCGTCATCGATTCTCAATCAAACATCCGAATCACCGTTTTGTGACCACGCTCGCCAACAAGACCTGGCAACTCCGTGAACACAACCAGCAGTTCACCTTAAAATGGGATATACTTTCCAGCGCAAGTGCATATCGGAGTGGATTGAAGTACTGCAGGTTATGTAACCTTGAGCTATTTTACATATTAAAATCCAAAAACATTCTTTATATATATATATATATATATATATATATATATATATATATATATATATATATATATATATATATATATATACTATATATATATACTATATATATATATATACTATATATATATACTATATATATATATATATATATATATACTATATATATATACTATATATATATATATATATATATATATATATATATATATATATATATATATATATACATACATATATACATACATATATACATACACATCAGTCGGATAATCGCGTGTACCAAACGATTATCAATAGTTCAAGCCCGTGATGTGAAGTTTAAAAGTGGCAAGATCTGATGAAATGGGTAAGAATACTATATTTAGTCCCCAGTTAGCCCGGGTTATATGTAGTGTGATTCCTGAGTGCGTATGGCGAGTGATTAAAGATAAACAGATATAAAGGTTACAGAGAATAATATTCTAGCGTCATGTAATAATGTTAGGTAACAGACGAGTATATAAGGAGAGTAAAGGGAATAAATATATAAATAAAATGTAGTCATACCCATGTTGGTAATTGTGGGAGTAAAAATGGAAGTAAATAAAAACATATCGAAGGAATCAAAATACAGAAGAAATAAAATACAGATAAAGGTGTAGCAAATAAACAATAGATAACACGGTTGGAGAATACATGGTTATAAATATAGATATAGAGGATGGAAGAGTTGGACTGGTATCAGGTGATACTCAGTAAAGGTTCAAGTCTTAATTTTCAATGTGAATCCCAAAACCTTGAAATATAGGATAGAGTATTCAATCAATACAATACAGGGTATAATAGAATATGTCGTTTTTATGAAGGATCTATGAGGTCTGAATGGTGTGCAGTTAGTCCCATGTTGGCGATAGCTGTACACTGGAGCCAGGGCCCCTGTTCCTTATTACATCTGGAAGCGCTCGACATTTCCGAGAGCTTTATTTATTTATGTTTGTTGGTTCACCCCTGGATAGAACTGGTCATTCTCTATTGTCAACCTCGACGATGTAATATTAGGGAGAGCACTCGACGTAATGCAACTCACCCGTCTTCGTTTGTGTTGTTGGTGGTGCGAGTACGGAGTTAATTATTAAAAAATAATATGTAATATATATATATATATATATGTAAGAGATGAGTTTTATTGTAGTACAATGAAGCAATGCAGATATCGGATAAGTAGCACTCTACAGTCTGTAGGACTGGAGTATAAATAATATAAGATCAAAAGATCGTTAAAAGAGTTCCATGTATGCGCATAATAAAATACATGGAACTCTTTTAAACATCTTTTGATCTTATATATATATATATATATATATATATATATATATATATATATATATATATATATATATATTATATATATATATTACACACACACACATATATATATATATACGGGGCTAACTCCTCGCTCTCCGCTCCCTCCGTAGCCGAGATGACATCGTCATCAAACCGGCGGACAAGAGACGCGCCGTGGTGGTGTGGCGCGCTGACCTCTACACGGCCGAAGCCCTCAGGCAACTCCGTAACCCCCTCTTCTACCGCCCTCTCCCCTCCGATCCGACACCCCTCCACCAACAACAAGTTTCCTCCACCATCCAACAACTTGTCTCATCCTCCCTCCTCCCCCACCGCTTCCCACCTCATCGTTCGCACCCCCCACAACCCCACTATCTACTTCCTCCCAAACTCCACAAACCCGCCAACCCCGGCCGCCCCATCGTCTCCACTTGCAACTGCCCCACCGAACTCATCTCCGCCTTTTTTCACTCCATCCTCGCCCCCCTTTTTACCACCCTCCCCTCCCACATCTCCCACACCAACCACGCCCTTCACCTATTCGACTCCTTCACCTACCCACCCGGCCCACAGCCCTTCCTCTACACCCTAGATATCAAGTCGCTCTATACAGTCATCCCACACCCCGACGGCCTACGTGCCCTCAAGCACAACCTAGACATTCTCCTCCCTCCCCTCCACCCCCCTCCTTCGCCTCGCCGAGGTGGTCCTCACCCTCAACTGTTTCTCCTTCTCGGGTGAGTTTTACCAACAGGTCACGGGGGTAGCCATGGGTACAAGAATGGGCCCAAACTATGCCAACCTTTTTGTTGGCCATGTTGAGGCCCATATCTTTGCCCAGTACACCGGCCCCACGCCCGAACTGTAAGGTCGTTACATCGGCGACTGTATCGGAGCCACGACCCTCACCCGAGAACAGCTCGACTCCTTTCTCTCCTTCTTTCTCTCCTTCCACCCCTCCCTCCACTTCACCACCTCTATCTCCACCACCCACGTCCACTTCTTAGACATCTCCGTCGCCTTCGACCCCTCCCACCACTCCCTCATCACCTCCGCCTTCTTCAAACCCACCGACTCCCACTCCTACCTCAACTTCACCTCTTCCCACCCCACACACTAAACACTCTATTCCCTACTTCCAACTCCTCAGGATCCACCGCCTCTGTAGCCGAGATGCTGACTTTGAGTCCCAGGCCCTTTCCCTAGTCAACCATTTCATCCGCAGAGGTCCCCCCCCCTCGTCCACAACGCTCTAACCCACGCCCGTGCTGTCCACCGCTCCACCACCCTCACCCCACGCCACCGAACACCCACCCACTGTCTCCCCTTCCGCGTCACCTACCACCCCTCCACCATACCCCTCAACCGCACTATTCTCCGCCTCCTCCGACGCATCCAGTCCGACCCCTCCACCTCCCACATCTTCCCAGCCCCACCACTCCCCTCATTCAAACGCGCACGCAATCTCCGCACCCTCCTCGTCCACAGCCCCATACCCCCCAACCCATGCCCCCCGGTTCCCTTCCCTGTTCCAGGCTCCGTTGCAACACCTGTCCCCACATCACCAACACCATCACCTTCCAGGGTCCCAACGGCCACTCTCTCTCTCTGTCCGGCATGCCTTCCGCTGCACCTCTCCAACCCAGTCTATGGACTCGCTGCACGGAGCGCAGCGCAACCTATGTCGGACAGACTGGACGTCGCCTAACACCTCCGAGATATTCGTCTCGGCGGTAGTTCCCTCATCGCCCGCCACTTTGGCACCCCTGGACATTCTGCGCACCACCTCAGAGTCTGTGGCCTACTCCAGTGTCACGGAACACCCGCTACCCTCCTCAGGGTCGAACAACTAACCATCTTCACCCTACAGACCCACACTCCCCCCGGGCTGAACTCCCCACCCTTATTCCTTTAGCCTTCGACGGCCCTCCCCCCCCTCCCCCCACACATATCCCTCAGTAACACCACTAACACACTCCTCCTTTTCACCGCCCAGCCCACAACTAACAATACTAACACCCCCACCCCACATCCGACCACCCTTCCCCAAATAACAATACTAACGCCCCCACCCCACATCCGACCACCCTTCCCCAACTAACAATACTAACATCCCTCCTTTCTTAACCCCCCCTTCCCTTTATCACACGCACAAACCCATCGGTACATGTATACACGCGCTCACACTAACCACACACCCTACTACCACCACTAACCCTCACCCCCACACATCCACCCACACCACCCCGCAACTAATATCACTAACACCCCTCCGACCCCACGCACACAAACACACACACCCACTTACACCACCCACTCGACACACCCTACCACCACTGACCCCCACTAACACCCACATTCAACCCTTTCCCCACCACCAGTATACTAACACCCACTAACACCCTCTTCACCACACACACACTCATCCAAACACGCACACACACACCAGTACACTACACTCCCTCCACCGTCACCCACACCTTTCTCCCCCCCCCCCCTGCTCCACCCACACCCCTTCTCACACGCACTCACATCCCACTAACACCTCTACTAATACACACACACCCTCCTCACTCCAATTTCACACCTACCCATCCTGTCCCCTGTCCACCGGACCTCCGCACACACTGACACACCGACTTTCTTCACTTACCATTCTCCCCGACTGCTGCTATGCCCTGAATCTCTGACCACCTCTCCGCACACACAGACACACAACCCTTGTCCTGCCTTGACCCTCTGACCACTTCCTGTTGAGTGCGCACCCCACATCTCCCCTCTTCCGACCAACCCAATCACGGATTACACACATTGGACATCGCTCCCAAGAATCAACTACATCACAAGGAAATTGCCCAGCATCCCACCACATCCTCTACGGAACTACCTTAGGAACTGACCCACGGACATACACTAAAAAAATTTTTCTTCCACAGGCCACCTACATCCACAACACGTATAAACACCACACACACGTGCGTACCACCACATATTCACACACTCAGCCTCCAGAAACCTCTCCCCCACCCTCCTGACCCCTCCCCATCCACACACGCACACACACACCGACCTACACCCCACCCCACACACACATTTTCCTGAACATGCAACCCCGTTCTTCCCCCAAATCTTACTTTCACATACACACACATAGACACACACACACACGTACACCTACACACACACGACCTTCAGCCCTCCCCGCTCGGACACCCCGCCTCCCTCTCCCCACTCCACCCGGCACCACCCCTACACGCCCCACACCCGTCCACCACTTGTTTTACTTCATGTTTATTTTTATTTTTATTATGCTTTTATATTTAATTTCATTTGTACCGTTTCCTCTCACTCCCTTTTTTCTATATGTCTATCCACCACTCCCCTACACACCCTTGGAACTCTCTTCCCACACACTTTTCGCCTAAAGAAGGGCTTATGCCCGAAACGTCGTTCTCCACCATCACTCCACTCTCAAGAGCGTGAAACTAATAAACCTTTGTTCGTAGTGCCTCTCTGTTTTGTTCCCGTTCAATTTTTTACTATATATATATATATATATATATATATATATATATAGTAAAAAAGTAATATATATATACAGCTAGGAAGTAAAAGAAGAACATTATTTGTCCCCAACCTGTCAAAATAAGCAGAAGTCTTCAATAATTAATGCAAACGAATATTTAGTGCAATCTTTGTACACATAAAACTATGCTGATAATGAAGGAAAACACTGAACAGGATGTAGTTATACAAATGATTATAGACAATACACGTTGCAAATCTGTAAAACAAACAGGCAGTTTTGCTAAAGTACAAAAAATTGTAATGAAAGCAGAGTTGTATACAAACAAAAAAAACATTGAGAGTAGAATAAGAGAAAATCTATTCCTTGAGAGCATCCTTTGCTGTGTATGGTTACATTTTTAACTTATAATCCAAGATATCATGCATGACATATTCATTGTTATGTTTTGTAATGAGTAAGGTGAAGTCAAAGCAGAGCTGTAATAAGTTGTTTTGTTAACACTAAAGCACTTCAGGATAGACGATATTCTTTGTTTTTCTTTTCAGAACAAACGAAAAGAGATTATCTCGACTGCCAACTCGTGAGCAGACGTTTTGTACCGAAAGAGGTAATTTGAAACGCAATGTTGTACTGTCGGATATGCTTCAGAAAATAACGTGTTGTGAATGCTTACCTGTTAGAAGCATCTGGAGAGGTTGCGGTGGTTCCCTAAGGGTGGGCAAATTAACCTTACCGTTGGAGCAGCACATTCCAGCTGATTCTCCCCCTCCCCCACCACACCACTTTTTAGCTTTACAATGTTGGCAAGTATTTGACATGGCATATATTTGAATATCAGGATGGATTTGATAGTTTACATTAGGGTAATAATTAACTGCCTTAAGGTACCATCTTTGAAATACGCCGCGATAAAGCTCTACTTTGAGCGTTACCCTCCAGCCGAATAGCTCGACTTGTTACAGTCTCTATAGCTCGTGCTGTAGCAGTAGCTGAAGCATATCTCAAATGCCGACTTTGACGTTCTTGCTCAGTCTCAATTGCTCTTGCTGCAACATTAGCTGAAGCATTACGCGCACAGCGTCTTTCATATTTTTGTACTGTCTCTGCAGATCTTGCTGCAACAGTATCTGTAGCATCCATAGCAAGGCGTGTTTCACGTTGCTCTGTAGTCTCTGCAGCTCGTGCTGCAGCAATTGCTTTAGCATTATTGCTTCGCCGCACTAACCGACGCTCTGCGGCGGA
This sequence comes from Eledone cirrhosa, assembly GCA_964016885.1. Classification (NCBI taxonomy): domain Eukaryota; kingdom Metazoa; phylum Mollusca; class Cephalopoda; order Octopoda; family Eledonidae; genus Eledone; species Eledone cirrhosa. Next base: position 19,630,682 of record OZ024743.1, on the reverse strand, counting down.
CAAAGATGTTGCAATGACTGTACTCACAGTATTTTGTGATTGTCTATTTTCGGTTATAGGCGGAGCGTCATTTACACGCATTGTTTTCTTCGACCGATAGCCAATATGTGCATACTTTCTTTTACGGGGCGGGGTATATTTGGTGAAAAGTTGTAAAGTCAAAATGTATGAATTGAAGCGTTACAGTTAACTTTGAAAGCGCAACAAATTCTTTTTTTTGTATCAACATGTCTTATGAAAGTTTTAAAAATGTAAAAGTTGTAGGTCCCAATGGTTTGAATGGAAAGTCCCATAATGATTGTTCTAAAAATAAACAAACCATCATCAAAATCTCGTCAATTCGAGACTGCTGCGAGATTAGGGCCTTAACGCGAAAATTAACACTTAATATAGTGAAACAAGTTAAAACAACAAGTGTTTTTTTAACTTTGAAAGTGGAACAAAGAATAAACAAGAAACAAACGATAATATTAGTGATTTATCTTCAAATGAATGTGATGTTTATTTTTCTGAAAAGTTGGTTATCTCCCTTTTTTATAAGGATTGTCAATAAAGTTTGTCATCTCCCTTACATCAATTTTTCTACCGATAATTTGATATCGATTTTTTATTGCTCAACGTGGGTCGATTTGAAAATTGTTTGTGATGTGACAATCTTAGCGACATGTGCAACGTGCACAGAAAATCTGGTCAAATTCAGTTGGTAATTGTAAAAGCCTTAAGTATGCAAAATTGTAACCAGACATACACACATCCTCGCTTTTATATATATGAAGATATGTATGAATATGTAAGAATATTTTCGAAACAGCGAGTGGATTTGAAATTATTAGAAATGTTAGCTATCGCCGTATTTTGACTAAAGAAGTTAAAGAAATTATTTAGCCTGATAGTGGGGTTAAGAACCCTCGGAGAAATGGAAAAAGATGAGTATTGACGTACATGTACGTCAATACTCATCTTTTTCCATTTCTCCGAGGGTTCTTAACCCCACTATCAGGCTAAATAATTTCTTTAATTTCTTTAGTCAAAATACGGCGATAGCTAACATGTATGAATATGTTTAGGAAAAGAGTCAGCATCCCGACGGCTGAGCTCCGGTCGTTTCCACAGCTAGATCTGAACTAACCCAGTAGTTATATATATATATATATATATATATATATATATATATATATTATAGACACCATATATATTTCGGTGGGTACCTAGTACCTACTGGGATATCTATATCATTTATCTAATTCTCCTTAATGTAGAGAAAAAAATGGTGATTCATGCTGCTATTTCTAGCAGCATGAAATATCAGCGAGTCTATAATTCACGCTTTTTCTAACGGTCCAATAAGTGTGTGGGTCATTTTAACGGCTTGATTCATTCACTGGGCAGAGGGTGATATATCTACATTTATACGGACTTATGTCTAGTAGATTTGGAAAAGCTATCTGAAGAGCTATATCTTTCCATTGGAAATTCTCTGAATTTCCAATCTTTTGATAAGCGAAACCGTCGGTCATGGCACTAGAAGAGGTAAATATTTAAATGGTATTTTAATTTATTTAAAAAATTGTTTAATGTTTACTTGTTCCGCTCATATTTACAGTTCTGGTATCTCAAACCATAGAACAACCACTGTACCATAGAACACCATTGTACTCATATATATATATATATATATATATATATATATATATATATATATATATATATATATATATATAAGGGTGTAGGTCATAATATATTAATATATATATATATATATTAATATATTATGACCTACACCCACCGCTTTACAGGTCTATCCGTACACGCACTTCTTCTATCCCTCTTTTCTCATTTCTTCTTTCGTTCTATGAATTCGTACTTCCATATAATTTGTCCATTCCTTTCATATCCTAACTGTCAAACATTTCTACGACCTGTAGCTATTTAAACTACAGTTTGGTTTCGTTGTTATATTTAAGAAATTCTCCTTTTTGTTTATTACTTCGATATAGATTTTAACCTAATACGTCAGATCTTTCTGTTCGGTGTATATGTTTTGAATATATACATATTGTTCATATTTTTGTGCATAACGTTTGTTAGCTACATGCATTTTATCTTCAAGGTTTTCTCTTTATTCCACTTCGGTTCTGGTAATGTTTATTCTAGCAGAGGATCGAAGCCTGCCTTTAACAAAACTACCAAATCCATGAAGCAAACAAATCTATGTGAAAGAAGGATAGGTGAAAGTTGGGAATAAATAGCCAACTAAAACTTTCGACAGTCCAGTCTTAGCTAAGAAAGAATCCAGCGGCAAACACAATGAAGTTGAAGCTTTCATACACTAGTAATTACGCTTGGAATATGAAATACCAAGTTAGCAGTATGAAATACCTAGAAAATTTCTAAAAATGACAAAACGACCACCCACTGTTATATGCCAATACAGAGAAGCGCACAAATTAAGATAAATAGGCTGCATAATGTCAAAGTCAACCAGTACTGGAAGTGAGTCCTAATCAATTTATCAACTCCAACAGGCAATAAGTTAGCTATATAATTCAAGTATGAAGTTCTGAATATAGAAACCCAGAGTGTGGCAACTGCAATCCCTATAATAATAGGTGTCTTAACAAAGATTAACGCTCATACAAAACTCTGCACGTAAACTTATACACAGCCTATAAAAATAGCACTAATATACACTGTACACGTAACGTAGTAGATTTCTATACAACAGACAACATTGATCCAAGCAGAAGACTGCATGTACTCAAGTGCACACTGGAAGTTAGCAATAAAGATAAGACTACATAAAAACAATAACAAAAGTACCACCATTCTTATTACTATTATAATTTTCTTGTAGTTGTTGTTCTTGAAACTTTAATATATTCGAGGGCCAATGGACAATTTTAAAATGTTTTCATCTCTCTCTAGTGAAATATCATCTGTAATCAAAATTCTTTAAAATGTCCAGTCAAATTATTGTTGGCATTATTATTTCTTTGTAAAATGAGAATAAGTTTCAGAGCATCATTAAAACCCTGTTCTGGTCACAAACGTTAGAATTTGGTGGAAAACAATTCTCAATTTGGAATAGGTTTTGGGAGTAGTTCATCATTTTTACGTTACACTGTCATCAGTTTCTGTCGAATAAAGTATTTTAGACGAAGAAAATAACTCCTGAAAAAATAATTTAAGCATTACTGCAAATTGTTATTAGTTGGGACCTAAGGAAGCAAGTGAAAATCGATTGAATATGGGAAAAGAAACAAAATGATTGATGCGATTTCTTTCCCAATGAATCTTGGATGTCAGCGGAAAGACCAATAGGGAGGACATCACTCTATATGGATAAGTTTCAAACGTTACATTTTGAAAACAACGGAATGATCCGCTGATTCTAATTTATTCGTTTGCTGATTTAGCGCGTATGAAACACAAATAACTTATAGAATAAAGTGATATTTTCTTTTGTAAGAAGACATCTGTTTTATGACATTCTGATACGACAGTGTTTCGCCTCTAAAGTAAAACTAACAATAACACCCAAATAGGCATTGTCGTTATGGTATTATTAAGAGAAGTTGGTTCGGTACATTGTATTAATTGAATCAGAACTCTTGCCCTCACACACAGGCACGCACACACACACACAGAGACACAGGCACACAAACACACACTGACACACATGCGCGCGCGCACACACACATATTCAAAATATATACTAGACTCTTTCTTTGTATATATATATATATATATAGTCGAAAATCATCATGAAGGAGTTTTTACGAAAAATCAATTTAGTGCGCTTTTAGAACACATTTTTTTTGTCATTTTCGTTATGAAACGTGATCTATGTAGAACGTTTCCTAGTGTCCACACTTCTTTTTCACTATATATATAGATATATATACATACATACATGCATATATACACACACACATATATATATATATATATATATATATATATATATATATATATATATATATATATATATATATATATATATATATATATATATATATATATATATATATATATATATATATATCTTTATATATATATATATAAATATATATATATTTCTCTACATACATACACAGAACACAGACACACACAGATACACACACACATATATAGGAAAATCGGACAAAATGCATCATCAATAAAATCCGTGATTCATGGCTTTTGATTGTTTTTTTTGTTGTCAAATGGGTGTGCAATCACAAGAAGTATTGATTTCATTACGTCTTGCTCATTCATTTCTTTGATTTCGATTTTGGTACCCACATCATGGAACGAAGCAGCAAGAGGAAACAGCTTTCAGACTTTCAAAGGCAGGTGATTGTTCTGTTCAAAACTGAACATCCGACATAGGGACTGACAAAAAGTTTAACCATGTTACCAAATTTTTTTTCAACGATCACATGGCATCAGTTTGATAATGTTGCAATTTTGTTTGAAACGAGAAGGACATGAAACAGCTAGAGCTCGCTGACAAGGGACGGGTCCAAAGAAACGAATTTTGGACGAAACACGAGCTTGGATTACAGTTTATGACGCTCTCAGGAAGTGCACTGACGACATTTTGAGTATTTGTGGGTGTAATGCTTTGTAACATCAGTTCTTGTAAAAATAAATCGCAGTTTGACAAATTTTCCGATTTTCTAGCGACCACCCTGTATATACAGAGAGAGAGAGAGAGAGAGAGAGAGAGAGAGAGAGAGAGAGAGAGAGAGAGAGAGAGAGAGAGAGAGAGAGAGAGAGAGAGAGAGAGAGAGAGAGAGAGAGAGAGAGAGAGAGAGAGAGATTTATTGAAAATTAACGCAGACTTAGAAGCTTCAAGACACATGTATTTTGACCACGCCAGTGAAAATAAAACACATGTGTTGAAGCTTGTAGCTTTAGGTTAATTTTCATTAAATATATGATTATTTATTCATGTATACATTTGCTTATGAGTCGCGCTTTAAAAATATAGTCAAATATGGGTAACTTAAGGCTAAAATATTTTAAATAACTACGCAACCAATTAAGTAGAAACATCTAGACAGCTTCAGTGTGAAACAAAGGAATAAAATAAACAAATTGAGTAAGAGAAATCAGATATGGGAAAATTTAAATGAGGATAAATACTAAGTAGAAATAATAGGAAACATTTGGACAGACAGATAACGTTAAAAAAGCGTATATAATTGTAAACCTCGATTAACTTACGTGATATCAGTATGTTCACTTTCACTGCAGCTTTAGTTTCTGAGTCTCAAAATATTTCTTGTGTGAACTTTCTTGCTGCGGATATAATCGATTTGCTAAATGGTTTATAATAATGAGAACGAACGTGTAGTAGACCATCTTGTAATTTGAAACGGCGGTAGGTAACATTAATCATCACATTCTCATATTGCTCCCTGTCACTCAACAAACCCTACCAGCCCCACTTCTAGAGATGTATAGATCTTGTGTAGTACAGTACGTGCTTTTTAAAAATAGATTTGTTGCCTATGAAATATAGCTTGTTACAGCACAGTTCAATACCACAGAGCAATATGTTATAGCTGGCACAGAAAATGTATTGTCCAATGTCAGGTCAGATTTTGTTCTTGACATTGAGATGAAATTTTAATATTTTATAATTCTGTTAAAATATTCAGTTTACATTCTCCTTCGGAGATATTTTTTACATACATACAGTTTTATTCTGATCTATACTCAAATATTTGTAGAATGCTTAATAGACCAGTTCCTCTATTATTAGGTTCATAAAATTCTTTACTACAAGGAAATTTTAATGATTTTTGCTGAACATCTTAAAAATACGGAAGTATCTCCCAAGTTGGGTACCTTACATCACATACAATTCAAGGTCACCTATGAGGAAAATGTGACTCAGCTGGTGGTCTCACCTCACATAGCAACCCAAATTGGCTTTATTTCATTAGCCAGCTTAATGTAGCCAATTGTGACTGAAAATATGACCAGATAAATTCTCACTGGAACATCGTAGCAGATATTAATGTGAAGCTAATTCTGATAGTTAAGATGCTGTTAGTTACCATTATTTTGTAAAACGTATATACTTACATCATTACGTTAAAACAGTTATGAGGGAAAGAATCAAAATTCTCTCCGTATTCGATGCAAGCACATAGGAAGTGAATTTTCCTAACTTGTAACTGTTTAATATCATCTTGTTAACAAGAAGGGGGTCAAATACCCTGTACGACTTGGACATACAAAACAACTGATCCACACGAAGTACATTGGTGTTCTGTTATCCTGTAGAATAGTGTTTTGGAGAGTAGTATATACTTTAGAGACAGACATATGATAGGGCGATAATTAGATGGATGATCTTTTGATTTTACTTGGGAACAGCCAGCTGCGTTAGTGGTAAGAGTCTGGATGATCCCATAGCTGTTGCATTAGGTTAAACGGAAACCTTAATACATTTTGTATGTTATTAATGCAAGGGCGTTTCCATTTTCTGGTGTTGTTTAAAGCACTCTGAAAATTAAACAAAATAATGTTTGGGTAGATGGGTTCTCAATTTTTATTGTTGCTAACTACATCTCTAGGTAGCTATTGCTTTCTTTTTACATAGCTTTGGTTATGGAAAAGCAGGTTTTCAGAATTTTTGTAACATTTCATTAGTGGTTATTGGATCAATTATTATTTTCATTTTCATTTTCACCGCATTACATAATATCGCGCTTACGGAAATTGTTAAGTATGACCAATTATTTTCGCAGTATGGTCTGTAATTTCGCCTTTGCGAAATTCAGATAGAATTTAGTAATTCAATAACTACACTTTCCTCCTAACCATAAAGAGGCTTTCGACGTTTTAGCTAAAAGCAATGAATAGTTAATAATTTGAAAAACATCTATAATCTCTCTCTGTTCCTATCTCTCTCTCTATCTTTCTCTCTACACCAATACACACATATATATATATATATATATATATATATATACGTATATTTATGTATATAATACTACCTGTTTCTCAACTAGATATAAGAAGAGGATTTTTTCCATATTTAAATTTGTACATACAAAGACACACACAAATACGCACACACACATACACATACACATACACACACGCACACACACACGCCCCCCCCCACACACGCCCCCCCACACTATATATATATATATATATATATATAGACATGCAAGAATTTGTGTAAGCTTCACCACAAATACTTCTGATGGGGATTGTGGAGTTATTATGGCCTAATTCATAAGAACAAATAGTAACTGCAGCTGAATCTGGTAATTTTTCCAATAACTGAAATCAAGAAGTACTTACACCTGCTCTTTCATATCATTTCCATTATATCATTCATAGGAACATGACGACTGTTTGCAACGATGTTCTCTAGCTGTAAAACCGAAATTTCCAGAGGCAGTTATCACTTCGGTGGCTGGCATAAATTACAAATGGTTATTCCTTAAGTTCTATATTATATGCTGATGCTCTCGAATGTAGTGGATTGAAATCAGAAATACGAAGATTGGGTTGTTGTGAACAGCAGAAACGGCAAGCTTTTGAGTACCTTTCACAAGGCCCAAAAAGCATCTTTTGACAACTTATAAATAGACATTCTAAAACAAACAGATGACACTTCTCTACTAAAAGACCACTCAACATAAGTGGAGTGCTGGGGAGAACATTTCGACCAATATTTAGACCGGAATAATCCCCAGGATTCGGTAGGTGTAGAAGATGTTTGTGGAATATCCATATTTCAGCACCAAGATGAACACCAAAACTTGACTGAAGTTAGTGTTGTTATCAAAACCGTGAAAATAGGAATTCCCCTGGGTCAGTCGATATTCCAATAGAGAATGTAAAGGAGAGTTATTACCTCTGCAATAAAAAGCTTTACATTATAGAAGTGTGGAACCAGGGGTATATGCCTGAACATTAGAAGGATGCTAACATCGTCGTCATGTAAACGAACAATGGAAGAACATTTATTTATTCAAGCAGTAGGTGTATGGCCATTCCCTCATTCCCGAGGAGGTCCTGGCTAAATCTATACTTAACAGGCTAGACGAATGAATATCGGAGAGCATGATACCAGAATCACAGTTTGTCGTATGCAGGGAATGTGAGAGTTGATCCGATGTTTATCGTAAGACAGCATCAATTGAAATAAAGGGAACATTATCAGGACGTGTTCATTGCAATTGTGAACATATCAAATGCTTTTGACATAGAAACCCGAGAATCTTTATCTGTCAACGGTACTCTATTCCACCCTCTACTCACCCTATCGTCTATTTAGAAAATAAATAACTGACTCCACCCTCCCAATTCAAATACCGAGGCATTAATTTCAATGACTGCACATTGGAGAAGGACTTCCTACACCACAGCAGATAGGCCTATGTCGCTTTAGGAACGCTCAGCAAGAGAGTATTTCTTAATAGCTATCTCAAGCTTCATACAACGTTTCCTGTCTAACACATTCCTGTATGAGTGTGAGGAACGGACCACGTAGAGCCGATATACTATGGATCTTGATACCTTAGATACTCAGTGTCTCCAGACGATACTTTCAGTCTTCTGCCGAGATAGGATTGCACACACAGAAACCTTCCCTAGAGCTAATAACACCAGCATAGTATCTACGATATAAAGGCCTCATCTCAGATACTTCTGACATGCAATACACATGCCTGACTCTCGTATACAACGTCCGATAATCTATGACAAGCTTCATCGTAATCAAGGCCTGGCTGGATGACCAAGAACCAGATGAAGACCACTTGGAAAGGAAGTAACATCAACCTATCAAGAGTGTAGACTATGTCGTTGTCACTTTTGGGATATGGTTGAGGATATGAATGGAAAACACACCCAAAATATCAAGTGAAGCGGTAAAGGAGGAATGCGGCAGTTTCACAACTTGTCTCTCTAATCCAATATTGCCATGTTCGTTCTGAGACCGAAACTGTATAACAGGGATTGGAATGTTCAGTCACCAAAGGGTCCACATTTTAGGGAGAAGATAATCACATCGAACTTTGATGATGAACCACAAGCAAGCAAGTATATAAGTAACCATATATGCGTGCAAGTGTATGTATTATAACAATAAATGATTAAATGCAACTAAAACTACCGTTTGATATTTATTCTGCACCAAGTTAAACAGACATTTTGCCTTGTTTTTATCTGAAATGTCATTCAACAGGCGTTGAAGACTGTAACTAATGACACCGATGTTCGCAGATCTTCATAAGAAACTACGTAATATTTTTCTCAAGAAGATATTATAATTTCTCCATCAGCGAATAAATAGAATTTACAACTTATATTGGAGAAATAGTTTATAGCGTTAGGTAAACGTATGTGAGATTCTATCAATTACTTGAATTCCTTTCTATTAATTTTATTCAACAATGTGTAAGTAGACAACACCATGAAATCGAGAGGATTCACCATACTAACTACATCGCATATAGATACTGGTGAAATATTTAAATTATGTTCTGGTTAACATGTAAATGGCAAATTAAAACTAGAAAATTATTTAAAAGTTATTAAAAAAAATATATATTATTTATGAAATTGTAAAAAAGAGCAGACGTTGAAATTAATTTCGAATTATATAATAAATTGGAAAACTTTTGATTATTTTAATGCCCGTTTGTCTATATAGTTCATACATTAATTAACATCAGAGATGTTCTAGTGATTATATTTCAGGGATATCAATTTTTGAAAGTATGAAAGATAAAATCTCTATTATAATAATGGAATGTACAAAAAGGAAAATAATTATGGTTGTAATTCAGAAGAAGGCCAAGCCACACACTCTATAGTTTATCAGCGATGATATTCAGCGAAAGATTTTCGATTAAATTTCACATAATTTCATACCTATTAAATATATCAAGTTACCATGCAACTATCTTCAAAAGTCGGTATCTTATATGTAAACGTATGGACGAGAGAGATAGAGTGAAAAAGAGGGAGATAAAATGAGAGAAAGAGAAAGGGGGGAGAGAGGGAAAGACACAGAAATGTTTAGAAAACTGGAAGTAAATATGGATTAAATACATACATATGCGAGTATGTAGAAGAATGAATATATGCAAGCACTCACACAAATATACAAACACACACACATCACACCTAGATACCAGCGGAGCGCTCGGCGTGGTCCTGGAGCAGGTTATGTTGAAAATAGTTTGTTGGAGATATAACTTTAAGATAGCTTGTATGAAGTTCATTTATTACATGCACTTTAATTGACAAAGACACATCCAATGTCCCCCCGTCTGGGATTAAAGAGCCGAACATTTGGTTTTCTATGGAAGTTCGGTTTGTGGTCCTTACGGTTGAAGTTCAGTGCCGAGATTTCACCCTTGATGGTTCTGCCCGGTCATCTATTTTCAGAGTTTGACAAATCTCCTTGTAATCAGTATTAGTTTCGCTAAGGAACCAATCCTAGACGTTTTTGTAGGTGTTAATGCTGGAGTCTCTTTGCTACCTCTGGCTCGCCAGGATCTCCACCTCGTACAGGTTTTGGTATTGTTGGGGGAAATATGGTGATTAGGGGAGTCTTTCACGTTGAAAATTTGTCCTGTAAGTAGGCCTGAAATGGTGTGTGTGGCACTACTAAATTTATGTTTTAATAATTCGGAAGAGTTCTTCTTTGAATGGTTCTAGCAGGCCGTTTGTAGGTGGTACCTTGTTAGTTTTAAATCTAAATTTTTCCACATTGTTAGATGCTACATCAGAAGAGGGGGGGGGGAGAAGAAGGCTCTCTATCTGATATTTTTGATGAACTCTTCCGCATGACTAGAGATTTTAGGTGTAGTCGCTTTAGTGGAATGGGGATGGTTTTTCATGGAATTATCTTTGTCACGTTTGGTCAACATAATCACTAAATGATGGTAATAAAAGACACGATTAGGTGCTAAGTAATAAGTAGATCCAACGTTAAAATCGAGGTAACTACAGTTACAAAAGTACTCAGTACATTAGTACATATTTAACTATGGTTACCCCGTTTTAACTTGGGATCTACACACAGATACACATACACACACACATACATATATACACACACATATATATACATGTATGTATATATATATATAACTATACATATATAAGTATATATAAATATGTATATATATATATATATACACGAATACATACACACAAAACTATGTATATTTATCTATCTATTTCTCTATCTTCTTTTCTCCTCTTTCTGCTTCTCTGTATATATATATATATATATATATATATATATATACATAAATATGTTTGGTGGGCGCACAGGCATTAGGATGTGTGTTTTCCTGCCAGCGACATATCAAATATATCGATGTTCATCTGAGGAAACCGTTCTCATAATCAACTGCAAATGCATGAACGACATCTCGATTGCATGAGAACCGTGGATTATTATATAAGATTAAACGATATATGTAACCTCAGCATCTTATTTTGTTATTTTTATAAAATTCTCCATCGTAACTAAAACCAACGGTTGTTGAGAGCTTACCGCTGCTTACTCCTGTTTTTACCAAAACAATCTTTTTGCGAACAATATATATATATATATATATATATATATATATATATATATATATATATACATAAGTCTGGACATGTCTGAGAGTGCGTGAAAATGATATATTAAAAGTTATTGCTTTCATTTGAAGCTAAAATCAGCCAGTAACGGTCTATGTGTTACTAAACATTTCATGTCAATTTATTGATGTATTTTACAGAGATTCACTAACGACTTGAGTCGTGATTTTATCTTTCCAAGTGTCACAGTATGACATTATCATTTTCATCTGAGGTCTATGAAAGCTTTACACCAGAAAGCTATTGTTTATATTATCCTCAGCGATTGAATTGATTGTAAATATCATTTTACAGACACAGAAGCACATAACTGAAAGAACTAAATATCTAAATAACACTTCACACGCACTTCCAGATACACACACACACACACACACACACATGTATATATATATATATACATGTATATACATATATATATATATATATATATATATATATATATATATATATATATATATATATATATATATATATATATATACAATATTAAATAAATGGAAAACTATATTTATAAAACCATATTTATTTCATTATATATATTTCGGGGATATCATATTAACAATATGCTATGCCTTCATAGAATTTAATGACAAATTATGGACCAGAGCAGATAGAGATAGCAATTTTGACATAACTATGGGATCTTCCGACTCAGCTCAGGTAACTGACCTTGTGGGCTTATTTTTAATCAATTCGCTACATAGGAAAATACCTGGTACTACCGGAGGTTTATATAGGGATGACATGCTTTTACTTATTAATAATAATAACCCTGAACTAAATAGAAAATGTAAACAAATTACAAAATTTTTTAATTACTTTAACCTTAAAATAGAAATTGAGAACAACCATATAATAGTCAATTTCCTAGATATAACATTAAATCTCAACACATGTCTCCACTATCCTTTTCACAAGTTGAATGAAAACTTAAACTATGTCAACTTTAACTCTAACCACCCCAGATCTGTCAAAAACACTATAGTAAACTCAGTTCAAAAACGTATCTCTAGGATCTCGTCGAATAGAAAGATTTTCGACGAAAAGGCCCAATACTATAATGAAGCACTAGCTAGGGCAGGATATACTGATAAGATTGTGTACATAGATAATGATAGACAAACTAAACAAAGTAACAACTTTTTTAATTACGGCAACAACATTAACAACTATAATAGAAAGCATTACAATAATTCCAAAGGACAAAAAAGAAATAGAACTAGGAACATAATTTGGTTTGCCCCCCCTTTCTCACTAAACATTGAAGCCCACATCGCTAAATTATTTTTCAAAGCTCTTGATGGTCGCTTCCCTAGAACACATGGGTATCGCTCAATTTTCAATAGGCATACAGTTAAATTAACCTACTCATCCACCAGGAATTTAGCACGAGGTATTAATAGAATAAATAATAGGAACTTAAAACCTACTGATAGTAGCATAAATAATGTACAAGTTAACGGATGTGACTGTGGAGATGGATCTAAATGTCCGTTAAATGACAACTGCTTAGTTAAAAATATAGTATACAATTGTAATGTTAATACTGACTCTAATTCTTTTAACTACGTCGGTTCCACATCGACGGAATTTGAACTTCGCTATGGTAGCCGCAGGGGTTCTTTCACAGATCCAGGTAGAGAATCTTCGGCGGCACTGTCGGGCGTACTCTGGCAACTTAAGCTAGATGACGTTGGATATTCGACGGCTTGGAGTGTGGTCTCAGGAGGGATTCCTTTTAATTCATCCTCTGAGACATGTGACCTCTGCGCGGGGAGATATTCTTTATGCTAAAATCTGGGAGTTCCCTTAACCTACGGACAAGTTTGTTCAGTTGTTGCGGACATAGATTGAACTCAACGTTTAAATATAAATTTAAATTTAGGGTGTAGTATGTTTAGTTTGATTTATATTTATATGGGAAACTAGCCGATAAATTTTTGATTCCTAAATCTTTGATTCCTTCTTTTTACTCTTTATTTTTATTTTTATTTTATTTTATTTTTATCTAAACATTCCTCATGAAAAATTAAGCTGCCCTAAGGGCTGATGCTCCAAATTTTTTGAATAAACTTTACACTAGATAAACTTCTATATTAAATATAAGAACATATGTAGACCTAATTGGACATCATAATCTTTTTGAAATGATCTTTGCTAGATGTGATTTGATAGATAATTTTTGGCTTTGTCTTGTAATGAACTTGGCAGTGTGTTGTCGATTGGCTTTGAAGGGTTGATCTTTGTGGTTTATTTTTATTTTTATTTTTATTTTTATTTTTATTTTTTATTATTGTAGTATTCTATAATATTTTTTATTTTTTATTTTATTTTTAATTATTTTTAATATCTTTAATATGTAAATTTTTAATACGTAATATTTTTTAATACGTAGTATTTTTAATATGTAATATTTTTATTATGTAATATTCTTTCGTAATATTTTTTTAGTTTTCTATTCTATATTTTTACTTATTATTATTATTGTTATCTTTTTATTTTTAGTTTTGTTTATGATATATATTTTTATTGGTATATTGAGACCTGCTCTCTATTTCTGCTTGATAGATAATCTTGTGGAGTAATGACAGGAATAATAATACACATATATGTATGCTCGAATTTTTATACCACATTGAGAATGTTTTCCGTGAACTTAGAGTTTGCAGAGTGAATCAGTTGGATTCGCATGGATGTTTGTAGCTGTCACATGAACATATGAATTTTTTAAAACGAGACATGGGATAATTGATTTTCGCACAT
>OZ024743.1:19581294-19611294 GCA_964016885.1 Eledone cirrhosa | reverse complement strand
ATATATATATATATATATGTATATATACATATATATATATATACATATATATATATATATATATATATATATACATATATATGTATATATATATGTATATATATATATATATATATATATATATATATATATATATATATATATATATATATATATATATATATATATATATATATATATACATATATATATATATATATATATACATACATATATATATATATATATATATATATATACATACATATATATATATATATATATATATATCCTCTGCAAAATCCTACTTCAGTGCCTCAAAAGTGGCGCAGCGGTGACCCTGGCTGTTTTATAGCTATGGTAGCGGGACTCAATGTCCTGGCAGGTATTACCATGCTACACAGGTATCAGCATATTGGTCCTAGAGATGATTCAACATCTAGAGTTCAAAAGCTAGCTAAACTGAAGAGGTACTGGGATGGCATAATCTTATGGTTAAAACAGCACAAAGAAAAGGGCCTCAGTACCTTGCGCGTCATTCGAGCCACCCCACGACGTCGGAGTGCAACTCGAACGACGAGAGGCTGCTAAGAATCACAGGTTCCCGAAGGCCACCAAAGAACAGGACTAACCAGTTCTTTGGCAGGGGGGCAAGGACTGAACCACCTAATGGAAGAAGAATATCAGGTGCGACGTGTTAGGGCTGTGCGAGACCCGCCAGAAGAAGAAGGCGAGTTTGCGATGGCAAGATGGATGCGCCGTGAGACTCGGGAAAGCACAGGGTGCCAGATCGGTCGGAGTTATAGGGTTCATCGTAAGCAAGGAATGGGCTTCGAAGGTCGCTTCTTGCCAGTTCGTATCGTCACAGATTGGTGTACTGGACGTGAATCTCTCAGGGAAGGCCACCCTCAAGATCGTCCAGACCTACGCTCCCACAAGTGCCAGCGACGACGACGAGGTGGAAGAATTATATCGCCAGCTAGACTAAGTGGTAGCTGTGAAGTCCACTACACTGTCGTAATGAGAGACTTCAACGCAAAGGTCGGACAAGGCCGGCAAGGGGAAGAGTATATCGGAAGATTCGGCCTAGGAGAGCGAAATGAGAGAGGAGAGCGTCTGGTCACCATGGCGGAGTCGAGACGGCTCTACATTGGAAACAGTCTATTCAGGAAAAAAAAGGAGAAGAGATGAACCTGGGTATCGCCAAGTTCTGAGCATCGAAACGAGATCGACTACATGTTGGTCGACAAGCGACGCATACTGCTGGACGTCTCCGTCATAACGCCATTCAACATTGGCAGTGATCATCGTCTGGTGAGGGCGAAGGTTGTCATCGACCGGCCGAGAGAGAAGAAGCCGCTGCATTTGGCGTCGAAGGGAGAACGCGTCTGGGTCTTCAACGAGGCGCAGCTGCAGGAAGCCATCATGCAGGAAAACTGGTGTCAATGAGACGGCATAGACGCTGACTACGACTCACTGATGAGGAAACTGAAGGAGTCCTTGAGGAAGGCTAAGGGTCCGTGCCCGAGGGAGCGGAAGGGAAGAGTCTCGGAGTAAACTATGAAGTTGCTTGAGAAGAGGAAGAATATGAAGGGGACACCTGAAGATCACCTCGAATATTCCCTTCTCAGCAGAGTGATACGTCAACAACTGAAGAGAGAATTCGCGGCATACCGGATGGAGAAGCTCCTGAAGGCCGCAAAGGAAAAGAAGAGCCTCAAGAAATGCGAGAGGGACATGACAATGTACAGATCGGAGGTGACGACCCTGAAGAACACAGCTGGATTACCGGTCAGCAACAAGAGTGAGGCGGAAAAGGTTTGCGAAGACTTCTACACCAAGCTCTTCGAGTCTGCCGGGAATGTGCTGTTGCCGTCACCCAACAGGAAGAAAATGTGCCACCTTTCCTTGTCGGTGAGGTCGAAAGAGCCGTCGGCTTGATGAAAAGCGGAAAGGCGCCAGGGAAAGACGGCATAACATCGGAGGTGTTGAAGTCAGGCGGAGAGCAGCTCTGGAAAATCCTCGCCGAGCGATTCACACACTATCTGGACGAGGGAAGAATACCCTCGCAGTGGAAAGAGTAGAATACCATCCTGCTATACAAGAAGGGCGATAGAGAAGTTCTGAAGAACTACCGACCCATATGCCTGCTGTCTCACGTGTACAAGCTGTTCACGAAGATAATCCTGAACAGGTTATCACGTCATCTAGACGGACAGCAACTGAGAGAGCAAGCCGGCTTCCGGAAGAACTACAGCACGATGGACCACATATTTACTATGACACAATTGCTTGAGCGAGCGAAAGAGTACAAGATGCCTCTTTGCGTCGCGTTTGTAGACTACGAGAAAACCTTCGACAGCGTCGAAATCAACGCAGTGCTGAACTCGCTGCAGAGGCAAGGAGTCGAGGTGTAATACGATCAACTACTCAGGGAGGCGAGTTCCGTATGCACCACCGACATAGATCTGCTGTCATCACCCGTACGAGTGCCGGTCGGGAAGGCAGTGAAAGAAGGAGATACGAGCTCTCCAAAATTTTTCACCGCGTGTCTCAAGCGGATCATCAGAGGCATTGACTGGCAATGCGGTGTCAACATCAACAGCGAGATACTTACCCACCTCCGTTTCGCTGATGACATCGTACTCATCGCTGAAACCACGGATCAGCTTCAGACCATGCTGATGGAGCTCGACATCAAAAGCTCAGCAGTAGGCCTCAAGATGAACCGCATGAAAACGAAGTTCATGCGTTCCGACAACGTACCAACAGATCGAATGGTGGTTGGCGGTAATGAAATAGAGGAGGTGGAAGAATACATCTACCTAGGACAAGAAGTGAAGATGCGCCGAGACATTGAGAGGGAGATCTCGCGGAGAGTAAGGGCCGGATGGAAGGTGTTCAATGGCATAAGGGATGTGCTCAAGGGGAGGTTGGACAAGACCTCCCGCGCCAACCTCTTCAATAGCACAGTTTTACCTGCAATGTTATATGGCTGTGAAACTTGGGCTACAACGAAGAGAGAAGAGCAGAGGCTGGAAACGGCTCAAAGAGCCATGGAGAGATCAATGCTAGGAATCTCGTTGAGAGAACACACCAGGAGCGAAATCATCAGACAGAAGTCCGGCGTGAGGGACGTCATCACGGAATATATGCGCAGCAAGTTCTGATGGGCTAGAAACGTCGCTCGGTTCACCGATAATCGGTGGACCCGCGCAGATTCCGAGTGGCGCCCGCGCGAGCGGAAACGACCACTCGGAAGGCCTCCACGAAGGTGGAGTTACGATTTTAGGAATACGATTGGGACTACATGGATGAGGAAAGTACGATCCAAAGAGGAATGGACGGTGTGCTGTGACCAGCGGCGCTGAATGGACGCCCGACAGACTAGTCGGTCAAGGTGATCAAGGTGATATATATATATATATCACCTTTTGAGAAAGATCTATTCAACTTCGTCAGCAGCATTAAATTCAAAAATCATTATAGACACAAGGATAACTTCCTCACTATATTAGCAACAAATATTTAAAAAATTAAAGATAGCAACCGCTTACATGTTATGTCTGATAAAACTAAAATCTATACACCTTCTTAAAGAGCTCAATAAAAACTATAAAAAACTATACCCTCCAGTGTAAACGTACTTAACCGAAAAGCCCAGGCTTTGGTTAAGGACTTGCATCTGGATAGATTTACCCACCCTTATGTACCAACAACCCCAAGGTTCTCTCTCAAGGATCACTAGCCAAACTTTATACAGAACCCATCTATTAGACTCATAAGCCCAACCACATCTGACCTGGGCCGCATCAGTAAGAACATCCTTGATAGGATAATCCCTGGGCTATGGGATGATACCACCTACAAGTTGTGGTCCAACACCGGGCAAGTCATTAGATGGTTCTCCGAGCAATCTATGAGGTTCATCTAATTTGACATAGACAGCTATTTGGCGTCAATAACCCCGGAACTGCTCAACAAAGCATTAGCCCTAGCCAGCACCAACTCGGACATAATCAATAATGAGATTAACATCATACTTATGGCTAGGCAGTCTATCATTGAATTCAAAGGAGCACTCTAGACTAGAAAAGATAGAACAGACAACTTTGACATTACGATAGGCTCAAGTGACTCCGCGCAAATCACCGATTTAGTTGGGATTTACCTATTACGTAACATCAGAGCCGAAATCCAACACTTGCAAGGCGCAATATACAGGGACGACGCCCTATTTGCAGTCCACAATTGCACTAATCGAGGAATCGATTTGCTAAAAAAACAATTACATAGATTCTTTAAAAATAACGGTCTCTCTATCACCATCGAGCCGAACCATAAAGTAGTAAACTTCCTAGACGTCACCCTGGATCTCAACAATAACCTATATTACCCTTACCATAAACCAGGTGAAATACTCACATATATTAGCCCACACTCTAACCACCCACCGGCAGTCATCAGAGCAGTAATCAAATCTATCTCGTATAGGATCTCAATGCTATCAGCAAATGAGGAGATATTTATAAACCACGCACAACATTATAATAAGGCTCTTTCTGAATCTGGTTATGAACAATCAATTTATTACATATCTAAATGCCTTAACTCAGCAATTCACCATAATAAACTTAAAACTAGAACTAGAAATACCTTAGCATATAGCCAGATTCGCCGGAATTTTAGCAGTAACAGCAGCTATACAGGGAACTTTAATGGTGGTAGCGGCCTGCTCCCCACTCCAAGTAGCAAACTAAAAATCAACCCTAGAATAGGAATGAGAAATGGGATGACAAACACTAGAACCCTTAGAAGGAATAAACCTAGAAATATCACCTGGCTTAACCCCCCCCCCCATTCTCATCTAATCTAGCCACTAATATCCCCAAACGCTTCTTCTCTATCCTATCTAAACACCCCCCCCCCCAACCATAGGTATTACAAACTCTTTAATAGAAATAACATTAAAATCTCATTCTCCACAACACCTAACCTAGCTAGCCACATCGCGTTCAGTAACCATCATAAGCTAAGACAGTATAACTCCCACACCGCGGTACCACCACCCCTATGAAATACACCACGCCACTACACCAATAATTACTCTAGTAGCACACCTCCCCCTTCTAATCCTTCTAGCACGGACCTACCGCTTAGGTTAAACTACCCTATTCTCACTAACCGCAGAAGCAACTGCAACTGCCGTTACCCCAATGCATGCCCATTAAATGGACACTGCCTGACACCCAACATAGTCTATGCACGGTTAAAACTGCTTCGAATACCAGCTCTTATATCGGGTCTACCTCTAACCCTTTTAAGGTACGCTATAACGCGCACTCTTTTTCCTTCCGAGATCCTAGCAACAGATGTTCGACATCGCTAGCTAAGCTCATTAAAAACCTTAAATTAAACAACGTTCAACACTCACTAAAATGGGATATCGTGGCTAGGGCCCAACCGTTCAATGGACGAAGAAAATCTTGTGATCTCTGTATTACGGAAGCATAATACATAACTCTATCACGACCTCTACCGATTAACGATAGAACGGAGGTAACTATTAGCTATCAACATCGAAGGGATAATTCCTTCGCCAATAGAATATTTGACCCAACTTAGTCATGTAGCCCCATTTTTACTTGTAGCTAATAAGTTAAATTGCTATGAACAACTTGGATAATTATAAGTTACCTCCCCTACATTGTCTCTCAATTAAAAACAATTAAAAATTAGCACTTAACTATAAACACCCACAATTTCTAATCTCTCGAGGAGTTACTTCCCCTGAAACGACCCTCTAATTAGTAAGGTAAATATGCCCTTTGGCAGCCATCTTGTTACCCATAGGCAGATCTCACACAATGCAGCCTCGACAGATGAATACTGCTTGATTATGGCTGACAACTGATGCAACCAAGACACCATAGTAAAAACCAATATATGGAACATTATATTATGTAACATTCTCTCATTATTTTAATTTATATTCCTTTGAAGTTCCGATGAGCCGCTCTGTCTTTTAAATATGTTAATTATTTTCAACTGAACCAGATCAATTATGATATATAGTCATCTGATCCAGAAATATCATATGGAGTAGCGAAACAATTGTAAACGGACATTATTATTATTAATATTATTATTATTATTCTCTACATTCCTTACATCAAACTAAAATATGTTGACAATCTTTTAATATCTTCCTTGTGAAATGTGTGGTCTTGCTTTGCTTAACTAATGAATATATATATATATATATATATATATATATATATATATATATATACACGCAAACATATATATATATGTATATATATATATACATTTATATCTCTCTCTATCTATCACTCCCTTTCTCTCTCTCTCCCTCTTTCTCTCTCTCTCTACGCGCACGCACACACACACACATATATATATATATATGTTTATATACACATCGTATAAATAAATTTATATACGTTCTTTATTCATTCAGATGGAAGCATTTTCCGGAATGATGTCATACGTTTAAATGAAGAGTGAATGTAATGTATTTGACTGTATATGTCTCACTATGTCTACTTTCTCTGCTCTTTTCTCAGCACAACTTAAGAATTATGATATGTACTACACAGATGACGAAATAACGGTAGACTAACTCAAATATGGCCCGTGTGCATATGTCATTTCACCATACTAATCCTGTTGTTATTTGCGTTGGATAGATAATTAGAGTTTAGTCTTACACAGTTCATACATTATGACTTGATAAATAAACAGCTGCTAGACTGTTCCAACGTAGAAGTGATATATCTCAACTCTGCGAAGGCTTTCCACAAGTTTGATCATGGAAAATGATATGTCCCAAACTTTGTAGTTTTGGCATAGCTGGAAAACTAGGTGAATAGCTTAGTGACTTCGTAAAAGACAGAAGCCAGATGGATGCAGTCAATAATAGTCTCCCCAAAGGAAACGTCAATAACAAGCGGCATGCCCCAGGGAATTGTCTTAGGGTCACTACTGCATGGGGTGGCTCTCTCAGAAATGCTCTCTGTAATACGGACTGCCTCCCTCACAAGCGCTGATGATGACATGAAGATAACATAGGCAATCAAGAAACTGTCTGTTGCTATTCTCTTACAACACAATTTAGATGCAATATACAGATGGGTGGACGGCAACAACATGCAATTTAATGCAGGTAGGTCTCAAACCCTCCGTTATCAACCCACAAACATACGACGACCACAGGAGGAATCGAAATCTCAGATTCAAAATCAATACGGGACCTGGGTATTGACATCAGGAATGATACATCGTTTCATGTACACATCACCAAAATGACAGCAATGTGCAGACAACTGGTGAATCGGGGATTAAGGGCATTCAGGACAAGAGACCCGGAAACCATGTTGCACTTTTGGAGGACTTATGTCCTCAACCAACTGGACTATTGCTCTTAGCTGTTGTCGCCCCAGAGTGTCAAACTAACTGCATAACTTGAAACAATCCAACGAAGCTCAATGAAAGAGATGAGCTACTGGGAGAGGTTGAATAAATTAAACTTTTACTCCATGATGTGGAGACGAGAGAGATAATCAGTGATATATATGTATATATATAAATTATATTTGTATTAATCTCCCAAGTCAAGCGATTAACCAGTTAATTTCCTTTTGGCTTTTTAGTTATTCTATTGACTGATTCGCTTAAGTTTATTTTTAAAAGAACTCGGTAGAGAGCGTAATTCGTTTTTTGCGGTTTTTGAAAAATTTTGCAATAACTACACATGCTGAATTCACTGGCCAAAATAGGGGTTTTATCCCTTTAGATTCTCGCATGTGCGAGAGTCTGCCGGCAGAAGTACAAAAATCCGCTGAGAAAGCGATGCCTTGTTCGGTCTTAATACAAAAAGCTTATTTTTATAACCAGACAGTATTATTGATTTAGGCGTTGGATTGGGAGTATCGGTAGAGGGTCGGACGCCATGCTTTGACGTATAGAGTTACGGCCCTTGCCATTATGAGTTCAAATCCCGCCGAGGTTAACTTTGCCTTTCATCCTTACGGGGTCGATAAAATAAAGTACCAGTAATACACTGGGTAATTGCTGGCCTTGTGCCTAAAGTAGAAACAATTATTGATTTAGGCGTTGCAGAAACCCACTTTCGGAGTATTCCATCTTCCATGAAGGGTCCGGGTAAATATTTCAATCATATCTCATTTTGTTTGACCCGTTTAGCTTGTTCGCTTTTTTGGCTATGGTGGTTAATGGCTTCTTAACCATCGTCTCATCGTGTATGACCATTTTAACTTATGTTTATAGCTCTGCTATCTTCTTCAGAACCATGGAGCGCTTGTCAGCACAATATGGAAGTTGCGTTTCGCTAATTTCTACCCGCCGAAATGCGATTCTCGCTAAATTATATTTGTGTATATATATATATATATATATATATATATATATATATATATATATATATATATATATATATATATATATATATATATATGGATGATCCTGGAAAATGTTAGCATTAATCTTCGGCATTGAAGGCAGGAACAGTCCACAGTGTGTAGTGCCAAATATCTCATTCCTCGAATCGAGAATAAAGATCATATACAGCAATAGTTTGAGGTTCAAGGGAACCAACTCTTTAATAAGCTACCAAAACATCTTAAAGATCTACATTGTGTGCATGTAGATGTTTTCAAGAAACATCTCGACATTTAACGATCATGATCCCGGAGGAATCCACAGCAAGAGATGAGGTACAAATAAGAAGAGCAGCAACAAACTCCCTTTTGCATGAATGGTTAACCAGGGAAGGCTGGCTATAGAAGGTGTTACATCATGGCGGTGCTCCATCATGGCCTCGGCAGGAACACGCAATAGAAACATTAGAAAAAGAAACTATATGAGATTACAATTTTTTCTAGATATAGTTGATCACTACCTTAGCTGGAAGCATGTCCGATATTAGCCATAAACGTTTACTACGTTCAACGTTTTTCATCATGTGAGTATATAAGATGGCTGGCTCTAATTCGTATGAAATCACGTGAGATCAAAATGGTGTTGAGGTAAAATAAGTTAGGTAGCTATTGGTAATCCAATGGAAGTAAATCTTATTGTTAAAAATTGTTGTCTATATATTGTATGCATGTGAGTGGGTACTTCATTTTTATATCGATAAAGACGTCGAGCCTATCATCTGCGAAACAGTTAACATTTCAATGCGGAATATAAACATATAAAAATGAAACTTCGTTATCTCATACATGCTATATATATATACACATACATACTCTCACACAAACAGGCTCGGGCACACATACACTCACACGCACACACACACACATATATACACATACGCCCCCCACCCCACACATACACACACACATATATATATATATATGGGGTAACAAGTTATCGTTATAAGTAATCCAGTTAGAGGTTGTGAGTACTCTGCGTCGCGGATAGTTTTAATGTGCGGTTTTGTTTAACTCAACAAGATGTATCCATAGCTAGGCAGCGAGTTCGCGGTAATTCCTATGCAGGTTAGACTTGGAGTAATAATAGTGAAAGAGATCGTGTGACGCAACTTCAAGCGATTAGCGACCTTTAGACTCTCCTGATCAATGAAACAATTGTCAATACCTGAAATAAAGCCCCTTGTTGTACAGCCAACCATGTTACTCTTCATACTTTCACTATATATATATATATATATATATATATATATATATATAGAGAGAGAGAGAGAGAGAGAGAGAGAGGGAAAAGGAAAAGCGCATAAAGCGAGAGATGCATAAATACATAGATATATAAATAGGCAGACACACACCATGATATTAATACGCTTGTAACCTTAGTCATAGGATTTGTGTTGATAGAAATAGAGAGGTTGATGACGATGATAGTAAAGTGGAGGTGTTGAGGATAAGACAGAGAGATAGAGAGATAGATAGATAGATATAGAGAGAGAGAAAGAGGGAGAGAGTGAAATAGAATGATTGGGTAAACTATATAGAAATAGTAAAATATTGAGAGAGAGCTGGTGACATTCGTTATATTGCTTAAGTTAGTTGCTGGTGGTGTTTCTGGTATCATAACCGCCACCATCACCTATATGACTAACAGCATTATGTTTTATATATGTATCATTATTCTTAATGATATCTCAGTACAGATGAGTAAAAATTGAAATAATCACTTAAATGTCTGGAGAACATCAATGATTTATAGTTTGATATGCCAGATTAAATCTTAGATACGGGAATTTATTATATTTAACACGTATCGTTTTACGTTTTTAGCATAAATCTTACTTCGTTGAAATAATATAAAGTGACTTATTGATTTAAAGATTGTCGCATAAAATTTATGAAAATGAATTAATATTTCTGTACCATGTTGTCTCAAATACTAAAAACATTCAGAAATTAGCTAAAATTAAAATTAAAAAATTTTAAAATAAATGTTATCAAAGTGAGAACTTTTTTGAATGATTTTGAGAAATTTTCGAGAAACTTTTTGAAAATGTTTTGGTGAAAGTTTTTATGAAATTTTGGGAAACTTTTAGGAAATCTTTTTAGAAATTTGAAGCTAACTGAAAATTTGAAACCAGCCGTAATGATTTAAATATAAGCAGCCGACAAAAATATGATTAATAAACTTATTTCTTTCTGTTTTTCAATGTTTACAAAAATCCTTATGAAAATCTTTACGAAACTTTTGAAGAAGTTTCTAAAAACCTCTTTGCAGTAATTTTGTAATCTTCAATAACACTTTGGGGAAACGTTATGATGAAATATTCGGGAAAAAGATTTGGTAAATTATTTGGGGGCATGTTTAATTAAATTATAAGAGATTTTATATTTATGATGAAACTTTCGGGAAAAACTTTCATAAAATATTCATCGGTATGTTTGATGTAAAGTGAGGGAAACTTCTAATGAATTCCGTAAAAGTTCTTGTGAAAATTATTTCACGAAATTTTTGGAGAAACATTTAAATAATTTTGATGAAACTTTAATGAAAAGAATGGAAAACATTCCGAGAAAATATGCGAGAAAGTTTTGGTGAAAGTTTTTATTAAAACTTGCAGAAAATTTCAGAAAATCCTTTTAGAAACTTTTATGTAAACCTTTACTGAAAATTTGGAGCTATATGTATTAATTTAAATGCAAGCTCCCAACAAAATAATGATTATTTATACTTATTTCCTTTGTTTTCAATATTTACGAAAATCTTTACGAAACTTTAGCAAAATATTATATATATATATTAAAAAAAGACTTGCACTATTTTTGGTAAAATGTTTTGTTGAAAGCGTCAATGAAACTCTTGATGAAATTTACGGAGAAAATATCAGAGTTAATTGGAGGGAATGTTTGAAGCGAGTTGAGGTAAAATTATAATGAATTTTGTAAGAAAATATTTAATTAAATTTTGGAGAAAAAGTTTGATAAAAAACTATGATAAAACCATAATGAGAATTCTGGAGAATGTTGGTGGAAACTTTTGATGGAACTTGAAGTTGTTATGAACATTTTGGGAAAAATTTAGAAACTCTTTTCAGAAATGTTTAGGGAAAGTTGTACTAATTTAATATGAGAACTCCACAAAACTAGTATAAATTAATTTTGTTCCGTTCTGTTCTTCAATCTTTACGAACATTTTATTAATGTTAAAATATCTAAAGAAACTTTGTATTGAATTCGGGAATATTTTGTTGAAAGCTTCAATGAAACTTTGCGGAAAATTTATGATGAAATTTTCGTTAAATATTTTTTCAAAAAATATTTGGTGAATGTTTAATGTGATTTTCGTAAATATCAAAAGACATTTATTCCCTGAATTACTGCAAAGTATTTTTTAGATATTATTATCATTATTATTTGGATTTGAAACTTCCTTTGAGTTTTGATTCTTTCCAAATTACACCGAGTGGCACGTGAGGCAACATTTGATAATACACACATTTTACAATCAATTTGTCAAACAAATGATACCACACGGGCACAAACAACATTCCAAGTACACCGACTATCATTAGTATAGTACAGGCTTTAAATGCCACATTTCCCAATTTCAATTGATAGATCTGTATACTTACATAGTTTTCCGAACACTTTCTATATATTACAATCTGATGTAATGTTCATGTCAATTAAGAGATGTTTTCTCTTTATGGTCTTTCACAATTATATCAGGTCTGTTGACCTTGATTGTTTGGTCAGTGTTCATGGGGAAATTCTAGAGAAATATTGCATTCTGGCTCCTCTTACTGCATCTGAGTGATGACTGTACCATTTCCTTCAGTTTTCAGACCATACAACCTGCATATTACCCAGTGTATGTATTGCCCCACTCTATAATGACTTGTTTTATATTCCAGGGCAGCTAATACATTGCAACCTGAAACCCCGTGGTCTATGGCCTCAACATGCTCATCACAGAATCGACACTTTTCATCAAGTCCATTTCTAATCATTATGATATTCGTAATTCCAATCTTCTTCTTCTTCTTCTTCTTCTTCTTCTTCTTCTTCTTCGTCGTCGTCGTCGTCGTCTTCTTCTTCTTCTTCTTCTTCTTCTTCTTCTTCTTCTTCTTCTTCTTCTTCTTCTTCTTCTTCTTCTTCTTCTTCTTCTTCTTCTTCTTCTTCGTCGTCGTCGTCGTCGTCGTCGTCGTCGTCGTCGTCTTCTTCTTCTTCTTCTTCTTCTTCTTCTTCTTCTTCGTCGTCGTCGTCGTCGTCGTCTTCTTCTTCTTCTTCTTCTTCTTCTTCTTCTTCTTCTTCTTCTTCTTCTTCGTCGTCGTCGTCGTCGTCGTCGTCTTCTTCTTCTTCTTCTTCTTCTTCTTCTTCTTCTTCTTCTTCTTCTTCTTCTTCTTCTTCTTCTTCTTCTTCTTCTTCTTCTTCTTCTTCTTCTTCGTCTTCTTCTTCTTCTTCTTCTTCTTCTTCTTCTTTGTCGTCGTCGTCGCCGTTGTCTTCTTCTTCTTCTTCTTCTTCTTCTTCTTCTTCTTCTTCGTCGTCGAGGTCGTTGTCGTCGCCGTCGTCGTTGTGGTCGTCGTCGTAGGCCACTCACATTGATTTTGTAATAAAGGAGTATATAAATAAATAAACATTATAGAATAAAATGCATTAACCATACAACTACATATATGTGTGAGATCTATCGAAAATTTATCCGGTTTTATTTATTCTGTGGATGTAATGTGAGGGAAACAAAATGTACCGTGTTGAGTCGCATACATTCTTGTGTATGTGTAGTTTTGGTGAGCCCACTGGATGCATCAGTTATTGTTAGACTATCGGCGAATTTTCTGTTTGTTAGATACTGCGAAAAAAGCTCATGAATTTATAAATGCCGTCATAAAAGGTTGTGAGACGTGGGTGTACGGTATATATCCAGATATATAGCTCTTTCAATACAGTGGCAGTATTCCCCATTTTAGAGTTCCAAAAAACTTTTCAAGGGTAGTACAGAGGGCCATAAATGAATGCCATTGATCTACTTTGGCATAAGATAAATGAATTCTTGCAAAACTGCAAATTTCGTCATAGCAGCCAATCCAAGATTTCGTGGCAAAGAATGGCGTTTGCCTCATTCACAAGGCTCCTTACACTTTAACCATGAATCCATCTGACATTGTGTTGCCCCATCCTAAATGGCCCCGTTTTGAATGCCGCGAGAAGCCTATGATAAGGAAGCTGTGTGCTATTCCGGAAGAAACATCACAGACGTGCTTCAAGCAGTAAAAGGATCAGTGGGTGATTAGTATGCAAGCGGAAGCGGGCCTACATTGAAAGGAATTAGCAATTGAACCCCATCAACTACGTAATTCTATTTCCTAGGCAAAGCCTGCTACCTTTTCGAGAGACCTCGTATGTTTATTCATTATGACATTTATAGTATGTGGTGCCTATTGTTTCATTGTTTTATCATATGTATAAAATAAGTTTGGAGTCATTGTTTATTATTTGTCTTGATTTATTCTATTTTTCATGGAAAATCAGTTCTTTACCCGGTATCCCTATTCGATGGATTAGCAGAATTTCTTCTGGCTGTTTGCTTTCCTAGCTCGAATTCCTTAAATTCAACTTTTACTTCTCTCCTGTTGAAGTCGGTGGAATCATGTACCAGTGAATTTCTCATCCCCCACATTGCTGGCCTTGCACCTAACTTTAATTTACTTCTGTATGTTCAATTATTGGTTTGTACACGACTGAGTGAGTGCTTGTCCTGCATCTACACATATACATATATATACGCTCGAGCTCACACACACATTTCTTTATAAATTCATTTGCACAAGAATGTATATGAGTATATGTCCGTGTAAGCGTGCCTGCGTGTGCATGTGTTGCTTGCGTGTGAGAGCTTCAGTGTATGCTAATGTTATCTAACCAGGCGACAGGTCATTAAAGCAGGAAACACCAATAGCAACAAATGTATATCCACTCACACAAACGTATATACACACACACATACAATGTTCGGACGATGACAAACTCAAATACACACAGCGCTGTCACCACACTGACAATATACATACAACTGCCACACACATACAATAGCTACAAGCACTTATACACAGATCCTTAAATACATATCAATTCTGGATACAGAATGGAAAGTAGGCACAGTGGAGTAATCTTCGTAGAGACCACTGTTATGTGGTGAAATCCTTTGATGAAGGAATAGATTAATAATAGATAATACACTACAACCAGTGAAGCCATGATTAAAACTGGTGTTTATGTAGATATTCACAACAGAGATGTGTTAAAAGATGAGAGGTTTGAAGGAGAATTGAAGGAAGTTGAGGAAGCTGCATGAAAAAGTTCCAAAATTGTCTGTGCTGCCTGTTTAAGAAATCGAAGCGGAAACTATTCTGCAGTCGTACGTGACATTCTTACGACATAAACTTTGATTACTGACAGAAAGGCGTTTGTATGATAATCAAAGAAAAATGTAGTCTTATTTATCAAGATATGTGTACTCTGGAAACGCATTACCAAGTCAACTGGCGCTCGAGTATGCTTACTCAATACTACTGGATTCTTACGTGAAACATTTCCGAGGAAATTACTGACAATAATCAAAGCAATCTTGTTTCAACTAAAAATATATCTTTTAGATCTT
Organism: Eledone cirrhosa; assembly: GCA_964016885.1. NCBI lineage: Eukaryota > Metazoa > Mollusca > Cephalopoda > Octopoda > Eledonidae > Eledone > Eledone cirrhosa. The sequence continues at coordinate 19,596,180 of OZ024743.1, read as the reverse complement.
CCTTTATTAAAAGTGGAACTATTTGTATCAACAAATATTTACTGGTATGTCACACACAAATCTTACCTGATTCTAAAATGTTATAAACTAATTTGGATTAAGCGCCAAATATACTGTAAGAATCAGGTAATTGACATTAGTGTGACAAAAACATTTTTTTGTTCTCCAGTGTAATAAAATTTATGTCCCTCTGGAATATTTTAATGCAGGCATTCAATACTTTGTAATTAATATAGGCATTGATTACTACCTCCTCTCATCAGAGTAATATTTTTTCTATTAACTTTAAAAATAGTTTTTAAAATAACATTTTAAAATAGTAAAGTATGTGACATATAAGCCAGAGTCTTGTAATATTGTGAATACGATACTTACAAAATGTGTAATGACAGATGTCACAAATATATAATAATTATAATTTTTCTATTTAAAGTGTCATGGGTATTATACAAATTAATTGTTTCTACTTTTGGCACAAGGCCAGCAATTAACCAGTACATTACTGGTACTTTATTTTATCGACTCCGTAAGGATGAAAGGCAAAGTTAACCTCAGCGGGATTTGAACTCAGAATGATAAGGGCTGTAACTCTATGCGTCAAAGCATGACGTCCGACCCTCTACCGATACTGCCAATCCACAATGAAATGAATTCATAAGAATATTCAACTCAAAATAAAGTTAACTAAAACAAATTTCTCATTTGTATATTTTTAATACACATATGTCATCAATAATAATTCTACTGCTTAATTATGCATTTATTTATATAAGACAGGGGGGAACTTTTAGCATGATCAAACAACCAGTAACGGGTATAATCAGTAATGATGACAATTGCTATTTGAGAATATCGGCCTCTCTATTTTCACACACACACACACACACACACACACACACACACACACACACACACACACACACACACACACACACACACACACACACACAGACGCACACACACAGACGCACACACACACACACATACATATGTATTTAATGTTCCTAAACACACTTACATACACACACATTTCTGTCTCTCTGTATACATATATCTTCTTCTTCTTCTTCTTGAAAGGTTCTTGAGGGAAGAGCCCTCAAACACACCTTCATAAGTAAATTTGGCGAAAGGAAAGGGTAAGATTCAATATTTTTAAATTTCCTCAAAAAATGTGGATCAGCCTAGACTTCAGCAGCTCTTTTTATTGTCAGAACATTATCTGAATGGAGTTTTGTTATTGAAATTCTGAAGTATATCTTAGCTGACTGAGTTATCTTGTATGTGTATAAAACCTATGTTCATGTGAATCCCTACTGAGAACTTTTTGTTCTCTGTTCTTGGTGTAATCAATAAGTAGAAGCTCCTAGAATAGATTCACACAGACTCACCAATGAATAGCTTTATTTTATTCCTTGGATTATTCAGTAATTTTCCACTTAATTGAATTTTACACATGTCCGAATCCACAATCTCTTTCCCTCCGTTCCCCAATCTCTCTCCCATCCTCTGTCTTTCTCCACCTCTCTCTCTCTCTCTACACACACATATATGTATATGTATATATGCGTGTGTGTGTGTGTGTGTGTGTGTGTGTGTGTGTGTGTGTGTGTGTGTGTGTGTGTGTGTGTGTGTGTGTGTGTCGCACTAGAGTCCCTAGTATAATATCTGCATACTACTTTCATTACGTATGAAGTACTTAGTGAAATAATTTCCTTAATGGCCTTAATAAATAGCATCACACACACACACACACACACACATACACACACACACACCCACATACTTCCACACACGCTCAAAAAAACACACACATGCTAATTCACACACACACACATACACATGCACACACACCACACACATATATATATATATGTATATCATTTTCTCTAAAAAAAAATGTCTTCGCTTCCGCTACTCCGGTCACTTCAATGTTCGTATTACTTCTTTCATTTCTCTGTTCTGATGAAGCACGAGCGGCGTCCGAAATGTTAAATCTCTTTTACTACTATATCATGCGTAAAACTAAACTAATAATATATTTCTTCATTGTACTGTACCACTTTGCTTTGTATTGTTGCTAGTAGTTTGCACATATATATATATATATATATATATATATATATATATATATATATATATATGTATGGAGGAAGTTATAGTTCACTTGAAGCATTGTGTAATGAGGTATAAGCGTTTGTATTTGTAAAGCCAAAACAATGCAGGTATGGATATAGAATATAAATGCAAATGTAAAAGATAATGTTGTCAATTAGTCTTTTACCTTAAATTTATTTAAATATCCTTAATTTTCGAGATAATATCTCTTCTTCGGAGGGAAGTAAAGTGGTTAAACCAGCGTTCTAAATAGCTTGCATGACTTGGCAAGCTATTTAAAAGACTAATTGTCAACATATCCATACCTGCATTATTTTGGCTTTACAAATACAAACGTTTATATACACACACACACACACACACTCATATATATATATATATATATATATATATATATATATATATATATATATATATATATATATATATATATATATATATATATATTTTTTAATATAACAAAGATGTATAGTGTTACGTTGCTTATTCTATGTAATGGTCAATGCTATATATATATGTTTACGTAATTTTCTGCCATATCCTAGGATAGTCGAGTATAATTAATTGTTTCTACTTTAGGCACAAGGCCAGTAATTATCCCAGTGTATTACTGGTACTTTATTTTATCGACCCCGTAAGGATGAAAGGCAAAGTTAACCTCGGCGGGATTTGAACTCAGAGTCGAGTATAATTAATGGTAGATCATATGTATCTATTAACACTGTATTTATTCCAAGAGAATATAAACTTCAACAGGAAATCTAGCTGTAATTGATAAAGTGTGCTACAACAGATCGATTTAAGCAGCGACAGCACTTTCAAGAATAATTCGCTTTTGGGTAAAAGTCACGTGTATTTCGATGACATGTGGAGATCCGCTCAAATTCTCTATTGGTAAATTTACGTTCGGTAGATTCACGCCCTATGAACGAAGATTTTTCCAGTATCCAGTTGAACAAACAATCAATCACCGACCTAGTGGAACTCGGCATGTATGCGGACGATACGTATTATACAAACAGTATAGTTTCTTTCGGAAGATATACATACAAATACGCATTACTGTTCTATATCTGCTTCAGCTGATTATCAATTATATCCTAATGGAAGTATATTATTCTGCCTCTATATTTAAGTTTAATACCACCACCACTAACACCACCACCTCTACTACTACTACTACTACTACTACTACTACTACTACTACTACTACTACTACTACTAATACTACTACTACTACTACTAATAATAATAATAATAATACTACTGATTATTATGATGATGATGATAATAGAAAAATCAAGGTTAATCAACTGGATATTTTTATCAATGACAACAGATTATTTGGCCTTAAAAGGAAACATACAAAAATTATCCAAAAATAATCAAATATGTAAATAGCTATAAACACAATGCGAACAGCAGCAAAAATAATAATTACGAAGCATTTGACTAAAATCGAAGACTGAAGGATTTCTGATTGCAGCACAAGATCAATTCTCCCCACCAGAAACCACCTGTAATACACGTTGAAGTAGAACATGGTAAGTAACTGCAGAATATGTGGAGATGGGAGAGAAACAATTAACCACATTATCTCTGGCTACCCAGTCCTAGTCAAAAACTTATATATCCAGAGATGATAGAGTTGGGATGTATATACACTGGAAGTTATGCCAACTCTACAAAATATCATCAGAAAAAAAAGATGGAGAAAAGTTGTCAGAGAATGACAAAACAATCATGCATTGCAATGTACAGACAGAGAGATCAAAGCCATCCGATGGAATATTATTGTCAAAGTACACTTAAAAAAGGAAATGTTTGCTAATTGTTAACAAGGAAATTGGGAAACTATCTAAACAGAGATAGAAACAACCTGAAAGTGGATAATGAAATCAAAAACCATGGAATGATAAAAAAACACACAGGCATATACGTTACCAAAGCCCCAAGACTTACAACTATACACAACATTAAACACATAGCACTACTAGGAACTGTACATATATTACAAGGATTACTTTTAGTATAATAGAAACGCTCCACATATCCAAGATGCACAAGATGTGTTCGGTAATACATAGCTGACAAGTAAAGAAAATAAGACTAATATTACAGAAAAGACAGTAGATATGCACAAGGACACATAATCATGTAAACCAAGAAAACAGGAAACATAATATCAATGAATTAAAAACCCCAAGGAGTATTTTAAGACCTCCAGAGATAGAAACATAGGAAAGTGCCCACAGGCCTGTCTGAACTCTTCAGTTTACAGATAAATATCACACAGACAAACATATAACCAAACCCCGGGACTTGCTTATCTATACACTGCACATATAATAGGAAGACACTCTCAATATAATAGAAACAACACCACCTTAACCACGCCGCATATAACCAAGACGCATAGATCAGTGCTCATTAATGTAGTGATAATGCGTAAATAATAATGGTTTCTACTACAGACACAATGCCATAATTTGATGAGAGAGGAAAGACGATTAAATGGAGCCCAGTGCGTTAATGCTACTTTATTTTATCGACCCTGTAAGGATGAAAGGCAAAGCTAAAAGGATACAGTGATGTCTCATGTTTGGAAACAGTGATTATTGATCAACAAACTCTAAATGAATATTTCCTCACGAAAAATAACTCTCCGAGCATTGTTTGGATTGATTGTAAAAAGGTTTTTGACAATGTTTCCACTGGTGTATACTAGATACATTAGTCATTATTGTGGTAGTAGAAATAATAATTAACATTCAAAGCAGAGTGCAACACATATATATGAAAGACAGATTTAAAAAGGAATATTACAATTTTATAAGACTAATACACAAAACAGCTGCATGAATAATGTAAAGTAATAAGCATCAATACACGAGCTATTCCAGTAATCACTTTTTTTTATAATATTCTTTACAAAGCAAGATTAATGAAAGCACTTGGGACTTAGCACTAAAATTTGACATAAAAATTATTAATAATATGAACTAGAAATCAAGAACGTATGGGCCATTTCTGAAACAAAGCTATCATAAAATATTCACTGTAGGACTACAACAATTCTTAGTGAAAAGCAATAAAAAACTAACATATATAACTACAAACCATTCCTCAAACAAACAATTAATTGGTTTCTATATTAAATAGAACCAACAAATAAATCTTAAAATCTTGAGTAACACATAAATTGTAAGGAAAAATTGTGAAAAGGCTAAAAATGAAACAACAGATTGGGATACAGATGCTAATTTATAGCGATTGCAAGAAGAAACAGCATACGGTCAATAACTACAAAAAGTGAACAGAACAACTGGCTGTGAAGCGCAGAGATTAGCATTGAACGTTATTGCGACGCAGGATCAAACCAATCTAATAAATAAAACATGCATTAAAGCAGAATGCACTAAGTGCTGCGTAACATATTGCACCTAGAGAGAAAGAATTAAACATACTTTCAGGCATAATTTAATCGGAGCTATCATGCACTGAGAATTATGTTGGTATTATGAAATATCAGCATTGAAGATGTGGTACCAAAATAGAGCAGAACACTTACCAGATGGTGATAAAGTGACCATAATCTCGAATATGCTGATCTACAGGTACAATAATGTCAAGATTAATCGATCGGATATGCATATGAAGCACACAATGGGAAAAAGTGTGACAAGACAGAAATATTATCACCGAGAGTTGAAATGTTGAAAATATTGATAGCCAGAATGTGGAGACAGAAAACAGAAGCAAGTGAGATAATAATAGATGTTGTTCGAATAATTAACAGCATGAAGACAAATACATAACCAAGCTCCAGGGAAGCTATTTCCCGCAATAATAACAAATAACTGAAATATAATATTCATCATTATCATTTGTTTATTTCCACGAAGGCTATTCATATGAAACATTACTCGACCAAATTAGTCTATATACAAAATTAATGATACGGCACGTGTTAACTGGGAGATAACTATCTCGTAACAATCAAGGAACCTCGGTACCAAGGGCAGGTGTTCTGTAATACTTCGTATATCCACTCAACTATGCCCTACGTACCACTATAGCGCATCTATAGGAAGATTTACTAGAGAACATAATCTCATTTTCCATCTTCAATTTCCTTCTCAATTATATGATCAAATTAAACTTGTCTGAACAGCAAAGTGCCTGCCCTCTGCCCTTTCATCGTCTTTCACTATAGCTACGAAATAAATCGCTTTGAACCGGCTGTCCTTCCAGACCAAATAAGGCAGCAGGACAATTTACACAAGAGGCATGACTGATAGTCGGATCTGTCATGTAAATTATTACACATATACGTCATAAAACGTCACAAATTAATGGTCATTCAAGGAGTGTGTATTAACTGCAGGTATTTCGGATAGACCAACAGTACAACCATGCCTGTACTGTTTATACTGAATAGTATTAATCCCAACGGATGCATTGTTAAGTGATATTTCTTGTAAGTATTGCCGGGTTGAAAATTATCTGAAATATGTCGAGTTGTTAAAATTCGCACTCTTGCCGGGGAGATCGTTATGTTTGTGCATTACTACAATACAATAAAGTACCTGTAAACTTTCCTTCCACCAGATACTGGTCTTGTGCCTATATCAAAAATATTATTAAATAAGTTTTATGTGCAACAGAATTGGTAACGTGCCGGACAAAACCTACTATATATTTGATGGTGTATGGGTGTATATATGCGTAATAGAGAAAAATGGATTTGACTTTCGGAACCAGAATGTTGGGGGGGGGGGGGGGGGGTACATGGGATCTCTTAATTCTGAAGGGAATAAAGGATAAACAAAAAAGAAAATAATAATAGTCTCAATCATCAGTGATGCTGTGAGTGTTTATGTAGTCTAGCTTTTATTGATTTATTGATAGTCACATGCTGTAAGCAGTGGGCATTGGTTTCACTATGAAGTAAATAAGTTGTCCTCACTGAGGTCACCCGACCTTTACGTGAAGACGCTCACGTTAATGAACACAAGCCACTCATACCACTTCATCTTACAACTCCACTGAGTAAATTTCCATAAAAACCACATTGGAGACGATTGATGATTTGCGGGGTCGGATCATGGGGAATAAGTAACGGGTGATGAACATAGTTTGACATATAATAAAATAAAAATAATACAGGCACCCTATAGTGGAATTGGCCCGGCAATGACGGACTACTTATCTTATATATTTACGTACCTTTACTTTTACAGCTCACATGTGAAAGAGGGGAAGAAACTCCACCTCATGTGCCGCAGTAGTATGAAGCAGCATAGTTCAAGATCCAGATCTCTCGGAACAAGAGCGAGTTTTCTCACGTCACCCACAGGTTATGTAATTGTATTATAGTTGGCAAGATATTACGTCAACCACTCAAGTGCAAATTCAATTCCTTTACAGTCATACATTCCTAATTAAGCTTGCTATTCTGATTGACTGAAAATTATTTTTAGGAAAGTATTGAGCAGCGATACAACATTTTGACAAGAATGTGTTATATATAAATATATAAGTACATCTGAGTTCGCAAAACGGTAGGACAGAGAAGGTTGTGATTTAAGCTGATACATCACTTAAGTCTAAGTTCCGATTCTATTTCTGACGATGTCGATCTTGCTTTTCGCCAGTCAGAGCAGGGTGAAATAATATCAAGCAATAATGGGGTCGTTTCTATCAAGTGTACCAACTCCTTTACACATAAATTAATATACTTTGATATATGTCACCATAAAACAAAACTCCTTATATTTTCTATATCTTCTGTTAACATATTCTTATTGGGTGGGATTCAAAACTCGTAAATTACATATTTCTACACAATATTGATATTACTTAGAATCTGATATTATTCCGTAGAAATATATAGGGTTAAAAGTTCGATGTTATATGACAGTATTTGCTGATATCTAACAGAGAGAAAACAGATATTGGCTCTGCTATTATTAATTTCATTTTTCACATAAGAACACAACTATTAATAAGTTGACGAATATTTTAAATCGTGAATCTCTATTGAATGATATAGTTAAATAATTATTGAATATTTTGTGTGGTAGTTATTTGTACATATACTGTGTTGATGAAACATTTCATGGTTAAAGAAACATTGAAAATGAGATTTTCTAAAGTCCATGCATTTCCCAAAAGCATATGTATTGTAAATAAATAGAAATATTTAAAACTAAAAAGTAGTCATACCCCAAGCAAACACGTATCACATCTGGTAATTTTCGATCAGTATCTCATTTTATATCTCATTTAACGCACAAGAGGTTGATCAAACCACAAATAGAAAATAATTAGCAGTAAGTGAATGTTATCCTATATCTATCACTCTCACTTTCACTACCCACACATACATATACACTCACCCACTTATACATGTGTGTAGTATGGCATGTATGTATGGAGTATGTATGCATGGATGCGTGTCTGTATGCCTGTCTGACTGTGTGTATGAATGTAGTCACATATGCATGTATGTATGTTTGTATGTACGTGTGTGTGTGTGTGTGTGTGTGTGTGTGTGTGTGTGTGTGTGTGTGTGTGTGTGTGTGCGTGTAGCACTATATACTTTGATGCAAATCTATGAAAGGGTAAACTACATTTACAACGTGAGAATAAAGCCAGTATACAATGATCTATATTTGATTTTGTGTTTTATTTATTGTAATAAAAGAATGTTTAATCCCTACAAACTGGTAACCCGGTGGTGATTAAACAAATATAAACCACACCATAAGTGATGTCTGATGTGATAAGATACTTACGTGATATTTAGAAACATGATTGAACCCCACCTTTGATGAGATTTCAATCATTAACGACTTTCCAATAAAACATTTTTGTCGAGTTTGGTGTATTGCGTACACTGGATTCTGGGAGGGCGGTATAATCCTTTGTATTAAAAATATAAATACATGTGTAACATCGAACACTATAAAGTGACACTAACATAGATTATTTTTGTGCACTCTCTATGATGTATCGCATGAAATGTAGGTTGTCGTGGATGGATCAGTCCGGAATGGCGCATGTCTGCGCCGCTCCCACCAGATTACCGACAACGAGCGCCAATCTCTTTGCTAACACCTTGGCCAAAATCTTAAACTCTGCGTTTAGCAGAGTTATGGGCCTGGAGTTGTCTATAACGTCCTCCTGTTCGGGTCTTTTCTCAGCAGCGCCACCGCTCCCAGGCTCACAAAACCGGGAAAGCTCCCGTTCTGCTGCCAGTTGCAGGAGCCATCTGTCAAGAGGTCTCCGACCAAATCTGGCATATATGCATAAAGCTCGTAGGGCAGACCATCCAAACCTGGCGATTTACCCCTCGTGCAGTCAGACATCGCTTTCCGTATTTCACCTGCTGTTATCGGCTTTTCGCAGCGCTGCGCTGCAGTCGTCGAGATCCACAGCAGTCTGTCGAGGTATGCACCAAAGTCCATACTCCGAACCGGCCCGCCACCGCTCCCGACAATTGAGCAAAGTGCTGTTGAAAAGCCACACACACCTGCTCGGGTTCGAACAACATGCGCCCATTTTGATCAGGCAAAGACCGAATTGTGGACTTGTTGCCACGTCGCGCTTCTACCACCCGGTCCCATTGAACGGCTTTTGTCCCCTCGTGTCTTAGAGCACGCGCTCTAGCTCTGACAACGTAGCCTTCATGGTTTGCGTTGAAGAATTGGTTGAGTGCCAATCTCACCGCAAGCATGTCCACATGTCCACATGTCCACAAGCATGTCCCATGTGCACATTGGCACATTCGTATGATCCACGTTATACCTGTCAGACAGTTCAAAACGTCTGAGCAGGTTGTTGAAGCTTTTACACCCTCCTGTCCTGTCTACTAGCCCCACATAATCCCAGCGTGCATCTAAGATACTGTTCCAGTCGCCCACAAACATTAACGAGCGGGACATTCCAAGAAAGGTCTCTAGACGTCTGAAGAAACTGGCCGTCCAGCCCCTGTTGGGACGTAGACAGCTGCTATCCTGAAAGCATTGCCTACGCTGCCGGTCACGTCCAGCACCACCGACTTACCTTCTGGGTCCAGGAAGATGGCTCGTATGGCGAGATCCAAGCCTCTCCGAAAAAGCACGCAACTCATCCCCCCGATCCTGGACGGCTGAGATGCGTATACACCGTGGCCGCCGAACATCGGTGCGAATGCTCGTGATGCGGTGATTCTGGTCTCGCTGATGCCCACAACATCTATGTTTAGGGACCTGAGATTGTTGAGCAGGTGACCTTTCTTGGTTGATCATTGCTCCTGTCACCAACTCGTATTCTCTTAGTGTAGTGCCGATCGCCTCGATGCGTTTGGCGTTCGACACTATTACGGTGATATCGTCTGCATATGCTGACATGGATCTTCCGCATCGCTGTTCACGCGGGACTCCCCTGAACGTCTCCAGTTTGTGCAGTAATGGCTCAAGAGTCAATACATACAACAGGGATGAGAGGGGACATCCTTGGCGGACCGAGCGCATTATGTTGAACGGTTCCGAAAGGTGACCGTTCACTCTCACCACAGAGCAGATGTCGCTGTGCATGGCAACGATCCAGCCTCTGAAGACGGGCCCAAAGCCAACCGCTCTCAGGATTCACGCCAGATAACGATGGTCGAAACTATGGAAAGCATTCGACTGATCTAAATTGATCAAGGACACACCCGTGCCAGGTTCCCTAGCTACCCTCTCCACGATGTAACGCAAGAGATGGAGGTTGTTGTGGATGGATCTGTCTGGAATGGCGCATGTCTGTGCCTCTCCCACCAGACCACCAACGACAAGCGCTAATCTCTTTGCTAGCACCTTGGCCAAAATCTTGAACTCTGTGTTTAGCAGAGTTATCGGCCTGAAATAATCTATGTTATCCCCCCCCCCCCTGTGCGGATCCTATCTCATCAGCACTCCTCGGCTCACACAGCTGGAAATTCTACCGTTGTTGCCAGTTGCAGTAGACGTCTGCAAAGAGGTCTCCGAACAAGTCGGGCATGTGTACGTAAAGTTCGTAGGGCAGACCTTCCAAACCAGGCGATTTACCCCATCTGCAGCCAGTCATTGCAAGTATCGGCTTTTGGCAACACTCTGCCATAGTGGCCGAGAGCCGAAACAGTCCGTCGAGGTCGTCACTAAAGTCCATCCCGCGTCCGGCCTACCGCTGCTCCCAAACATCTGGGCGAAGTGTCGCTGAAAAGCTTCATACATTTGCCCGGGATCGGGTAGCATGCGCCCGTCGTGGTCCACCAAAGACTGGATCGTGTCTTTGTTGCCACGACGGACTTCCGAGACTCGGGCCCATTGAACGGCTTTCCTCCCCTCATGTCTGATAGCACGCACCCTAGCTCTGACAACGCAGCCTTCGTGCTTTGCATTAAAGAATTGGTCGAGGGCCAATTTCGCCGCAAGCACGTCGGTCGCGATGCCTTTACGAAGCGCCTCGTCTAATTTTCTAACTAGTTCTCCATCTGCTCTATTTTTCACTATTGCTAACGCCTTACTAAACCTAATGGATTGTAATCTAATCTATCTTTTAAGAGCAAACCACCATTTGTTGTTGACGATGGCCCCCGTCAACGCCCGCATAACTAGTTCGCTAATCCGGTCTCTGTAGGCCTTTCGCGCTGTTAACGACGCGTTTAGCTTCCAGTAGCCGGGTCCCTGTCAATAAAGCCTATCTAAGTCAACCTGACAGATCACGAAATTGTGGTCCGTGTAGTCGACTATTTTGAATTGTAGACAGCTTATGCTTGACCTATCTATTTCCCTACAAAATACCCTATCAAGATATGATCTGGATGACCCGATGCGATTTGTCCATGTCCACATTAGCACATTCGGGAAATCCAGACGGTACCTGTCAGACAGTTGCAACCCGTCTGAGCAGGTTTGCGAGGCTTTTACACCCTCCTCCACTATCCGCTAATCCTACACAGTCCCAGCGTGCATCTAAGATCCCGTTCCAGTCGCCCACTAACACTAAAGTGCGGGACGTTCCAGGGAAGGTCTCCACATACCGGAAGAAATCTGGCCGCTCTACTCCTGTGAGGGCATAGACGGCCTCTAGCTTGAAAGCTTGCCCGTCTCCGCTGGTCATGTCCAGCACCACCAACTTACCTTCTGGGTCCAGAAAGATGGCCCGTATGTCGAGATCGAAGCCTCTCCAAAAAAGCACAGCAACCCCTCGCCCGATCCTGGACGGCTGGGAGATGCGTATACATCGTAGCCGCCGAAGATCGGTGTGAAGGCCCGTGTATCGGAGAATCTGGTCTCGCTGATGACCACCACATCTATGTTTAGTGACCTGAGGTCGTTGAGCAGGTGGCCCTGCTTCCATGACGACCCAGGCCACGCGCATTTATGCTGCCTATTCTGAGTAAGGTCATGTTGAGTGGAAACAGATGGGAAAGACCACTTACCTCACTTCTTGAAGAGGGAGAATGGTTTTTCTGTCCTTCTCCCTTCTTGTGCACCCCCCCTCCAGAAGGATGTCTTTATAAATTCTCCTAGATATTGTTCGTTGGAGGTGTCCGATGTCTCTGGGGAATTTTAAATTTATTGTCGTGTATGTTTTCTGTGTGATGCGAGTGATTTGTATGTGTGTAGGTGGTGTGAACTTTTGGGGTGTTGTATAGTCTTTTTCTGTGATGCTGGTGTTGTGTTGGATGTAGTGTAATAGTTGGTTGTAGTTCACATTTAATGCTGTGTAGTGTGTATCGTTCTGGTTGCTTTGTTTTGTTTGCGTTTGTTGTGGGTTTGTTTCTGTTTCGCTTTTTGGTGATTTTTGTGGTGTTGGTGATGGTGGTGTTGGAGTTAATGATGGTGATGGTATTGGTGTTTGTGGTGATGGGGCTGGTGAGGCTGATGTGGGTGGTGACATAGCTGGCTTTACTTTTTCGTTAGTTTGTTTGTTTGTGGGTTTTTTTGGCCCACACATGACCCAAAGCTTTTTGTATCTGGGACTCGGATGCCCGTTCCACTCGACGTGTTTTAATGTCTATCGTGCGATATGACACGGTACACAGGCGTCGATGCGCTCCATGGTATTAGATTTGAGGCTAACCCTGTAACCATATTTTTTTACCATTCGCTTGGCTTCATTCAATTCTTCCTGGATTATCTCAACCGCTTCATTTTTGTTTGCCAGTTTAGCAAACGACACATTTGGTTTTGCGCTGGTGTTGATGTTGTTGTTGTTATTCTTTTTGTTGCTGTTGTTGTTATTGTTATTTTTATTATTATTATTTTTAGTTTCAGTTGTGGTGGTGGTGGTGGTGTCAGTGGCGTTCGGCGTGGAAGAGTCGATTTTCGGAGAATCCATTTCGATATCACGAGATAATAATTTATTTTTTGTTTCAGTTATTGCTGTGGTGGTGGGGGTAGTATCAGTGGTGTTGGTTGTTCTTTTTGACATTGTGGTGGGGATGGCGGCTTTAACACCTGTATACATTGTTAATGGCTGGAAATCCATGTCTGCATGTGACAAATCTAAATAATTGAGACTGCTGTTACTTATATTTTAAGTGTTGGTAACCGTAGCAAGGTTTACAGTGGTGGTGGTGGTGGTGGAAGATGTTAGTCTGTCAGCAGAATTGGGTCGCTGAATGACGTCCATGTTTTCTTTTTTCGCAAAGAAATTTTTGTTTGATAAAATAAAAGTTTAAATTCTGGGCTCAAGGCCCCAATGTTATTGAGTGTCCTTTTCAGAAAGCAATATATATGAACTTATAAACACTTAACAACAAACAATTTCCAAAACTGGCAATTTGAAACAACTGAAAACAACAAACCTTTGTGGAGCTCACGATAATACAATTTCCTACGTAGGATGCCAATAATAATAATAATAATGGTAATAATAATAATTGTTTCTACTTTAGGCACAAGGCCAGCAATTACCCAGTACATTACTGGTACTTCATTTTATCTACCCCGTAAGGATGAAAAGCAAAGTCAACCTCGGCGGGATGGTAATAATAATAATGGTAATAATAATAATAATGATAATAATAATAATAACAATAATTATGAATATTTAATCACATATTATATGTTTCACTGCCGATCAGCTCCAAGAGCGATAGATTATGTTCGTTCCTGACTCTGGAATCGAAAGCTCATCAGATATGTGCTTTCACATGTAAAAGCACGTCTACTCATCTCGGCATAATGCCTGTGAACGCAATCCAATTGCATCCTTACTTATATATATTTATTTATATAGGGGTTGCGGGTATTTGTGTGTATAGAGATATGTGTGGGTGTGTGTCTATATATATATATGTGTGTGTGTGTGTGTAGAAAGGCGTGTGGCTGAGTGGTTAGAGAATTAGATTTTCCATCATGAGGTTGTGAGTTCGAGTCCTGGACCGGGCGATATGTTATGCCCTTGAGCAAGACACTTTATTTCATGTTGCTCCTTCTACCTGGAAGTTACGACCAATATATAATATTAGCAATTGAGACATAGTCCCAATGGAGACATAGTCCGATTTGAAATTCGATCGACTGTCGATATATAGGAAACATGAGCAACACAAAGACAAGGACAATTCCCGCTCATCGGCTGTCTTCTGTGGTTCACTGATGTTTCGATATGCTTGTGTGTGTGAGTGTTGGAGAATCTAATGGCCAAAATAACCTCTCTATTGCTAGATCCATTTACATATAAATATTTGATATTCCATTAGTTACTTAGGGATTTCCAGGCCTTCACGCTGGTTTCTTTTATATTTATATG
>OZ024743.1:19531294-19578794 GCA_964016885.1 Eledone cirrhosa | reverse complement strand
ATATATATATATATATATATATGTGTGTGTGTGTGTGTATATATATATATAGATATCTATATATCTATATATATATATATATTTATATATATATTTAAATATATTAATAAAAGGAATTCTAACTTTGTCTGATTTACTCGTTTTTATTTACAATTCTTTAAAATTATAATGATATTATAATGAAATAGTATGGTGGAATATTAAATGTTAAATGTTAATTGAACAAGTACTTTCCTGCTTTCGCAATCTTCAGGTTCAATTCTGTGGTGACAGTCAAGTTTGCAATTGTTCACAGTTGAAAATTGCAAACTTGACTGTCACCATAGAATATGAACTTGAAGATTGCGAAAGCATGAAAGTACTTGTTCAATTAACACTTAACATTTAATATTCCACCATATTATTTCATTATAATATCATTATAATTTTAAAGGATTGTAAATAAAAACGAGTAAATCAGACAAAGTTGGAATTCCTTTTATTAATATATATATATATATATATATTTCGTTTCTGAATTTGTTTAGCAACATTCTTTATCTGAAAACGTGTGTTGAAACCGATATTGTTATAATTTGGGAGGGACATGTTGCCAATAAGAAACACACGCACCCGTTGCTTTCACTTCAATTTATTATAAATTAAATTTAAATTTAAATTCATAAATTTAGGAATTTATAAATTTCCGGTTGGTTGGTTGGTTCCACAACCAGATGATTGTTTATATGCTGTTTATATATTGTTTATATATTTCTGTGTGTAGAAAAGACGCAATGTTTAAACAAATCACAGAGGCAATAAACATAAATGAACTCCAACCAAAATTAAATAGAAAACATGAATGGAACAGCAACATCACAACTTACAATTAAGGACAAAATGAAAACACACACACACATAGAACAAACAACCAACCAGTAACATGTAAATAAACAAATAAATAAACAAATATAAACACACACAGACACCCGGATGTAACACATGCGCAAACTAAGCACACAACACACACAAAAACAAGATGGCGTAGGACAGAACAAAGGAGAGGCCCCAAAACAAAGAAAATAATCCCCAGTCACTGAAGAGGTCACAGAATGTGTGACGAAAGAACTTTGACAATATATGAACAATCATCTGGTTGTGGAACCAACCAACCGGAAATTTATAAATTCCTAAATTTATAAAGCAACTGGTGCATGTGTTTCTTATTGGCAACATGACCCTCCCAAAGTATAACTATATATATATACATATATATATATACACACACATATACATATATATATATATATATAGATATATATACACACACACATATATATATATATAGAATATATAGAATATTAAATGTTATATATATACATTTAATATTCTATATATTCTATATATATGTTAATATATATATATATATACATACAAGAGTTTGGTGCATGTTAAGTTATTTCATGGTTATTTAGTTGCTTTTTCTTGTCTTGGCTCCAACTATTTAGATGTAAAGCTCTTATAAAATAGGTCAATATATAGATATGTTATTAATTTACCGTGTTCACATAAGTCATTTCCAGGCGTGAATGTGTGAGTGCAATAACACATCTTAGAGAAGAATATAATAAGAATCAAACCCTATACGTTACTCTCGGCTCTAAAATTTCGTGGGAATAATTTCGATATTTCAATTAGATTTCTTAAATATGCACTTATCGATAATGCAGGTACAGTACAGTACAGATATCATGAATGTCATAAAGGCATATGTTAATAAAACCTAGTGGTGTCCACGTGTTTCATTACCTTAAGATTATGCGTCATCACAGAACAAAGGGGCGTATAACAGCGGACATAATTTGACAGCAATAAACATTTTGATAGCAATCATATATTATAAAGGGGATGCATTCAACACCCACAAACCCATATATATATTATTAATATAGAAATGGCTTCTACAGGACTAGAACTGTTTCATTCGGGAGAAATCATCGGGAATGTATATATATATATATATATAAATTTTGAGTATATGGTGGTTGTATACCAACACCTCTGTATGAAGAATGGAGCACTCGACGAAGTGCGCAGGTTGGTTTGGTTACTCCGGAGTAATGTAAAATAAAATAAAATAAATAAGTCAACAGTTCCTCAGTGAAATAACAACCCAACCAGGAACTGGGCATATCAGAGTATTAACGAAGTTATACACCTCAACAACATGTGTACTCGTCTCTACCACACTAATTCGGACTGCCTGAAGAGGTCACAGCCAAAGATGGCTGTCACCGAAATATATATAGCAGTAATAAACGAAGCCAAATTTTAAACATTTGACTTATTTATTTCATTTTATTTTATATATAGACACGGATGTGTATGATTGTGTATAGAAGGCTATATTAATAAAAGGAATGTGGCCTGGGCTCAACTTGGAAGCAAGCAATGCTTCTAAATGACCTCAGGTCACAACGTATAGATGTGATGGTTATTTGCGAGGCCCGGATCAGCAACGTGCGACAGCTGGCCCCCACCTTTGATGACTTTGAGATGCACGCATCTCTCTGTCAGCCCGGAGGTGGGGGTGGAGTTGTCGTTCTGCTGCAAAAACATCTGGGTCTCGCAACTCAGATGGTACATTTGGACCCGGAGGGTCGACTAGTGGTTCTGGAACTTGGCAGTGGTAAAGGCGGAGCGTTTAGGTTGGTACCCGCCTACGGCCCTTTCGGGTCAATGCGGCCGGACTTCTTCCATCGTCTGGAGACTTTTCTAGGGACGTGACGTCCCGCTCCTTGCTATTAGTGGGGGACTGGAATGGTATCCTAGATGCACGCTGGGACTACGTAGGGGCCTGCCCCGATAGAGAGGGGTGTAATAGCCTCAAAGGGTTAATCGGTCGATTTGACCTGGCCGATAGATATCGACTAGATTTTCCGACTGCGCCAACCTGGACTTGGGCAAATCGTAGCGGATCATCTAGGTCGTACCTAGATAGGTTCTTAGTTAGAATTAAGGATAAGGACTTTTTAAGTTGTCCAAAAATGCGCATGGTTGGCTATTCAGACCACAAATTAGTGACCTGCATGGTCAACCTTGACAGAACTCATAGACAGGGACCCGGTTACTGGAAGCTCAACTTGTCCTTACCGGCAAGTAAGGCTTACAGGAACCGGATTAGCACTTTAGTTAAGGAGCGGTTGACGGGCGCCATCGTCAACAGCAGGTGGTGGGGATCTCTCAAAAGAGAGATTAGAGTAGTCTCTATAGAATTTAGTAAGGAGTTAGCCTCAAATAGAAATAGGAAGGAAAGGGAGTTGGTAGATAGTGTAGAAGAGGCAATTAGAAGCGGCGACGTGGCCAGAGTGCTAGCGTCGAGAACGGCCCTGGGCCAGTTCTTCGACGCGAAACACGAAGGCTGCATCGTCCGAAGCAAAATACGTGCTCTGGGAAACGAGGGGACCAAAGCTGTTTGCTGGGCCCGCGTGACAGAAGCCAAAAGAGGGAGCAGATCCACTATCCGGTCTTTGCGAGACCAGGATGGACGGGTGATCCTTGAACCTAAGCAGATGTGCGAGGCTTTTCAAAAGCACTTTGCCGGATTGTTCGGAAGGGGCGGGGGGCCGGTTGGGGACGTGGACTTCGGTCCATACCTCGACGGCCTGTCGCGTCTCTCGGACAGGGAAGCGAAGTCCTGCGAGGAGCCGATTTCAGCCGCTGAGATAGAGGACGTGCTGAGCCAATGCGGCAAACGCAAATCCCCGGGTCTCGATGGTCTTCCATACGAACTATATCTAGCTATGCCGGACTTGTTCCTCGAACTCCTCGAGGCGGTCTACTGCAACTGGCAACAGAACGGGAGAATTCCCTGTGCTGTGACCAAGGGCGTAGTCACGCTAGTGAGGAAGGACGAGAACAAGGGGGACGATATAAATAATTTCAGGCCCAAAACTCTGCTAAATACAGAGTTACAGATTTTGGCCAAGGTGCTAGCAAAGAGGTTGGCGCTTGTCGTGGGCAACCTGGTGGGAGATTCGCAGACATGTGCTATCCCGTCCAGGTCCATCCACGATAACCTCCACCTCATGCGATACATCATAGAGAGGGTTGGGAACGAACCCGGCTTTGGTGGGGCCCTGATCAACTTGGATCAATCTAAGGCATTCGATAGGGTCGACCATGGTTACCTGGATGCGGTGCTAGCGGCGGCAGGCTTCGGACCCGTTTTCAGGGGCTGGATCAATGCCATGCACAGCAGCCGCATCTGCTCTAGGGTCAAGGTGAACGGCTACCTCTCGGAGCCGTTCGAAATCGCGCGGTCCATCCGACAGGGGTGCCCTCTTTCCTCCCTTCTGTATGTAATGACTCTAGAGACACTGCTGCGGAAGTTGGAGTTGTTGCAGGGCATCCCGTTGGAACCGGGATTGCGGAAAGCGGTGTCAGCCTACGCCGATGACGTAACAGTAATGGTGTCGACGGCCTCGGAAATCAGGGCGATCGGCACCTTACTAGAGGAGTACGAAAGGTTTACAGGGGCTAAGCTGAACCGGGACAAGTCGATCGGTCTGCAACTCGGCACGTGGAGGGGCAGATCGATGCCCTCCGATGGCGTCGTCGGGCGCTGGACGGAGGGCCCGGTGAAGTTGCTTGGGGTCTGGTTCGGACCAGACCTCCAGGTGGAGAAGAACTGGGGTGAGGTGACGAACAGGGTGTTTGCACTGACCCAGAAGTGGGCCGAGTGCAAGCTGTCCCTGAAAGGACGGGCGGAGGTGGCGAACACTTATATAGCGTCCGTCATCTACTACCGCCTGACCGTTGTGCCTTGCCCAAGGGAAACGCTCGCCAAAATGGAGCGCGCACTCTTCCAATTCCTTTGGAAGAAGCGGGCTCCTATGGTGAGGAGATCCATCTGCTGTCAACACCCATCGAAAGGAGGGCTGGGGATGCCGTGGCTAATGATACGTAAACACGTATTAAGGCTACGGCACCTTCAGGTATTCCTCTCCGGTCAACCGGTGTGGGCCCCGTTTGTGAGGCGAGCCCTTCCCAGACTCGTCTTACTCACCGAGCTGCAATCCTGGGTCAAGCAAAGACCGAGAAAACTGGGCGCCTGGCACACCGAGTGTGCCCAGGCACTCACGGCTCTCTGGCAGGCGGACCCGGCTGTCAGTGGAGAATCCACCTCGTCATTCTATAGAGGGCTGGTGGTTAGCAGATGCGACGACGCCCTCGGAGAAGCCCTAGGCATGGAGGAAGACGAACTGGCCAACCTGTTCGGTAGGACATTCAGCCCGGGACCCATGGATAACTTCCAGAGGTCCCTGGCCTGGCAATGCTACAGAAGGGCTCTGCCCGTTCGAGAAAGGCTCTACAGACACGGGCGCCCGGGTAGGGACCCATCGAAAAAGATCTGTCCCAGATGCGTGTGCGACGAGGAAACCGTTGCACACGCATTGGTACACTGCTCGGGCATTACCGATCTGTGGGGTTATGTCGAACAACTGCTGTCAAGAGTGGGACCAATCCGGTTGACCACCGAGTCTATTGTAACGATCAAGCCGCCTCCGCTCTTCAAAAACGAAGGAGAGGCAGTGTTTCTGTGCGTAATAGCCATGGCGAAAGAGGTTGTATGGTGGACGCGTCTGAAAGGACTGAGGTCAGACACCTTTCTCTCTGGCCAACAACTGGTCCGTTTCTTCCGATATCATTTCGGAAGAAGGATCAGGATGGAGAGAGAGGTGCTGCACCCCAGCCGTTTCTATGAAAGATGGGTGAAAGTGGCGAGAATGGCCCGTGTGAATGGGCCTTCACTCTACATCAGACTATAGGTGAGGAAGATGAAAGACCAAGGGAGCACCCCTTCTCTGTGCTCCTGAGGAGAAGGGTTGCACACTTTTTTCGGGGGTGTGTGCGACCCCCCAAGGCGCCTCCTCTCTATTGAGGACTTTGTTATAAACTTTATTTTTTGTTATATTTTATTTTATTTTTATATATTGTTATTGCCTCCTCCTTATTGAGGACGCCTTGTTTTGTAAACTCCCCCCATTGTACTTGTCCCACTTTTGATGCCCTGGTGGCAAATAAAAGAAACATATTAATAAAAGGAATTTCAACTTTGTCTGATTTACTCGTTTTATTTACAATCCTTTAAAATTATAATAGTACAATTAATCAGTACATTACTGGTACTTTATTTTATCAACCCCGTAAGGATGAAAGGCAAAGTTTTCTCGGCGGGATTTGAACTCAAAATGGCAAGGGTCGTAACTCTATGCATCCAAGAATGGCGTCCAACCCTCTACCGATACTGCCATTCCACGGCCCTTTAAAACCCTTTAAAATTATAATGATATTATAATGAAATAGTATTGTAGAATATTAATGGTTAGGATATTTCATGGTTATTTAGTTGCTTTTTCTTGTCTCGGCTCAAACTATTTAGATTTAAAGCTCTTATAATATAGGTCAATATATAGTTCAAATCTCGCCGAGGTTAACTTTGCCTTTCATACTTACGGGGTCGATAAAATAAAGTACCAGTAAAGTACTGGGTATTTGCTGGCCTTGTACCAAACGTAGAAACAATTATATATATATATATATATATATATGTATGTATGTATGTATGTATTTATGTATATATGTGCTACTGGTAACATGTATCCCAGTACAACCTGTCCCATGGTCGGGTCGTTGGCGACTAAACTGGCAACCCCACCAAGGTTTCTTGGTGAGGAGGGTGACTTTGGACATCCTGCAGGACTAAAAACAAAACCTGTCAAAGGGCAAAGGAGCTCTTAAGAGTCAATGGCCATCCAAAATCACCAGGAGAGATGACCCCTTAGCCTTTGTCAAGGCAGAATTCTAGGAGAAGGAAAACTCTGATATAACACCTGCAACCCTGATGGTTTCCAATGATGTTGACTTGTTCTTCTTTTTGGTAAATATCATCTTGGTTAAGAGAGTGGGACTGGCTTTGTGCAGTGCCTTTGCTCACTATAAAAGCTTCACAGCACAGACATTGCTTTATATCTGGAGATCTCTCTGCACTTGTCGTCACATGGTACCATGGGCCCAACACTATGTGTCAATAATTGTCACAAGTGTAGTGTTTGTACCAGAGTTTTCAAGTCGCTGGCTGGACTAAAAAGTCACACTTATTCAGCGCATCGGTAGGGGTTCTCCTACATGGATATAAAGTAGTGGCCGTACTCGAAAACGAGTTGGCAGCCACCATGTATATATGTATACATGTATATATATATATATATATATTATGTATACATATAAATGTATATATATCTATGTATATATATATGTATATATGTATATATATATATGTATATATATGTATATATGTATATATATGTATATATGTATATATATATATATATATATATATATGATATATGTATATATATATATATATATGTATATATATATATATATATAGTTAAATAAGATAACACGGACGATTGGTTACTCCTTCATTACAGTTATTGGTTGGTGACGCGCGTTTCGCCACTGATCAGCTCAAGGTTCGATCTGTATCGATCTGACCTGACTCTGTAATCCGCGGCTCGTCAGACCCCTTGTAATGTTAGTGGAAGAATGAATACATGCTGTATGATAAAGTCAGAAGTTCCAATGGTGGTCATTAATGTTTGTTTTGATGGGTGGATTAGTTCATAGGGATGTTTTTGCACGTAGTGTATGTGGGGGTGCGTCTGGTGAAAAGTTTGTGGTGTCGATCGTAGGTTGAAGTGGGCGGTGGTGTCGGGGTGCTGGCTGTCGGTAGACAGTTTGGCAGTATATGTGGCTGATATTTTGTGTGTGGCATGGGTGTGGTGTAGTTGTTTCTGACAAATATGAATAATAGCGGTGTTTATGGTGGTGTGATGATTGCGTTCGTGGTTTCGTTTCTCTAAGGAGATACATACAGACACACTAAGTCTGACAAATACGTAGTAAAGACCATAATGCAACAGAGTACTCAATACTTAGGGTAGTAGAGTGGGTAATAGGGAAATGTATGTGCCCGACGGCAGAGCTCAAGCCGTTTGAAAAGAGTCCAGAAATAGCCGTCGAAATGGGTTGAGCTCTGCCGTCGGGGTCATACATTTTCCTATATATATGTATATATATATATATATATATATATATATATATATATATATATATATATATATATATATAGAGAGAGAGAGAGAGAGAGAGAGAGAGAGATAGATAGATAGATAGATAGATAGATATATATAGAGAGGGACCCTGTGGGGATGGCGTTCGTACAGATATGTCTACACACAGACATACACACACATGCGTTGTTTAAGGAGGGATCATATGTGTTGGTGACGTTGATGGTTGTGTAGGTATGGCGATGTGTCCGGTGGTGGTGGTGGTGGCTGCGACATATTTTCAGGGTCGCACTTTACGATGGATTATGGGTTAAAAAGAGACATAGAGAAAATGGAGTACTGGACTGAGGGGTGGTGGAAGTATGGCGAGGTATTTGGTGGGGGTGGAGGTTGTGGAGATCATTTGTTCGGAATCATATTTACAGGATCGGATTTTGCGATGAGTTTCAAGTTAATACCTGACAGAGAAGACACATAGAACACAATAGTATTGAGATGAGGGATGTATGGCGAAATGTTTGTTGATGGTGTTGGTGGGGCTGAATGGTGCGATAGGAAATTAACAAGATATGATCTTACCATGGGTTACATGTTATAGAAGACAAATGTATTGAAATGAGAGATGGTGTGGAAAAGCAAAGTTGTTTATCCCTATGTTGGGTCCGGGTTAGTCTTTGGCCCTCGGCCGAATGTTTGTGCAGAGAATGTGGTCATTCTGGTGTGTCTGAAGTTTATAATAATGCCAGATCTTGAGTTTATGGCCGATTTCAATTTAATTATCTCAGCCGCTTCGGCCAGGCATAATCTGCAGTGGTTTTTGTCTTTGGGGAGTTGTGCCACACGTCTTATAACTGACCACTTGATCTGCTATTCCAAGTTCTTGTCTTTGAGGTTCCAGATCAAGTCCGCCAGTCTTGTTTGGAATCGTTTGGGCCTGTGTTTGAAGGAACGTTTGTGGTTTTACAAGTGCTCATTAAACGTAATCGATGTCGCCCCTATGTAATAGTACTCTTTTTGGTCCGCTGTGACATCGCACTGGTAAACAATGTTTTTTACGAGTGTGGAATGCCAGTTTAGTGGGCATTCCACCCGCCTTTTGCAGTTGCAGTTGGGGGTTATGGGTTTGTTTCTACGTTGTCTGTTATACTTATTATGTTGGAGCTGGCATGTAGGTTGTTGTGTTGTGTGGTGTATGTTGTTTCGTTCTGGGTTGTGCTAGTGGCTGGTTGTGGTGCTCTGATGTGTTTGCGTATTTTTGTCCTATTTGCGTGTGCTATTTTGTCGCCTAGATTTGGTGTTGTGGAGAAGGAGAATTTGACAGTGTGTCTATTAAAGAGCTTGTGTATTTAGGTGTGGGTGGGAAGTATTGGACAAAAACTCTGAAGAAGGTTCCTGGTATATTGGTGGCAACGTGTATGGGGTACGGAGCGGTGTACCATGTTACGGGTCTGATTCGGGCTGTACGGAGCTTAGTGTGGTTTTTGTGGTTTAGTGGTTTCGTGGGTGTGTTTTGGTCAGGTGTATTTGTCATGGGGTTCTTGCTATTATATTGTCGTTAAGTCTCGGGTTTCTATTACTAGGTCGTCGTGTGCTATAATCAGAGTCCTTACTGGGGTTGAAGACTATAGCTTTATCTCCATGGCAGTTGTGTGTAACGCTGCCTGTCCTGCCGGCTAAAGGTGGTCTTTGCTTAGTGTTAGTTCTACGTGGGGTGTCCTCGTCTATATGGGTTTCTGAAGGTCTGTTTGGGTTTAGCGGTGATGTGGTTCTAGTTTGGTCATTGTAAGTTATCTTCTCATTGTACCCAGTCTTTTCAAGTGCGGAGTTATAGTATTCCGCGTGCTGGTTGAAGATAGTTCTGTTCACCGACAGGTTTGACACTCTGTAGGGAACGCTTTTAACTATTGAGTTAATTATGCTCCTAGGGTGGTTGGAGTGTCTGTTGACATATTTTAGTTTTTCGTTTGGTTTATGGTATGGGCGGTAGAGACGTGTGTCTAATTCTAATGAAGTTTACTGTCCTACTGTTGGGTTCTATTTCTACCGCTAATCCGTGGGTCTTAAAGATATATCTATATCGTTTGTGTAGTCTATCTAATTGGCTATTATTGAGTCAGCGAGCCATGAGTAGGGCGTCGTCCCGGTATAAGCCTCCGTATGAAACATAAGAAACGGAGAATCAGTGGTGCGACGAATAAAATTCATGAGACATATTACAGTCGTTTCTCTGGCGACCAGCTCGAGGCACGATCGATGCAATGATCAAACCTGACTCTGAAATCTCAAGGTCCTGAGATACGTCTCGATTCTTCGAAGCATAGTTTCCAATGTATGTATGTATGTATGTATGTATGTATGTATGTATGTATGTATGTATGTATGTATGTATGTATGTATGTATGTATATATATATATATATATATATATATATATATATATATATATATATATATATATATATATATATATATATATATCCCTTTACCGCATACACCGAAACTTATAAAACTTTTTGTACCTGTATTTCGTCGTTTCCATGAACTATATATATATATATATATATATATAAATATGAAAATGCGAAGTTGTAGAGTCTTTTATTAATTAAGTCGTTATACATATTTCCATGACGATAGCTATCGGGATTTCTTCAGACAGCAAAGTTGAGAGAAAAGAAACATTTCCGAGGCAATTATGGGTGGAAGAGAGCGGATTAAAAAACTGTATGTTGTTAACCTGTTTTGTCCGCTCTCTTCTAATTTTCAGAACCTCGCGACAGCTCTGCGGCGCAGATGCAGAGGTGTGGTAGACTGACTACTCAACAACCACCGAGAATACTACTAACCTTAGTTGTTCTCTCTCGCTAACAATCCCCCATATATATACCGACCATCAACTCCAAAGTGAGAATATTACCTAATGTTATGGTTAATATCATGGAAAATAAACATTTAAGGCTTTACAACCCGAAGATCCAAGAATTTCAAATTTCAAAAATTAAAAGTTAAAAAAAAGTCCAGAAAATTAGACAACAGCTAATCTATAAGGATTGGGTTCAGTATTGGATATTAATTTCTTATGATTCCCCACTGGAAAAAAACTGGCTTCTTAGCGAGAATGAAAGGCGAAATCTAAAAATTAAATAATCATAGAGTTGGTATCCCGGGCAACCAGTAGGGACAAACACTACATTGAAAATGAATATTTAAGAAAACATATGAGAAAAAGTACAAAGGCTAAACGGGAAAAAGGGATTATAAAGAAAATAAAGGAGAAAATATGTGATAAATGTTTGAGTGGGGACGATTTATAGAGAGACAGTTCTATTCACAGTGCTTCGGGTGTTCTGGTCAGTGCAGTCGCAGACGGATGAACTCCCTGTCTATATGAGGCAGGATGGGATTCGGCAGGAGATCACCAATTGTATCAAAAGCGTTCAAGGGTTGTATCAAAAAGCGCTCAACATGTGGAGGTAAATACATATAATCAGCTAAAATGGAGCTCCTCCCAAAAGTCTTTGTGGTAACGTCCTCCATAGAGTGCGTAGATCGGAGATCAGATAGTCCCTCCAGGTAGAGGCGGTACTTCTCCGAATTGAGATAGACTACGTACACGAGGTTAGAATGTCTCAGCAAAGAATCGCTGGACAGAATTTACTGGCAACACGAGCCGAGTAGAACCCGAGCAAGAATTTTGGTTACCATCGGCTTGTCTCAATTGGGGATCCAATCATATCAATCGGAAACATATGCTTTTGATAGGACTGACTGGAATGCGTGCTTCAGGACTTTTCCCTCACGAACCTCACAGGAATATGTGGGCGGAGAAGAAGAAGAAGAAGAAGAAGAAGAAGAAGAAGAAGAAGAAGAAGAAGAAGAAGAAGAAGGAGAAGAAGAAGAAGAAGAAGAAGAAGAAGAAGAAGAAGAAGAAGAAGAAGAAGAAGAAGAAGAAGAAGAAGAAGAAGAAGAAGAAGAAGAAGAAGAAGAAGAAGAAGAAGAAGAAGAAGAAGAAGAAGAAGGAGGAGAAGAAGAAGAAGAAGAAGAAGAAGAAGAAGAAGAAGAAGAAGAAGAAGAAGAAGAAGAAGAAGAAGAAGAAGAAGAAGAATATTTATGTAACAATAAACAGAAATGGGCATATGATTTATCTGCAAGTGGGTGCTTTATTAATACAACATCATTTGAATGTCACACCTGATTTATACCTAATTTTATGTCATATATTGTTAGTTAGTTAGAAATCATTGAGGACTCTGAATTCCAATTTAAAACCAACTTTTATTTTCATGACTTCTTTTTACCTTTTAACAGTCATGCACGTGATTTTGATATTTATTGAATAATATATCGGAAGCGTATTTGTTCCATTTCGTCCAACTCTTCAGCTTTTCCTTTCAAAACATTTTTGATATCAAACATATATATAATTTTATTAGTCTATTCCAGAAATCTTTCATTGACAGAAGTATTGTTATATTTTCTCGAAATATTTGTCTTAATTAATCTATCGACGTGTTGAATTTGTTTTACATTGTCTTCGATTCCGTTTATTGTTTTTAATTTTTTGGGGGATTAAAAGGAAACATTTTCTCGCATATTAAGATTATTAAAATTTCCATGCTTATTTATTTTGTTGCTACTATAATACTTAAACTGAAATAGAATTAATATCCTTGTAAATTCTTAATAATTTTTTGTTCTACAGTTAATCATTTAATGTAAATATTTTCGAAGATAGACTGCCAAATTTATTTATATATCTTTCAAAGAATACTACGAAACCATTCAAGATGCATTATACGTAGAATTAAATATTTTTCATTCTAAGTTCTTTTTAGATATCTTACATAAATGGTTTAACATTAACTTTTATAAATTAACATAGATATGTCTAATAGTAATTGATAAAACATTCAAATACCATGTTGCTTTCTTATGATATTACAATACATAATACAACAATGCATATAAACATGTATAGCAAATATTAGACACACAATCTGAGAACAGCACTGATTCTATAATTCCGCTACATAAACATTTAATCTAATATATATATATATATATATATATATATATATATATATATATATATAAAGATGAAATCGAAAATGCAACTGGAGTCTTATTTAAAAAAAATTATATATATTTATTTGGTTCCTTTACCGAGATGTGAGAATATCCACAGACCCTCCATCTCAACTCTACTTTTGAAAAGCAGAAGAACTGTGAAGCCGGTAAAGGAACCAAATAAATATATATATATTTTTTTAAATAAGACTCCAGTTGCATTTTCTATTTCATCTTTTTCTCTTTATACTTTCACTCGTGTAGGACACCTCGGTTATTTTTTATTTTGTAAAAAAAAACCTCACTTTATAATATATATATATATAGTGTAAGTGATTTAGTGAATTTCTGGTCCTGGTACCTAAAACAAACACTCTATGCACAGGCGGAGTGTATATATTGAAAAAAAATGATGGAGTTTCGTTAATATGTATTTAGATATTTATTGCGTATCACCAAGTTACAAACGCTACATTCTTTGTCGAATCGACAGTAAGAAAAGCAGATCGATAATGGAGTAGTAATGATATTATTTCTACAGAGGTCCGACGAGCTATTGGTTCCAGAGTCCGGAATGCACGTCACCAACCAATAAACGTCTTGAAGGAGTAACCATTCGTCCTTGTATTATTGCGGTGGATTGGCTGTATCGGTAGAGGGTCGGACGCCATGCTTTCCAGCATAGTTACGTCCCTTTACGATCTGAGTTCAAATCCCGCCGAGGTTGACTTTGCCTTTCATCCTTACGGGGTCGATAAAATAAAGTGGGTAATTGCTGGCCTTGTGCTTAAAATAGAAACAATTATTATATTACACTCTGTCTAGCTCTACACCTCGATACTGGCGTGAACCAAAAATCGCGTGCTCACCTGGGTGAATCTACAGTAACTTCGCGTTACACACCGTGGATATATATATATTCAGAGTCCACAATGATTTCTAATACATATATGTGCGTGTGTGTGTGTGTGTGTGTATATGTATGTGTGTGTGTGTGTATATATATATATGTGCGTGTGTATATATATATATATATGTGTGTGTATATATATATATATATGTGTGTGTATATATATATATATATATATGTGTGTATATATATATATATATATATGTGTGTGTATATATATATATATATATATATATATATATATATATATATATATATATATATATATATATATATATAGAGAGAGAGAGAGAGAGAGAGAGAGAGAGAGCGAGAGAGAGCGAAAGGGGAAGAGATTGAAATAGCGCATAATTGTTTCGCATTTATAAAGTTATACTGTAATAAACATATACTGGAAATAAGGAAATTAATATCTGTTTAAATATGTTGTAATTTAAAACCATATTCTATCAATCTATATATTCCTTTTCAATATCAACACAACATGTTTAGGAAGAGACAGTAAGTAATTCCGTTTGCTATTTGAAATTAGATAATATTTATTATAAAATATCAAATAATTCCTTCGTCCACTTCCAGCAGAGCAAATCTTTGAGGTTGTCTCTTCTTAAATTTATTGAATATCTAAATATTATTTAAATAAACAAATTCATATTTCAAACGCGTATTAAAAACCTAACCTAACATATTTCTAAAATCTATTTTCTATGCCTAAATTCTTTATGGCAACTACACAAGGAAGATCATCCGTCTTTTATCTGGACCCCTGTTATCATATATCATATGTCTAAATTTTAGCTCGATTCTGCCAACATATTTCTAAAACTTTTGATCCTTATGCCAAAACATTTGATGTTTTTAACTTTGATTCATGATATCTATTCTAGCAATTTCATTTAAAATAAACTATCAAATTGGCATTTGAATAATGCCTGTCTGACTCAAATCTTCTTTTACAAACCTGGAGACGTAGTTATAGACACAATCACGTCAATGTCTGCCTAAACAATTTTGCACACATACACATATATGTGCATGTGTTTGTAAATGTGTCCGTGTGGATATTTATTATTAGATATATTTGAAACGATATATATATATATATATATATATGGCCGCAGTCAAAAGACTCGGTGTATGTAAATGTGCGCGTTTGCGTGTGCAAATCGGCGCCTAACATATCCCTTTCTCTCTTTATCAATATCTCTATTTCTCTCTGTCTCTCTCTCTCTCTCCATCAATATATATATGTATATTACGAAGGTCGACAGAGAGAGAGAGAGAGAGAGAGAGAGAGAGATAGAGAGAGAGGATGGGAAGAAGAAAGACAGCTGAGTTGAAATAGAAATAGGCGTAGAAATGAGAGATGTTCATGTTATATAGAAAATGATAGCATATTACTTGAGACATAATTTGATTAATTAAAGTTCAGGACCTATTGATTAAATCAATTGTAGATAACCATTTCGTTATGAGAACATTATTGATAGTGAAATAAGATATATTTCGTTCCGTATAATTTTCACATAGCCGCCGTGTGGAGATATTTCTTGCAAGCCTTCATAGTATGATGTTGTAGCTATGTAACTAATACAGTTTCCATGGTGATAGCAGCAAAGGCTTGTCAATAAAAATGCTGAAGGTCAATCCCAATTCAGAACTGATTTTAGAAAGCATTTCTGTTTTCTGATATATAACAACACGGAGTTGTCTAAAATAAGCGTTATGCGTAAGTTAAATTAGTACATACCTACAGAATAACTCCATTTAACCCTTGCCTTGCTTCCTCTCTTAATATATACTATATATACTATAGAGCGTGTAACAGGAGCTCATGGTAGTGGTTGCTACCATGGGATTATTATGAATAGCTTAACGAATCAATACGTACAGGATGGATATGTAAGCTCTTGAAACGAATCTAATACATTTGTCTTGCACTATTCGTGCACTATCCTTCCATCATTCTGTCTCTCTATCCTTCTCCCCCCTCTCACTCTCTATATATATAATATATTTATGTAGAATATATGTAGAATATGTAGAATATATATATATATATATATATATATATATATATATATATATTCGTTTCTTGTTTCATTGAATGAACAGAGACAACCGTAATTAAATCGACTTGCATCGTCGCTTAACAACAACACATCGGTTAATTTTGGAAACACTATTATCATTATTCACTATTTTCCTACGTATTTATATCCTAAAAGAGTTGAGTGCTTCGATGGTCGGTATAAATATTTCATTTCTTTATTCCCGCCTAAAATTCTTCTTTGATCGTGTGATTCTGCTCACATAC
This sequence comes from Eledone cirrhosa, assembly GCA_964016885.1. Classification (NCBI taxonomy): domain Eukaryota; kingdom Metazoa; phylum Mollusca; class Cephalopoda; order Octopoda; family Eledonidae; genus Eledone; species Eledone cirrhosa. Next base: position 19,562,381 of record OZ024743.1, on the reverse strand, counting down.
AGACTGTAAACTACTACTACTAATACTTCAGTTTGTGCACAATATCCAAAGTGCCGGATCGTTTCAGAATTAAGGACAAAGTATGCTGAAAATGATGCACCGGTTTTGGATTGCATAATCCACTGTTTAATTGACATTTGACGCACTAGAAACCATGTTGGACCGAATAACTGTGTATTAGGTGGGGCACAATGTCTTGTCACATTTTTGACGATGAATGCAATAGTCGTTTCTTTGGTTATGATGGATATATCCAAGATTATATTTTCCCCATCTTTAATAACATAGTTCTATTTGGCTGGCAAATGTTTGATCAATCTAGCATAAAAATATTTAGGCTGCGAAACAAATAAGTATTCAATGTTCTTTTATTAAACTCTTCTCGATTGCTAAACTGTTTTCGCTTTAGAAATGTTGCAATGATCTGAAAAGATAATAATCCGATAGAGAAAGGTCAGCTTAATTACGCGGATGGAGTGACACGTCCTTATTAAGCATAACAAATTTGTTCTATGTAATTCGGGCAATATGTGGTCTTGCATTGTCGCGTAGGAGCAACACACCATTCTGATTTGCACCTTCTGGTAACTTGTCTGCAAATTGAGATGTAATGATTCCAGTTGGTGACAATACTTATCAGCATTTATTATCGCACCTGATTCAAAACTTAGTAATGTATGACACCCTTCATATCCCACCAAATACAGAGCATAACCTTTTTCTGGGTGTTGTCCTGGTTTAGGTTTCCCATTTTATTGTCGTTTTCTTTGGATTTTCTTGTGCAATATCCACTATTTATCACTGGCCCAGAAAGGTTCAATTAACAAGTCTACACTTTAATGAATAACAAAAGACAAACCTTTGAATACCAGTCAGACTATGTGGCACTAACTGGCCAAGTTGAGATAACTTTCCCAGTTGTGGCAGGTGCTTTACAATATTATTGAGACATACAATGCGTAGTGGCATCAAGCCCGTAACCAAATTTCTTTACCAGAAAACTACGTTCACTCCCCACAAAGGTATATTGGTACATTATCAATATTTGTTCCCTGTTAGGTAGATATGTACCGACATTACTTTCTTTAGTGATTGTATATGCTCCAAAATTTTGAAAGTATATTTTCCATACAAATCTGATATCGAGAACAATTATTCGAATTGATCCTAATGTAAGAAGGAATCGCATTTCTAAATGAAATATACCTTTTTAAATAATTATTCTTCCCAGCAGCACATTCAGGCAATTGTTCCTTAATTTCTAAGAGAGATGAAAACGAAAGTTGATCTCTATGGGATTTGAGGCTAGAAAATAAAGAGATAAAACTATACCGCAAGGCATTTTATCTGGTTTTCCATAAATTCTATTATACATCTCTTTACCATCATTACTTGCAAAATATTTAAGTTAGTATGAAGTCTACTTAAATCATAAATTGAGTCTTTAATAGGTGATTAGCATACTTTATTGATATGAATATAAAAGTTAACTTAAAACTAATTGAGCATTATAACGTGGAATTAATGTTTGAAACGCGCGTGAAACGAAAATCGCAATTTGGGTTTTATATGAGTGAAGATAGTTTTAACTGCTATAATTTAGTAACGATAGACAGAATATTTCAGTTTTACGATAATTTTAGTTTTTCTTGTTTTTCTTGTTTCGATATTAGTGTATGGTATTTCGATATTGCTGATGGCGAAGAGGCGTCAAGAGAATTAAGAGTTTATAATGGCTTGCATGTGAGGCCTTCTATTTATTAAGTTTCAACTCTAGTGGTTTCTTCGTTCAGATCTGAAAGTTTACTTTGAAAATAAATTACATAAAAATGAAGATTTTATTCTATCAGGCTATTTTAATAGACATATCACTAATGACAATTGAAATACTATACCCTTTCACAAAGTTTAGTATTACAGGTACTTTGCGAGATATATATATTTCTCAAACTCTATTTTCGAGATTTAAGTGAAATATAACAAGTAAAATAAACTGCTATGACCCAAGATACAAAATGTGAACTTAGGTTTGGAAGACACAATCCATTTATTTGACATTTGTCTAATAAGGATAATAGAGAAACTTGATGGAGGAAAGAGAATTTGCTTGTAATAATAAAAGTGACTTAGTTTCTGTCACGTTTGTTTGTCATGCATGTTAGACAACTATTTCTCCCTAACAGATTATTCACTATACTTACATAATTGTATGGTTTGAATTATACATTCCTAGAATTCGAAGAATGGTGAGGTTTTAATAGGAAAGAAAACTATTATTGGTAGCAATAGGAAATCTTCGGCAATGAGATCGTGTCGAAGTATACTTCAAATGGTATTTATGATAAACATTTTAAATACAATAGATTTTTCATGTAACAGTTAAGAACTTTTTCTTTATTTTATTTCACGATATTTAACAAAAGATACAGAACCATATATAATATATATAAGTAGTCAACTGCAGTCAATAATTGTTGAGACAAAAATATGCCGACAGACATATGAATATATATTGCAAATATTATTTCCACAGAAATACGTACTTATAAGCAGATACACACATCTAGATTTAGGTGCACTCTCCTACATAAGCACTCATACAAACGTCCATATACGTACGTACATACACAGTTTCATACTCGGGTACAAACATGAGTATGTATGAATCCCAAAACCACAGAAACGTATAAATAATATATAATGTTTTTGCACGTCACAAAACACAAAAGAAAACTTATAGGTACGCATACACATGCACACAAAAACACACAGACACACCCACACACCCACACATACACGCACCCCCTCCATATATATATATATATATATATATATATATATATATATATATATATATATATATATATATATGTGTGTGTATATTATTGGCAGTAGCAATAAGATAGTTTTATGCACACAAACAATATGAGAACCTCGCTTTCAACGAAAACAGTTTTCTTTCCTTATGGAAAACATATTTCTCTCTCTTCTGTTCTGTGTACATGTCACAACTATCTCAGTGCCCGTTGAAAATATGAGCCAGCTGATATATACATACATATATATATATATATATATATATATATATATATATATATATATATATATATATATATATATATATATATAGTATTAAGGATACTATTTATGGTTATGTATATACTAAAACTTTTTATAGTTATATATATTTTAAACCCTAAACAGTGAAAGACAGTAATTTATTACTACCTTATTACCAGTAAGATAAATAGCTCAATGTAATAACATCAGTTGTTCTACAGAGCAGTTATATAGACATCACATGAATCAAAGTTCTGTTCAAACCATTTATTAGCTTACAATTGTTTCGCCCAAACCGAGGTTTGGAGTTATTGAATGGTTCAAAGATATCAAGGATAACAAGGATAACAAATTTATTCAATTTGATATCAATTCATACTACACCTCTATTTCCTCTATCCTATTAAATAAGGCACTAATCATGGCCATGGACAATAGTGACCTGACTAGACCCCAGATTGATGTCATACTTGCGGCCCGTAAAACCGTAATCACCTTCAAGACCAATTATGGACCCGCAAGGATACGCAAAACAACTTCGACATAACCATGGGATCTAGTGACTCGGCGCAGGTCATTGATTTGTTCGGCCTATATTTACTTAACGAAATCCATAAGGACCTTCCATACCTCAACGGTGGTTTGTACCGCGATGATGCACTTCTACGTATAGACTATAAATAATTCAATATAGAAAGAACTAGAAAACTATTGCACAAGACATTCTAAAACTATAACCTTAGTATCACTATGGACAAAACACTAAAAACGTTAACTTCCTAGACGCCACCCTCTACCTAGACTCAAAGATATATACACCTTTCCATAAACCTAATGAAAAACTGATTTACGTAGATACCAAGTCTAACCACCCTAGATCAATATTAAACTCTATCTCTAAGGGAGTATCCAATAGAATCTCTAATCTATTCTATGACGTAAACATATTTAGCAAAAACTCGCAATATTATAATCAGGCATTAGCTAGATCAGTCCATAATATAGAGATCGAGTTCCTACCTACAAAAACACATAGCTACAACATTATTTCGCACAATATGTCCATGAGGAAATTTAGTAATAAAAATAGCAACCACACATACACTAATACGAAGGATGCCAACAAACGTAACCCACACCACAGAAGTTACCATAGTACCATAAAAGGAAACAACTCACCAGACATAAAAAACAAAAATAGAAGAAGAAATAATACATTTTTCAACCCTCCTTTCAATCTAAACGTCTCTACCAACCTACCTAAGGCTTTCTTCTCACTCCTAGATAAAAACTTCCCATCTGGCCACAATACCATAGCCTTTTAAACAAAAACACAAGTAACATCTCCTACTCTACTACGCCTAACATAGCATACCACATAGCTAGTAGAAATAAAAGAAAAATTAATTCTTACTTCCAACAAACTAAATCACAACAGGCGGTAAACCTTCAAAATAACATTATATCAACTAACCCTCATAACAATAATAATAATAGTAATAGCACTAGTGTAAGCAATAACGCTGGGAACGACACCCCCGTAACCATAATCCTACAGCTACCATCCAGACTTCTACACAACATAATAACCGGCAGACTAACACCCAGAATAATTGTAACTGTAGATCTAATAGAACCTACCCTTTAGATAAAAAATGATTAATCAAGGATATCATATACTCATGCACCGTCACAACTAGCAACTCACCTGAAACCTATATAGGCTCTACTTCAAACTGCTTCAAAACCAGATACAATTCGCACCTCAACTCTTTCAAAAAACACAGTCTAGCCAACTCCACTTCACTATCTAGCTACATACACTATCTAAAAACTAAAAATAGATGTTATACACTTAAATGGGAAGTGATAGGTAAGGCGACATCGTACAAACCACCTAATAAATTTTGTAACCTCTGTCTACTAGAGACCCATACTATTATCTTCTCAAACCATAACCTCCTTAATAAAAATCAGAAGTGTTCACGTCATGCCAGCACCGCTTCCGAACTCCTTCCAAAACTTTAAACCCAATATATAGCAACGTCAGACTTGAACCCATCACCACTTCTAGCAACACACCTCAAGGGCACACCTTACACCACAACTCCACACTCAATGATCCACCCTATCTTAACACAATTAGTGACATCTATCTAGAACCTTTTACCCTAGAAATATCCCCATGTACATCTACTTTTAGTATAATTGCCTTCAATTACTTAGACTACATTATACCACTATATAATTAAATGTAAAATTTAAACACTGAATTGTTCGTGCTATTGTTGTTCTGTGTATGGAGTGCCATCATTGGATAAATAGAAGAAGAATTTATTAACATAAAAGAGCTATATAACCTATATGTTGAGTACAATGAATTATGTACAAGTGGTATATGATTTATACATATATGTATTACTTGATGGACAGATTAATGACATTGTAAGTGAGCATTGCTCTCTGGTCTACCCTAGAGATATTTAACTTTGCCATGCAATCAGACATGCGCTGACCCAGAGCTTACCAGGGGTTGTATATATACGTGGTTCTAATAAAACCCTGCCAGGTTCTGTGGGTAGACTACATTTACAAAGATCAATGATTTGGAGATCTGACTCTTCATATGGAATATTCAGTGGTGGCACTCTATGATAGAGGGTAATCATCCTAATATGGATACCTTTAGTACTTCTTGATAGAGTAGACTGTAATTTAAAGATAGGATACTTAAATTTAGAAACTGTTTATAACCATATATGTAAGGGACTCAATTGGGATATCGTTTAATGTACATTGGAATAATACATTTAGTTATAGAAATCAGCTAGTTACCTCCCCTCACGCATTAACTCCCCTTAATTACACACATACTTCCGGAAAATAAAACGATGTAAATTCTCGCAACAAAAACAACCCACTCTATAAAATTGGATTAAAGAACAACATGCTGTAATAATCTAACCTAATACATCATGCTTCCAATACTGAATCATCGTTAATTATGTGAAGGACATAAAATCTATATATTACGTTTCCTGGATTGTGAAAATGGTAGTGTATACAAAAACCATAACATTATTTTGCTTCCCATTTTTAATATTTCTCTGCACACAAGCTTCTTTATCATACATACAAGATACTTTACCAATACAACCCCCATAATACTCTTGATTACCCGCTTAAAGTGCTTGTATTTCATATAACACATTGCCGCACATTAATTTTATATAAATAAGACACACGTATATGCCCCAAATGTAACTATTGCATACACTAACTACTTCAAACTATCCTCTTGCATTATCTTTGTAAACTCCGATGTTGTATTTTAACTTTAATTTTGTTTTAATTTTCTTTTAATATGATTTTAATTGTTAGAATGTAAATTGCCATGCTAAAATATAATAATGGATGTCACACCACTGTGCATCGATATATACATATGTTTCTGGATGTCTCTTGTGTTGGAAAGGAGGTCATGTATGTAAACAATCATTGAAAAATTGCTCTGAAGACTCCAAGCCTCGGTTTGGACGAAACAATTGTAAGCTAATAAATGGTTTGAACGGAACTTTGATTCATGTGATTTCTCTCTCTCTCTCTCTCTCTCTCTCTCTCTCTCTCTCTCTCTCTCTCTCTCTCTCTCTCTCTCTCTCTTTATATATATATATATATATATATATACAATATGTTGAAAAGGAAACCCACCAGAGAGAGATATACAGTGCGCTATCAATAAAACAGGGAAAAAAACTACCAGTGTATGGAATCTATAACCTATGAAAGGCAGACTAAAGAGCTCAAAATTTCTCCTCCTTTTAGCAGGGAATAGCGGGGGCCTATGGCTCCGTTAATTTATCGTGATATTTCGCTCCTTATAACAGTCTTTCCTATCTCTCTGTTTGGTTGAGCACACTTCTCTGAGTGGCTTTGGGCTGCCCTTACTAGCAGTTCGTCCCTCATAGGCCACTGGTTAATTGCCCTTAAAGACGCTGTGACTTCTCTCTCCCACGTGTAGATGGACAGTCACTTTTAACATTCTGTTAGTGTTGTCTGAAATGTATGGCCTTACACACGGTGATGAACCGAGGTTAATCCATTTCTTTCAACAAATTGCTGGTGAAACATATCTTTGGATTAGTATCTTTGGATTTGTACGTGTGTTATATAGTTATAAAGGTATTTATTTACGCTTTAATTTATATTTTTAATTATCGTGTCTATAGTCTGCCTTTCATAGGTTATAGATTCCATACACTGGTGGGTTTTTTGTTTTTTTCAGTTTTATTGATAGCGCACTGTATATGTCTCTCTAGTGTGTTACCTTTTCAACATATTGTATTTTAAAGAGCTCAGGATATCTCCTCCTCTTTGAGCACATTATTTACAGGGAATAGCGAGGGCCTATGGCTCCGTTAATTTATCGTGATATATATATATATATATATATATATATATATGATAAACGTTGATTGCCAAATAAATTAACTATCGAGATATAAAATATACAGAAGCGAAACCAACCAAACAGTGAGTGTGTTCTGTTATTATTTCTGGCAATATTATTACGACAATATGACCCTCCCCAAGTGTAACAATATATATATATATATATATATATATATATATATATATATATATATATATATATATATACAATTGATATTAAATAAATGGAAACTATATTTATAAAACCATATTTATTCTATTATATATATTTCAAAGTTACAACAAATTTTGATACGCTATCATCAGATAAAATACAAAATGTTTTATAATTATTTGACATGACCAAGGATGATATACCTTAATGGTTCAAGTTATCCCTGGAAAGTGAAGGGAAGAGAGGAGAAAAAGTCAGATATTTAACATTATTAATATGATTATGCAAATTATGTGTATATTAAAGGGCTGAAAAAAACGTTATTTTAGACGCTATGGAAAATTAAAATACTTGTGATGAAAATTAAAATACTTGTGATGGAAAATTAAAATACTTGTGGGTATGGTGTGGTGTGCAGTGGCCGGAAGCTGGGGAGTGCTCGACCGGAAGAGTGCTTGACCGGAACGGTGCTTGGCCGGAAGGGCCAGCAGATTGGTCTCTCTCTAGTGGTGACCAGGAACGGTGTGGACGCAAGTTTTGCATCTCCCGGGTGTTAATGAGTTGGACGCACGTGTAAGAGGAGAAACCAGCCATGGGATTTAGCGGCGCCTATGAAAAGCGGTAAGTGAGATAGCTTTTTTCTAACCACAAGCTATTTCGGCACTGGAAACTGAGATCTGATTGATAAAAAAAAAAAAAAAAAATTCTCGAAAACAAAGCTACTGGAAAAACAGAGAAGAGTCTGTTTTTTTTTTATTACATACCGCAACACAAATTAGGATATGACGACGAGACTACCAACGAGCGAAGCGATTAGGGCATTTATCGCTGAAGGCGATGTTGACGCCTGGCTGCGAAAAGTCCGGCTGGTCTCAAGCTTACATAAGATAGAAGATGTGGCTGGCCTCATGGCACTTTAGCTCGAGGGGGACGCGTTGGTACTCTTCCTTGAGTTGGATGAACACAGCCAAAGGGATGCGCAAAAGAGTGAGAAGCGCATGATGGAAGCGTTCGCAGAGGGACCGTTAGCCGCTTTTGCTAAGTTGGCAAGAATTAGATGGAACGGTGAACGTGTTGACATTTTCGCAGCGGAAATACGGCGATTGGCCATGTTGGCTGGATATCAGGTGGAATGCGAACGCACGGTGCGGTTGGCGTTCATAAATGGATTTCCAGACGACATAGCGGTGAAACTGCAGCAAGTCCCGGGTTACAAAGAAATGGAGATGCGTTCACTGGTGGAGCAAGCCCGTATCATAGCAGAATATGCCAAGAAGAGTGTCGCGGCGACAGCAACTACAGAGGCTCAAGACAGCTGGCAGCGAAATGGTGAAAGGGAGCCAACCACGGCACGCGGTCGCCCGCGAACGTTTAGAGGTCGCTGTTTTAGGTGCCAGGGCCCGCACATGGCGAGAGACTGTAGAGAGTCAAGGCCGGAAATAATATGCTACCGCTGTAAGCAACCAGGCCACATCGCTACTAACTGCGACCAGGGAAACGATCCAAGGGGAACTACTGCGCCGGTTGTTGCCCCTTACGAGTAGAGGCGCTGCCCGTGGTAGAAGTCTTCGTGAAGGGAAAGCCACAGCGAGCTCTCGTGGACACGGGCTGTACGACGACACTGGTGATCGCGGTGGTGACACAGAGGTGGAGAGGGGAGAGCAGCGTAAGGGCAGTCGACGGTAGGAAAATTGAATGCCGAGGTCGCAGCGAGGTGGAGATGGCGGCACGGGGAAGGGAAATAAGGCTTTCTGCCATCGTAGTTGACAACATGGTGGATGGGATCGCCGTGGTTATGGGCATGGACGCAATTGGCCGTCTAGGAGGCGTCACAGTGAACAACGTCGGTGTATCGTTTGGCGGCGCTGCATCGGTATGCGCTGTGAGTACGCGATAGGAGAACCAGAAGGCCCGCGAGGAGAAATACCCCGCTTACACTGTGCAGGACAAAGACTTCAAGCCCGTGTTCGATGGGCAGCGATGGGTTGTTGAGTGGTACTGGAAGGGAGAACCACCAACACTGAAGACCAAAGCGGGCTGCTATCAACACACATTTAAGGGAGAGATTAGGAGCGAGTTCGTGCGAGAGGTAGAGCGATGGATTGAGGAGGGCATACTGCTTCCCTGGAAAAAAGGAGGTGAAGTGCGGAGTATTGCCGTTAATGGCGGTGGCGCAACCCACCCACGAAGAACAACGTGAGGCCGGTACTGGACTTTCGGGAGCTTAACGAGCACGTGTCATGCCACACGGGTGGCGAGGTCACGGATGTCTGTGGGGAAACCCTGCATGAGTAGAGACGCATGACGGGGGGTTCAACAATCGTAGTTCTAAAGTCGGCATACTTGCAATTGCATATAGATGAGAAGCTCAGGCAGTATCAGCTGGTCGGGTATAAGGGCCGGACATATTGCCTGACCAGGCTCGGTTTCGGGCTGAGCTCCGCACCGAAGATCATGGCGGCGATCCTCAAGACCATTCTGGGAAAGGCCGACAAGATGAAGAGGGCCACTAACTCCTACATTGACGACATCCTAGTGGACGAGTCTGTAGTGCCGGCGACGGAGGTCACGAGCCATTTACAGGGCTATGGACTGGCTGCGACGCCGTCAGAAGCGTTGGAGAGAGGAGCCGCGCTGGGACTTAGGCTACGGCGAGACAGGACGGGCGTCTTGGTATTCCAGAGGAGAAATGAAGTTCCAGAACTGGGCCCAAGTATGAGTAGGCGGGAGCTTTTCTCGGTGTGTTGAAAGTTGGTGGGTCACTATCCGATTGCTGTGTGGCTCCGGACGGCATGCAGCTATGTCAAGAGACGAGCGGGAGGGGTGTCTTGGAGCGACAGAGTGGGAGAGAGGACGGTGGCCATGATGCAGGAGATCGTGGAGAGGGTGAAGGCCGACGACCCAGTGCGGGGACGCTGGTATGTTCCCAAATCGCAGAGCGGACCGTATGGTGCGATGCCAGCAGCATAGCGCTGGGTGTCACGTTGGAGATAGGAGGTGTTGAGGTCGAGGATGCAGCCTGGCTTAGGAAGAAGGACGACTGCAACCACATCAATGTGGCCGAACTGGACGCGGTGTTGAGAGGGGTGAACCTCGCCCTGAGGTGGGGACTGCGCACCATCGAGATACGCACCGATCGGCTACTGTACTCGGATGGGTGAGATCAGTGCTCACCAGTGAGAAGAGAATGAGAACTAGAGGGGCGGTGGAGATGCTGATAAAGCGCCGCCTGGGAACTTTAGGAGAGCTGGCCATCGAGTTCGAGCTGAGGCTGAGCATAGTTTTCGTGCCCTCAGGGAAAAATAGGGCGGACGTCTTAACCAGGGTGAAGAAAGCCTGGATGGAAGCGCCACAGGTGGTAGAAGAGGAGATAGCTGCCGTGTGTCGGCTGACCGAGTCGGATCTGAAAGGATTGCATGACATGCACCCCATGGGAGTGGATAGGACCCTGTTCCTAGCCAGGAGAATCGCTCGGACGTTAACAGACACAGTGTTCAAGGGTGGTTAGAGGCTGCGTCCGATGTCAGTCCATTGATCCCGCCCCGAGTGTGCAAGAAACGGGAAGCCTCCCGGTGGATCGCCACTGGAAGCGATTGGCGGTGGATGTAACGCACTACCGACAGGGAACGTACCTCTCGATGGTCGACTGTGGACGAGGACGGATGGCGATATGGAGGGAGATGAAGACTGGAACGACCGAGGAAATCATGCGGACGTTGAGAGAGGTGTTCTTGGAGCGGGGCCCTGTGGACGAACTGCTGATAGACAACAGCGAAGCGTTCCGCTCGGAGGCGCTGTGGGAGATGATCGATGGATGGAAGGTGGACCGTTTCTTCAGAGCAGCGCACAGGCCGAGCGGGAATGGAATTGTGGAGCGACACCACCGGACGATCAAGGCAATGGCGGAGCGGGGCAATATCTCACCAATGGAGTGAGTGTTCTGGTACAGCATGTCCCCTCGGATGGGACAGGTTGAGGAATCGGTGCCACACAGAGCAGTATTGAGATACGAGTGGCGGCACCCGCCACACCACCACAACTGCCAGTGGGGAGAGAGAATGCATTCCTGCAGGTGGGCGAAGAAGTCTGGGTTAAGCCCCGAGATGCACGTTGCACATCTCAATGGCGAAGGGGAACGGTGACGGCCGTAAATTCCCAGAACAATGTGTCCGTGGACGGAGTACCACGTCATGTCCTGGATGTCCGTAGAATCCCTGTGTCAACGAACTCCGAGGAAGAGGAAACGCAAAGTGCCGCCCCAACACTGCGGAGATCGCAAAGAAGTCGCAAACCACCAACCTGGACAGCAGACTTTCATATGAAGAAGGACAAGGGGGAAATTGATCCTTGAGATCAGGGGGGAGTGTTGGTATGGTGTGGTGTGCGGTGGCCGGGAGCTAGGGAGTGCGCGACCGGAAACGGATGACCGGAACGGTGCTTGGCCGGAAGGGTGCTCGACCGGAAGGGCCAGGAACGGTGTGGGCGCGAGTTTGGCAGCTCCGGGGTGTTAATGAGTTGGACGCACGTGGAAGAAGCCATAGGATTTAGCGGAGCCTATGAAAAGCGGTAAGTGAGATAGCTTTTTCTAACCGCAGAGGGAAGAAGAGAAAGAGAAAGAGAAAAAAAAAGAGAAAAGAATAACGTTAATGTGGGGGAAAAGATTTCTGTTACCAATATTATGAGTTATAAAATTATATGAAGAATTATGTTTGTAAGTATTTTTATCTTATTACATTATGATAAGTGATATGTAAATAAATATCTCTATGTATATTAGTAATTTGCGTATGCATTGATTGTTTATCTAATCAAATATGAGTTACGAAGGATATTGAAAATTTTATTTTCAAGTTGTGAGATTAGAATAATTTGTGGATTCAAACATTTTTGGGGGATTCAAAAATGTTCAACATTGAGAATGTTTTCAGGATATCGTTAATTTAACGAAGCTATATAAATTATCAAACTAAAATTGATAAAGAAGAAATAAAAAGGAAAAGGAAGACCACTTGAACGTTAATTTAGAGAGAATATATTCAGACATTTATCTATATTTATATGGAGAATTATTTATCTTATTATAATAATATATAAATATCTATATATGTATTTTAATAATAACGTATGTGTTTCTTTTAAAGGATAGTTTGTTTATAATATGAGTTACGAGGGATGTAAATAAGTAAAATAAATAGGCATTTGTTCCTAATATAGTTTCTAGAGATTATGATTGTATGTATATAAATAGGTAGTTACAATTTATAATGTTAAATAGGTAGTTGCAATTTATAATGTTAAATTAACGGAGTTATGTATAAAAACTTTTTATGATTGAAAGAATGAAAGATAACTCCAATCTTTTTTATTAATCGCTAGTGTGGGATTAATTATTTATTCTAAAGAATATGAATAATTAAATACCATCCTGAATAGGATATATTTTACTTAAAACAGTTAATGGTTATTAATCTACATTTACAAATTAGCTTTAGAGGGTGTTATTAGAAAAATAAAGCTTTAGAGGGTGTCATTAGAAGAATAAAAAATAAAAAAAAAGAATTAAAGAATTTAAAAGAATTAAAATTAAAATTAGAATTATATAGAAGTACATAATGTAAAAGTACATAAATAGATCATCACCGTTTTACGTCCGGTCTTCCATGCTAGCATGGGTTAGACGTGTTGTCCTGTTGTGGGCAGTGTCTGGTCGGCTGACCATGCCTTGCTCATACAGGAACTGAATTTGGCTTGATTTCTACAGCGGGATGCCCTTCCTAAAACCAACCTCATTTACAGTGAGTGCTGGGTGCTTTTTCCGTGGCGCCTACACGTCCACTTTACAGTGTGTGGCTGGGTGCTTTTTTGCCGTGGCACCTTCACGACCACTTTGCAGTGGAAGGGTGTGGGGACATATTATCTATATGCTTCAGCTTGTAACCATGGGAGGTCGGGTACTCTGTATTACTGCGTGACGCCAGAGGTCACGGTCGCGTGTCATCGCCTTTGAGAGGTGTAATTGGATAAGGTTGGCTTTTATCACTTCATCCCAGGTCTTCTTGGGTCTCCCCACTCCGCGGTTTCCATTGACTTCTAGTGCTCTGCACCTTCTTATGCAGCTGTCATCCTTCATATGCATCACGTGTCCATACCAACGCAACCGCCTCTCCTGCACACATCATTTGATTCCTCTTATGCTCAGTCTCTCTCTCAATTCATTTATGCTTTGCCGTTCGCGTATATTACTATTACACATCCATCGGAGCATGCAGGCTTCGTTTCTTTCTAATCTACGTAAATCTTCCACCTACAGCGCCCAGGTCTCACTACCATGTAACATTGCTGTTCGGATACACGCATCATACAGTCTGCCTTTCATTTTGCAGCTAGCAGTGGCAGTAGTTCCCTGAATTTCTTCCATCCCGTTCTTACCCTAGTTATTGTACTTTCTGAACACCCACCTCCGCTGCTAATTCGGTCACCTAGGTAGCAGAAGCTCTCCACTGTTTCTACAGAGCCCTCCCAGGGATTGGTGGTACTTGTTTCCTGTGGCTGTTTGCTGCTTGCTGTCCCAGCACAGCAGCTACATGTGAAGCCTACATTCTTAATTAAACTTCCTGAGATCCCGCTACATCTCTTGTGTACCCATTGTTTGCAGTCCCTGCTTCCAAGTTTGGAATTTCTTATATAAATACATATCTATACATACACACATATATATATATTATAAGAAATTTTGAAGATATTATGATTTAGAGATATTAATATATTAAAGTATTAAAAATATAAAATGTTAGAGTAGATAAGATCATTTTGGAGATTAATAGGAATATTATATGTATATTATAATTTACATATAGTTCTGAATGTAGAATTTTGGCGATGTTTGCAACAGCTAAATAATTCTGTTCTAATATTAATAGAGTTTTTACAATTAATTATATAAAAAATGTCTTCAATACATAATTTACAGAATCTGAATAACGCTGTGTTTTGGTAAGCAGCTGCTTTCTGTTCTTTCTCTTCTTTCTCTTCTTTCCTTATCACAAATATTCAAATATTCCATAGCGTCTAAAATAACGTTTTTTTCAGTCCTTATTTAATATACGCATCATTTGCATAATCATATTAATAATGTTAAATATCTGACTTTTCCCCTCTCTTCCCTTCACTTTCCAGGGATAACTTGAACCGTTAAGGTATATCCTGCTTGGTCATGTCAAATATTTATAAAAAATTTTGTATTTTATCTGATGATAGCGTATCAAAATTCTTGGTACCCTTGAAATATATATAATAGAATAAATATGGTTTCATAAATATAGTTTCCATTTATTTAATATCAATTGAATACTTACCCCAGAAACTGTCGAGTGCTTTGAATCAGTTGTAAACAACTATATTTGTTGGATTTCCAACAAATTAAATATCTCTTATACATATATATATATATATATATATATATATATATATATATATATATATATATACATATATATATATATATATATATATATATATATATATATATATATATATTGTAAAAAGTAAATATCAATAACACGGAGAACAGATACGAAAGGTGTTAGGTATTAGGTTCACGCTTGAGAGAGAGAAAGAGAGTGATATATATATATATATATATATATATATATATATATATATATATATATATAGAGAGAGAGAGAGAGAGAGAGAGAGAGAGAGAGAGAGCTGATAAAAATTAGCGCTACCTCTAATTCAAATGGCATATTCTCTCACAAACTCTGTCACTGGAACTCCTCAAAACACTACGAGAGCTACTTCAACGTTCGAACAACATAAGTATCTATCTTTGGAACATTCAGAGTTCCGACACAATTATCTGAACAATTCTTAGTCAATGCAACCGCACTATACTCGAATGAACGAATGCACACATTGATGTGTTCAAGAAGATCTATATACGTTTAGATATTTGTGAAACATAAATTTAGAATTAATATGAAGAACTTATGAGGTTTATTGATAATCGAATTTCCTATTTGTGGATTGGCTTTCTAATACAATACACCAGTGTGAAATATCAAACTCATCCCGATATATTGTACACAAAAACACAGACACAGGCACACACACAAACACAGACACACACACACATATACACACACACACACACACACATGCACATACATATATAGTGGTAAAAACACGGGAGATTAGATCCGAATTTCGTAGACAACTCAGTAAAAAGGACAAGTTAGGTATAAATTTAGTTCCACAACAAAATATCAAACCATATTCGAGGACGCGTGATTCACCCGAAGGACTTTTCAGCTCATGCATAGTTATAGTAAGAACGGAAGTATATATGAGCTGGTTAGATTCTCCGTGTAACAATTTCTAATCTAACCAAAGCTTCGATATTTTATGTGTGTATAATAAATGATATATATACACGATATGTATGTAAGCATGCGAAAGCTACACGTAACACTACAAAACAAAAGTACAGTATAATGGAGAGTGATATTAGGTTGGTGCTTGATATAGTAGGCAACGTGTATTAAAGATTCAGACGAAATGAGAAATAAAATATGAAATAGACGATAATGAATTGAGGAAGAAGCAGTGAAATATTTTTCTGGAGAGAAACCATCTGTGTGTTCAGTCTGGTATTTTGGGGAAATGGTGGTCAGAGGGTATCTTAGATATTAGAGCTATTTTGAAATGGATATATTCCATCCGTGTGGACAGTGTGTGTATTGGTTTGTTTGTTTGTCTGTGCAAAGCTGTGAGTGGATGTACGTCAGACCATTGGAGGGCTGGCTGCTGTTGATAGTATAGAGTGTGAGTGTGAGCTAACTAATGCAGGGAGGTATACCTATGTATATGAAATGTTGTGTGCACACGCGTACACATAGCGTAAGTACAAACTTTCGCAAGAGGTTGCAGAGAAAGAAAACGGTGGAAAAAAAAATCTTAGTCCTGTCTTAGGTTGTGGGTATGTCCGTAAAAAAGAAAAACAACTACGGAGCTTCTGGTACGACGATATACCGGTACAATTGCAAACGGCTGAAATACGAAATGCAGCCCTCTGTATGCGTGGTGGCAGATAGCGCCGGGAAATGGAGTAGAGTCGGAGTAAATGTTAGAAATCATTAAACACTAACAGCGCCCCTGTTCCAGCACATGAATACAGCCACGCGCGTAGGAAATATATCACACAAGCAACCTGAAGCAAACGCCTTAGAATTTGGTAGGTCAATGGTGTGTGATGAATGAGGACGTGTATACACGTACGCATATAAACACGTGCCTGCATCTAAATGTATAGGTTGACTGGAAGTGGTGTTAGAGTGATCGTGCATGAAAATGAATGCATATATGACGAAACTGTAAGTGTGTGTATGTAGGTTGTCTGCATAGGAAGCTAAATCTTATTCGAGGTGAGACCGATGTCCAATAATGTAGCTATGTGTTAGTTAGAGGCGTCATTTGCGGAGTATGTGTGTGTAGTGTGTAGCTGTGTGTTCGGTGGTATATACGGAAGTAAGTGTGTGTATTGGCGTAGTGGTTGGAATCCGTGTGTGTGTGTGTGTGAGCAAGGATAAAGTGAGGTTATACAGACTGTAGATGGCTGTTGAGGTAATTTGGGAAAAGTAGTTCAACGGCGGACAATAAGATTTGTTCGGTCCTGATGCGAGTGGTGAGGGGTCCTCAGGGTGAAATGGGACGAGAGACATGAAGGAGTTGATCAGAGTAAGTGTAGGAATGGAAGTGAGGGGTGAGGGGTATGTTTAAGTCGTATACCCCTCTCGTTTTCTATGAATCTGATCACTAAACGGCGGCCTTTTTGTCCGATGAACAAAAACCCGCAAAAGGAATACCATACAGCGTAGACAAGTTTGGTGGAGGTGTAGTTGCAGGAGTGACTGATTTGAAAGGAATGATGTGTACTTGTGAGGGTGCTGAAATTGGTTATGAAGAGACACGTATAATAGCGGAGGTGAGGGCATGGACGGAAACGGGGTGGAGTCCAAAGGAATAAAAGCAAGGAGCTTGCATATTGAAGAACCGCGCGGAGATTATAGGCGTGATTAAAGCCGGTGATAGGTTGGTTTGGAAAGGGAACGGAAGTTAACTGTGTCAGAAACGAGGTGTAACGATAAGTGGATGGATGTAACTGTTGGTATGGTGGTTTCGATGTAAAGAAAAATACCAGGATTGTGTTGTTACAAAGTTTATTTTATTATAACAATATTCAATTTGAATATTGAATGATAAAATCAATAACACAAAATATTCATACAATAATTTGGTTGCTCTTCGAGCCACGTAAATTCAAGTATCACAGAATACGATTATAATATAATTTGTACTGTATCAGAAAGATACAATATGTATAAACAGAAATGGTGCGTGTAAAAATACAAACAGTGTGAACTCACTATGAATGCGTGTGTGCGTATCAGTATATTTGCTTGTTTGTATTGCAGTAGGAGTCAGCAATCAGCCAGGAAGGTGAGAATAAGGGACAGACTGGTTTTTTGTGACGAGAGCTTGTAAATACGACTTGTCTTGTCTGTATATCACTCCTTTTCTGTCGGGGCGTAAACAACCCCTGTATTTATAAGAGTTGAAGCTAGAAGGATATCCTCTGAACTTTGGTTAGTCTCCCAAGGGATTAGTTTGCCAAGCGTAAACAAGTCAGAAAGATGGATATATCCTCTGACCTATTTTCTGTCAGGCGTAAATACCTCTGACCTGTGTTTAGCCTCTCCCAAGGGGTTAGTCTCTTGAGCGTAAAAAAATTACCTCTGCTTGTCCCAGAGGCGGGAAAGCTCAGATTCGGTTTCGAATCTTCGCCGCCGTTATAGAGGTTTCAACAGCAAAGAAAGCGAAGAGGGGCAGTGTGTGTGCGTGTTTGTGTGTGTATGCGCTTGTGTGTGTTAGTGTATGTGTGTGTGTTTGTTTCCTTGTGTGTTTGTGTGAATGGAAGAATGTATACATACAGAATAATGTGTGTCATGGCGGGTCCTTGATTTTACGTTACTATATCCATATGGTAGAATTACTAGTGCTACCCTCATCGGCACCATTTATATTTATGTAGCCACAACAAAGCTAGCAGTAAACAATATAAGAGAAGTGGAATGGTGTAAGGGAGAGAATTATGAACACACGTTGTTAGTGATCCATGGGGTTCTGATGATGATAATTTGATTCTATCACTTCAAATTCTTTTATGTTGCTTTCCTCATTTGACATCATCTTAATATATCTCCATTTATTTCATATTTAATATTTATTGAAATATGTATATTCATTTTGTTACACATCCTCATAAGCACACATAGATGCATATATCCATACATTTATTTATTTAATCATCTATTCTAATACTTCCAACTAAGTGGTTTTATTTTGCTTTGGCATTATCTGTCTATCGTTCATATTTTTGCTCTTATATTTTCTATCTTACCTCAAATTATTTAAAATCTGTCTTTATCAGGTCCTTCATTAAAAAGCTGTCACTTTTCATCTTAAACAACTTTCTAATCCAGGCTTCGGTTTTACATGTCACTCGCATTATAGAATACTATAGACACACTTACGTATTCGATATACTTGTATAATACTACGAAACAATCCATATTTTACCGTTTCCTTCGCTCATGTTATAATTACATGCTATAATCAGTTATATATATATATATATATATATATATATATATATATATATATATATATATATATATATATAATCATTGTAAGCGTTACATATTTTAAAAACTAAATATTTATACCACACATCTTTTTATCATTCCGAAGCCACTTAATATTATAGGGATTCTGTTTTCAATCCACACATCTTAGTTGAGCGTAAAAACCTTATCATTAGACACCAGTTTGAAGGTATCAATTAAGGCAGCTAATATCACAAATATTTATCTCAGAAAATAAATTCATTCTCATTTATAAACACATATATACACCAGGTCCGAACACATAAACTCCCATAAATTACTAGCTCCATCTCTCCAACTCTTCCCGTCTATCAATATTATGAGCAAATAGGGGCCCACACGCTGACCGCCCTGCGGCCCCGGCAGACTGGCTGCCCAGCGGCCCCGGCGGACAGAATAGAGAAGTCGTTTCCCCGGAGCAAGGTGAGAAGAAACGCTCTAGAAGAGCCATTCCAGCTCGCGATGCCGATGGACATTAATTTCAAATTTCCAAAATTCACAAATTCTTAACCTTTTAAACGAGTAACAATTTATTTCCTTTGCAATAGTAACAGGAACATTCTATTCAATGGTTCCCATTTCAATATACCAATCAGCTACCTAGACAGACGTATTTGTACAACAAATAAAACAAATTCATAATTGTTTCTCCTAAACTTTCAGACTGCATAAATACGTTCTTATTTACTATTCACATGCCACTTCAGGGGCGGTGGAAGCATTTATGAATTGTGGGAGGCCAAATCTGGACAATCTAGTTGTAGTGATTAGTTTAGCTCTATGCCCTCTAAAATTGTCAGAAAACTTCGATAAGCGATAAAAATAACATGTACATAAATTGCAGTGCATATCCACAATTCCACCGCCACTGTATATATATATATAATAAAAGAAAATTATGCTCTTTTTCCTTTCCTAAGGGTTAATATATCGAGCTTCTCATTTAGTAAGAAACTGGTATTATACCCAATTTATTCATCTCCTATATATATATATATATATATATATATATATATATATATATATATATATATATATATATATATATATATATATATATATACATTCATTTATTATGGCTATTGGTGAGCTTTGTTACTCTAATTATTCCCCTGCGCAGTCACGGGATAACCAGACTTGCCTGGTGAGTACGCAGGTCAAACTCCAAAGTAACAAGGCTTAGTCATAATAAATGAATATTTAAACTCTATTTTGGTATGGAGTTTTCATTCTTACGTCCACCAATAATTCACGTACCCCCCCCCCCCGCGCTTAATAATTTGTCAGATCCACCCACTGGTTTTGCTTGCACCCATACACCCACCCACTTATTACATTTTTCTAATCTATCTCCGGCGAAATGTTATTGTAAGTGATTCATATTGATAGAGCAGCTGGAGAATCTAATGATAATTTTATTTCACATTAAAAAAACATTATATATGACAAACAAAGAACATTACAAGAAATCTCATATTTACAAATGTACACTATACAATTACTGATTTCTCAAGCCCCCACCCCGCAATATGCCTCCTCATATTATTTGGGACCCGATAGTAATACCAAACTCTCCTCCTCTCTATCACATGAAACTCTCTTTTAATCTCCCTCTCTGTATCTCCTAAAACCAAACTCCACCCCACTTTATATCTACCACGACAAGGCCTCTCATATCCGACTCTCTATATCCAAGGCTAATACACTCTCTAACTCTTTATAAATATCTACACATATCTCTCCCATCCCCCTTGTGTATCAATCAGCCCTAAACTCTCACCCTCTGTATATCTACTACACGGCACTCTCCCATTATCACTCTCTGTATAGCTACAACCACCAAATTCTCCCCCTCTCTATGTCTACTACATGGTACTCACTTCCAATGCCTCTCTCTAAATGAACTGATACCAACTCTCCCCCTCTCTATATCTAGTATACGGAACTCACTTCCAATACTCCTCTCTATATTAATTAACACTAAACTCTCACCCTCTCTATCTACTATAAGGAACTCTCTTCCAATCCTCCTCTCTATATCAATTACCACTTGATATAGACGTGAATTACTTATTACTTCGCTCC
Source organism: Eledone cirrhosa (assembly GCA_964016885.1). Taxonomy (NCBI): domain Eukaryota; kingdom Metazoa; phylum Mollusca; class Cephalopoda; order Octopoda; family Eledonidae; genus Eledone; species Eledone cirrhosa. The sequence continues at coordinate 19,540,904 of OZ024743.1, read as the reverse complement.
GGACTTTTACGGATTATTGTAAAAAAAACTGTGAGTTCATTGCTAAATTTAATAGCATTGTTTAGTTTAACTCCTTGCCTGGGACTTCAGACGTTGAGTCAACTAATTTTCGCCCCTTTCTGGGGCGAAATTTTCATTTTCATCTCAAAACTGTGTAGATTTGGTAGTCAGCAATGGATGCCATTTCCACCTCGCACACTGTTGTGAGTGCCACGCCCACTAAGAAAAGTGGTGGAGGGAAGGTAGGAGTACAAAGCTTTCAGCCTTCCCCCCTCGCATTATGGAAAAACGTTGAAAATATTGAAACCACGAAACCAAACCCGGTAAATAATACCAGCACCAACAACAAGAACAATGACAATAACACCACAACCAACAACTGCAACAATAGCAACACCAAGGAAAACATGAACAATATTACCAACAGTGACAACAACAACAGCAACAAAAAAGACAACAAGACCAAAACAACATTTGCACAGACTGTAAAAAAAACGAACTATACACGCTAATAGACATAACAAATGCTAAACAACTATTACAAGACGCAAAACAATTCGTGACTTTTGGCGAAAACGGTGCTTTTACCATCAATTCTCCACAGGAATTACGTAGAGAGGCTGTCCTGAAAACTGTGGTTTTCAGGACAATATCGAACGAAACAAGAAAACCAGCTCAATTATCACAAAATGAAATTGAGCTGGTTCTAAAAGATGCAATGAAGGACATAACCTTCATACAAAAAGGTAAACTGTTTGGTAGCATTTCGGTGCTAATGAACAACCAGTCAACAGCACAAAAGTAGTCGGTATTACCCATTGTGTCCCCCCGTTTCACCTTTTTCCCCACATACAGGGGAAAAAGGACACAAAGAATAAAAATAATGATATCACACCAAATGTAAATATTTGGTGGATACTATGTGGAATCATTGACTTTGATCAAGACAAGATAATTTAAATAGGAAAGTCCTCCGGAGGTGTATTTGGTGGGACCACCGTAGAAGTTCTGGTGCAAATGAGCCCAGAACGAATAGCGAATATCCCACAACGCGTGCCTCTGGACGGGCTAAATTATATAAACATTTCAGTGGAGGGAAGGCGGCCGTCATGTTACCACTGCTTAAGCAGGGGTCACCTGAATGCTGCCTACCCTCAATTAACGAGTCCCCCCAAAAAGGCACTTCTGCCAACCTCGAACACAACAACACAACCACCACCACCACCACCACCACCACAACCATCACCACCACCACAACAACAACAACCACAACAACACGGAAAAATAACAACACAAGACACTGTTCCACCCAACCCCTTCCCACCTAAAACAAATACAAAAGCAACCACAACAAAACCCCAAAATATACCCCTCCCCAACAACACGGAAGAGGACTCCGTATCAACGTCACCCAGTGACGACGAGGGAGAACCCTTTCAACAGGTGGAAAGGAAAAAAAAAGGCACCACATTAACAAAAATGCTACAAACACACAACCACCAGCACAAACAGAACAAACATCCCAAACAAAAAAACCCACCCCTCGCCAAAACATAACACATACTACAAAACGCAAACACGCACAAGAACAACAAACAAAAACAAACACAACAAAACAAAAACTCTATACATACATTAACAAGAACAATAAAATGTTGATTGAAACCAATAGAAAATAACCCTTCGGTGGAAACCGAAGGGATCACTTTCACCTACGCAGCGAGCAAACCGCACCTAATGATGATTAGGGTCCCAACGGAAACCTATGTAACTTTGAAAAAGAACCATCCAATGCATGTGGGGACCAATTGCACCAAACCACTTAACCACGTCCTATTGAGATGTTTCCCACCCCCACACCAGACACCCACACCCCACCAAACACCCTAATCCCACCACACACTGATGTCCTCACCCCACCACAAACCGCCCCCTACCAAACAACCCTTCCAACACCCCCATGGAAATTGTGCAGCCTGGTCCCCAGGAGACGAAGAGGTAAGTAATTTCCTTTCCTCTTCCTTTTTAACTCTTCAGCACCAACATGGCCAATATAAGAGTTGGATGTGTGAATGTACGCGGCCTGGAGATGTCCTGGAAACAGCGCAAACTCTTAAATGTCCTCAGGTCGCACAGAATGGATGTAATGGTTATTTGCGAGTCCAGGATCAGCAGCGAGCGCCAGCTGGCCCCCATCTTCGGCGACTTTGAGATCTACACATCTCTCTGTCAGCCGTGGGGTTGTAGTTCTGCTGCGAAAATACCTGGGTCTTGCCACACAGAAGGTACACCTGGACCCGAAGGGTCGACTGGTGGTTTTAGACGTCGGCAGTGGTGAAGGTGGAGCTTTCAGGCTGGTGGCAGCGTATGCCCCATCTGGGACACCGCGACTGGACTTCTTCCGACGCCTGGAGAATTTCCTGGGAACGTCTCGCTCCTTGCTTTTAGTGGGGGACTGGAATGGTATCCTGGATGCACGTTGGGTCTAAGTAGGGGCATGTCCCGATAGAGGGGGTGTAACAGCCTCAAACGATTAATCGGCCGATTTGATCTGGCCGGTAGATATCGACTAGATTTTCCGACTGTGTCACTGTGGACGTGGAGTAATCGCAGCGGAACATCTAGGTCGTACCTAGATAGGTTCCTAGTTAGAAATAAGGACAGTGACATATTAAGCTGTCCACGAATGATCATGATTGACTATTCGGATCACAAGTTGGTGACCGGAGTGGTCAACCTTGATAGAACTCATAGACAGGGACCCGGTTACTGGAAGCTAAACTTGTCTTTACCGACAAACAAAGCTGACAATAAGCGGATTAGCATACTAGTTAAGCAGCGTTTGACGGGGGCAATTGTCAACAGCAGGTGGTGGGGCTCTCTCAAGAGAGAAATTAGAATATAATCGATAGGTTTTAGTCGGGAATTAGCATCAGATAGGAATAGATAGAACTGAAAGCGAATTAACAAATAGAGTAGAAGAGGCGATTAGGAGTGGCAACATGGCCCGCGTGCTGGCGTCAAGAACGGCCCTAGACCAGTTCTTTGATGCTAAGCACGAGGGCTGCGTTGTCAGGAGTAAAATACGTGCTCTGGGTAACGAGGGAGCCAAAGTTGTTAGCTGGGCCCGAGTGACAGAGACAAAAAGTGGAAACAAGTCCACAATTCGGTCTTTGAAGGACCAGGATGGACGAGTGATCCTTGAACCTGAGCGGATGAGCGCGGCCTTTCAACGGCGCTTTGCACGACTGTTCGGGAGGCGCGGCGGGCCGGGTGGGGTCATGGATTTCGGTCCATACCCCGACGGTCTGGCGCGGCTCTCGGACGGGGAGGCGAAGTCCTGCGAGAGGCCGATTTCAGCCGCTGAAATAGGGGAAGCGCTGAACCAATGCGGCAAACGCAAATCTCCGGGTCTCGATGGTCTACCATACGAATTTATGTAGCGATGCCGGGCTTGTTCTCCGGTCTCCTCTAGGCGGTCTACTGCAACTGGCAACAGAACGGGAGAATTCCCAGTTCTGTGACCAAGGGCGTAGTCACGCGGGTGTGGAAGGACGAGAACAAGGGGGATGACATAGATAACTTCAGGCCCATAACTCACAGAGTTAAAGATTTTCGCCAAGGTGTTAGCGAAGAGGTTGGCGCTTGTCGTTGGGAACCTGGTGGGAGAAGCGCAGACATGCGCAATCTCGTCCAGGTCCATACACGACAACCTCCACCTCATGCGATACATCGTAGAGAGGGTAGGGAACGAACCCGGCTTTGGTGGGGCCCTGATCAACTTGGATCAATCTGAGGCATTCGATAGGGTTGACCATCGGTACCTGGATGCGGTGCTCGCGGCGGCAGGTTTCGGACCCGTTTTCAGGGGCTGGATTGCTGCAATGCACAGCAGCAACACCTGCTCAAGGGTCAAGGTGAACGGCTACCTCTCGGAGCCGTTCCAAATCACGCGATCCATCCGACAGGGATGCTCTCTCTCCCCCCTCCTGTATGTGCTGGCTCTCGAGCCACTACTGCGGAAGCTGGAGCTGTTGCAGGGCATCCCCTTGGAACCGGGATTGCGGAAAGCGGTGTCGGCCTACGCCGATGACGTGACAGTAATGGTGTCGTGTGCCTCGGAAATCGGGCAGATCGGCACCTTACTGGAGGAATATGAAAGGTTCACAGGAACCAAGCTGAAGCGGGAAAAGTCCGTCGGTTTGCAACTCGGGACGTGGAGGGGCAAAACGATGCCCTCTGACAGCATCGTCGGATGCTGGACGGAGGGCCCGGTGAAGCTGCTCGGGGTCTGGTTCGGACCGGACCTCCAGGTGGAGAAAAACTGGGACGAGGTAACGGGAAAGGTGTTTGCACTCGCCCAGAAGTGGGTCGAGTGCAAACTATCACTGAAAGGTCGAGCGGAGGTGGCGAACGCTTATATAGCGTCCGTCATATACTACCGCTTTACCGTCGTGCCTTGCCCAGAGAAAACACTCGCCAAAATGGAGCGCGCGCTCTTCCGATTTCTTTGGAAGAAGCGGGCTCCTTTGGTGAGAAGATCCATCTGCTGTCAACACCCTTCGAACGGAGGGCTGGGGTTGCCGTGTCTGACGATGCGTAGACACGCATTAAGGCTACGGCACCTCCAGGTATTCCTCACCGGTCTGCCGGTGTGGGCCCTGTTTGTGAGGCGAACCTTTCCGAGACTCGTCTCACTCACCGAGCTGCAATCCTGGGTCAAGCAAAGACCGATAAAAGTCGGCGACTGGCACATTGTATGTGCCCAGGCGCTCACGGCCCTCTTGCAAGCGGATCCGGCAATCAGTGGAGACTCAACCTCAACATTCTACAGAGGATTGGTGCGCAGTAAGTGCGACGACGCTCTCGGAGAGGCTCTGGGCATGGAGGAAGATGAGCTGGCCAGTCTGTTCGGTAGGACGTTTGGCTCGGGACCGATGGACAATTTCCAAAAGTCCCTGGCTTGGAAATGTTACCGAGGAACTCTACCCGTTCGGGACAAGCTCTACAGACACGGGCGCCCGGGTAGGGACCCCTCGAAGAAGATCTGTCCGATGCGTGCGTGACGAGTAAACCGTCGCACACGCATTCGTACACTTCCCGGGCGTTGCTGACCTGTGGGGCTATGTGGAACGACTACTGTCGCCGGTGCGACCAATCCGGTTGACCACCGAGAACATTGTCACGATCAAACCGTCTCCCCTTTTCAAAAACGAAGGAGAGGCGGTTTTCCTCTATGTGATAGCTATGGCGAAAGAAGTTGTATGGTGGACAAGGTTGAAAGGGCTGAGGTCAGACACCTTTCTCTCCGGCCAACAACTGGTCTTTCTTTTCAAGTACCACTTTATAAGAAGGATCAGAATGGAGAGAGAGGTGCTCTACCCCAGCAAGTTTTATGAAAGGTGGGTGAAAGTAGCAAGAATGGCCCGAGTGAATGGGCCTTCTCTCTATATCAGCCTGTAGGTGAGAGAGGAGAAGAATGAGAAGAGGAAGGAAGCACCCGCTCTTTGTGCTGCTGAAGAGGAGGGTTGCACATTTTTTCGGGGGTGTGTGCGACCCATGTCAACGCCCCTCCCTATTGAGGACATCGATTGTTAAATTTAATTTGTTATATGTTTTTTACACATCTTTTTAAATTTGTGTAAACTCCCCCCTTTGTACTTGTCCCAAACTTTGATGCCCTGGTGGCAAATAATATTAATTTATATCAATTTCAACCATATCCACCCCCTCTCTATATCTACATCTATCTCTCCCATTTGTCTCTACATAACATGTACATAAATTGTAGAGCATATACAAATAGATGTGTCTTTCGGTAGTTTGGGGATAAAAATATATTCATTATGGGGGTCATGGACCCACTGCCACCCACCACCAATTTTCACCACCCCTGCCCGTCCACCATCAACTTTCACACTATTCCCCATCTATAGAGAAACTCCTTTATCATCTTTACAATGCTTTGAAAGGTTTCATCTGGAATGTAACAATATGGGATATGTAAAAGACTTTACATAAATGTTTTAACTTAGTTAACCATGCTTTGAGTCATTTAGTTTGATCTACCTTTTCTCTGACGTTTCTTTAACCATCAATATCCATTACACACCTACAAACACACGCACAGTTACACACACATACACGAACGTGGAATCTCTCTCTCTATCTCTCTCTCACACACACACACACTCACACACATATATATATATATAACTTTCGATTTTCTGTCAGGTTTTTATCTATTTTGGTCAAGGCCACGCCTCTTTCTCTCTCTCTCGATTTCTCTCTCTTTCTTTCTTTCTTTTTCTTTCTTTCTACCTACCTATCTATCTATCTATATCCCTCTCTATATAAATAATCATACATACATCCACACATCCACACAGACACATATATATATATATATTTATATATGTACATATATGACATTTTGAGAGATAAATGTTAGACGATGAAATGTGACAGCTATCAACAAAAATATAACATGAATAAATAAAGAGAACAGGATAAGCAAAGGATATATATATATATATATATATATATATATATATATATATGTGTGTGTGTGTGCGTATGTATGTATATATATATATATGTATATATATAAGGAAAAAAGATGAAATCGAAAATGCAACTGGAGTATGTTTTTAAAAAAAGACTCCAGTTGCATTTTCGATTTCATCTTTTTTCCTTATACTTTCACTCGTGTAGGAGACCTCGGTTAATTTTCATTTTGTAAAAAAATCCACACTTTCTAATATATATATATATATATATAGATATATATATATATATATATATATATATATATATATATATACACATATGCATATATTACACAGAAAGAAATACCAACAAATAAATAACGAGTCCCCCCGCCACTTCCACAAACAGAATCCTACAGAGCAATGTCGTAAACTGTGGATTATCAATATAAAAGACAAAAGCTACCGAAATAGAAACATTAATCTAAGGATGTAGATATAGCGATATATTTCTGGTTGCAACTAAATACTAAATATTCCTGTGCATCATCATTCTTTTGCTACCATTTTGTATTTTCATTTAACATCTACATATTTCTGAACCTTACATGGAACATTCCTATCTGTAGGAACCTTTTTTACTTTCTCATAATCTTTCATATTTACATTGTTTAACTTGAAATTTCTATTTATTGTATTTTCCACACAAACAGTTCGATTTTTAATACAAATATGTATCCTATATGGAAAAGTGTTCTTAATGATATAGTTGTGGACACATACATGTTTATGTATATGCGCATATGCCAACATCTATTCACATGAATTACTAAATGCATATAGATATTTGTTTATGAGTATGCGTGTGCGTGGGTGCGTGTGTGTTTGGGTGCTTGTGCTTCTCTATATAAACATGAATACACACACAAACACACATATATACAGTATATGCATATATATATATATGTATATATATATAAATATATATATATATGTATATATATATATATATGTATGTGTATATATATATATATGTATATATATGTATATATATATATGTATATGTATATATATATATATATGTATATATATATATATATATATATATATATATATATATATATATATATATATATGTATATATATGTATATATATGTATATATATATATATATATATATATATATATATATATATATATATATATTTTTATATATATATGTATATATATGTATATATATGTATATATATGTATATATATATATATATATATATATATGTATATATATGTATATATATGTATATATATGTATATATATATATATATATATATGTATATATATATATATATATATGTATATATATATATATATATGTATATATATATATATATATATATATATGTATATATATATATATATATATATATGTATATATATATATATATATATATATATATATATATATATATATATATATATATATATATGTATATATAAATGTATATATATATATTTATATATATATATATATATATATATATATATATATATATATATATATATATATATATATATATATATATATATATATATATGTATATATATATATATATATATATATGTACTACATATTCACTAATGGATACTGTGAAGCAGTCACTGTATTCAGTCAAACCAACAACCTATTAGTAGTTGGGCTCTATAGGCCACCCCAAACGCCTGTACCATGCTTCAAGGAATGCCTCAACAGCATAAAGTGTTTCATCCAAGAGTGTCACCCTGACAACATCTTAATGATGGGGGACTTCAACCTCCCCGGAGTTGACTGGTCCACAAACAGCCTGCCACCAGGTTCTTCTGCCTCAACCTCTGACAGGGAAGCTGTGGAATCGCTTCTTGACTTCATGGATGATTTCTTCCTATCCCAACTGGTGCTCGAACCAACGAGGTGCCACAAAAACGTCCTAGACTTAATTTTCAGCAATCACACTGACAATATCCACAATATTGCAGTGGAGAAAACTCTACTCTCTGATCATGACATGGTTCTCTGTGATCTGAGATTCCACCGTCCAATATACAAACCCAATGTCATCTCTCCTGTCCATCCGTTTGACGCTATGGATTTCCACAATGCAAACTGGGAAGCGATCAGTCATGATCTTGCACATGTCGACTGGTCCTTCACGCACACTCATACACCCACTAACATCAAAAAGTCCTGGCAGACATTTGTGGACACTGTTACAAACATATGTGCTGAACACACCCCATTAAGAACTATAAACAAATCTAAGAGCAGAATCCCTAGAAATAGAAAAACGCTCCTCAGAAAAATTAAGAGAACGAACAAAAAAATCAACAAGCTGAAATACTGTCAGCAGCAACACATCAACTTGACTGCCATTTCATCACTAGAGATTAAAAAACATAACCTCCAAAACAACATAATGTCCCTCATCAACAATCAGAGAAGAGCTGAAGAGGCCTGGGCCATTGAGAAGATCAAACTCAATCCCAAAGTGTTCTTTTCATTTGCAAAAAAACACAAAATCACTGGCTCTACTGTTGGCCCTCTAATTGATGAAAATGGCACTCTTCAAGACAATGCTAAAACCATGGGTGAGATACTGCAGAAACAATACTGCTCTGTTTTCAGCAATCCTGATATGGCCGATCTGGGCTGTATCGGCGATGTTACTCCCCATTACACCTTATCGGACATAACGTTTGGCGCCCCTGATGTCTTGGCGGCAATAAAGGAAATCAAGCATAATTCAGCAGTAGGTCCCGATAGGTTCCCTGCTTGTGTCTTGAAGGCGTGTCAACACCAACTTGCATCTCCTCTTGCCAATCTGTGGCGGAACTCACTGGATGCTGGATATGTGCCAGAAAACCTTCTATCCCAGTCTGTTGTCCCAGTTTTCAAAAAGGGAAACAAATCCCTTGCCGTGAATTACCGTCCAATCTCACTCACCTCTCATATCATTAAGGTATTTGAGCGAGTGGTGAGATCGCGAATGACCCACTTCCTTGAGAGTAACAATATGCTGAACTCCAACCAGCATGGATTCCGTAATGGAAGGGATTGCCTGACGCAGCTACTGCATCACTTTGATGA
>OZ024743.1:19491294-19523794 GCA_964016885.1 Eledone cirrhosa | reverse complement strand
AGAGAGCAGTGTTAGTTCTTTTAAGTTTGTATTTGAAAGATGAATGATGATTATAGAGACGAGCTTTAAAAGAGGTGGAAGTGGAGCCAAAATAGGTGAAGGAGTTGGTGCTAGTTATAATTTTACATTCATAAATTAAGTTTTTATCGAGGCAATGGTTGTTGAGAGGACATTTATTTTTAATGCGGCAGTTGCAATTAGAGAGATTATTAATGAGTGATCTAGTGTTATCTATAGAAGGAATTGGATTGGAGAAGTTGTTTGCGATAGGAATAATAGGAATAATAGTTTCTTGATTTAGAGTTGGATTATGAACATTTAGCGAAGTTGTGTTTGACGTTGCATTTGGGTTTACAGAAGTTAGCCTAGGGTTTACAATGACGTCAGGAGTACTATTATTGTTATTATGAGATTCAATATTGGAAGGAAGAGATTTAGTATTTAATATTTTGTTGTTGTGTTTAGAGATGATGTTGGAAATATTGGAGGATGTAGAATACGAAAATTTAATGGTGTGTTTGTTAAATATTTTACTATAGATATGTGAGGGAGGGAAGCATTTATTTAAGGCACTAAAAAATAATTTAGGAATATTGTTATTAATAGAGATGGAGAAAGGAGCATTATACCAGATTATGTTTTTGTATCTAGGTCTTTTATTAAAATTATTGGAATGGTTATGATTAAATATTCTACTGTAAGTTTTCCTAGAATTTGTTTCTTTATTATATTTGATTTTATCTGGATAGCCAGCTTTAGAAAGTGCGTTATTATAGTAATTGGCGTTAGCATCAAAGATGTTTTTATTAGAAGATATGTTAGATATTCTATTTCCAATATTATTAACTATAGCATTCTTGATATTGGTAGGATGGTTAGATTTAAAGTTAACATAATTAAGATTCTCATTGTTTTTATGGTAAGGGTAATATAGGCCAGTGTCAAGATTAAGAGATACATCCAAGAAATTAGCTAGTTTGGTACTATTATCAAATTCAATTTTTAGGTTATGTTGGTTAAAGAGATTACGTATATTGTTCTTAATAATATTAAGTTTAACTATATTGCAATTTAGGATAGTAAAGAGTCCATCGTCACGATAAATTCCACCGCGAAGTTGAGGAATTTTCCGACTCAAAGAGTTCAAAATGAAGATACCAATTAAATCAGTCAATTGGGATGAATCGGATGCTCCCATTGTGATGTCGAAGTTGTTAGAGGTATCGGCTCTGGTCCAATATTCGTTGTTGAACTCTAGGATGGTTTTACGTGCGGTGAGGATGATGTGAAGTTCATCTGTGGTGATGTCAGAATATTTAAGTGCGAAAGATAGAGCATTATTGAGAAGTGAAGGCGAAATGGAGGAATAGTAGCTGGCAATATCGAATTGAATAAATTTTAGTTTGTTTTTATTATCCAATTTGTTGAACCAGCCAATCACTTCAGAAGTACCAAACCATAAATTTAGGTTTAAAGAAGAGCAATTAGAACTAACCTGTGGGATAATCCTATCCAAGATGGCTTTACTAACAACCCCCAGATCAGATTTAGAGGGGGCGATTAATCTAACAGGTAGTTCAGTGCGAAAATTGTTTTTGTGATCCTTGAGATTTATCCTCGGAGTTCTTTTCGCACTGAACTACCTGTTAGATTAATCGCCCCCTCTAAATCTGATCTGGGGGTTGTTAGTAAAGCCATCTTGGATAGGATTATCCCACAGGTTAGTTCTAATTGCTCTTCTTTAAACCTAAATTTATGGTTTGGTACTTCTGAAGTGATTGGCTGGTTCAACAAATTGGATAATAAAAACAAACTAAAATTTATTCAATTCGATATTGCCAGCTACTATTCCTCCATTTCGCCTTCACTTCTCAATAATGCTCTATCTTTCGCACTTAAATATTCTGACATCACCACAGATGAACTTCACATCATCCTCACCGCACGTAAAACCATCCTAGAGTTCAACAACGAATATTGGACCAGAGCCGATACCTCTAACAACTTCGACATCACAATGGGAGCATCCGATTCATCCCAATTGACTGATTTAATTGGTATCTTCATTTTGAACTCTTTGAGTCGGAAAATTCCTCAACTTCGCGGTGGAATTTATCGTGACGATGGACTCTTTACTATCCTAAATTGCAATATAGTTAAACTTAATATTATTAAGAACAATATACGTAATCTCTTTAACCAACATAACCTAAAAATTGAATTTGATAATAGTACCAAACTAGCTAATTTCTTGGATGTATCTCTTAATCTTGACACTGGCCTATATTACCCTTACCATAAAAACAATGAGAATCTTAATTATGTTAACTTTAAATCTAACCATCCTACCAATATCAAGAATGCTATAGTTAATAATATTGGAAATAGAATATCTAACATATCTTCTAATAAAAACATCTTTGATGCTAACGCCAATTACTATAATAACGCACTTTCTAAAGCTGGCTATCCAGATAAAATCAAATATAATAAAGAAACAAATTCTAGGAAAACTTACAGTAGAATATTTAATCATAACCATTCCAATAATTTTAATAAAAGACCTAGATACAAAAACATAATCTGGTATAATGCTCCTTTCTCCATCTCTATTAATAACAATATTCCTAAATTATTTTTTAGTGCCTTAAATAAATGCTTCCCTCCCTCACATATCTATAGTAAAATATTTAACAAACACACCATTAAATTTTCGTATTCTACATCCTCCAATATTTCCAACATCATCTCTAAACACAACAACAAAATATTAAATACTAAATCTCTTCCTTCCAATATTGAATCTCATAATAACAATAATAGTACTCCTGACGTCATTGTAAACCCTAGGCTAACTTCTGTAAACCCAAATGCAACGTCAAACACAACTTCGCTAAATGTTCATAATCCAACTCTAAATCAAGAAACTATTATTCCTATTATTCCTATCGCAAACAACTTCTCCAATCCAATTCCTTCTATAGATAACACTAGATCACTCATTAATAATCTCTCTAATTGCAACTGCCGCATTAAAAATAAATGTCCTCTCAACAACCATTGCCTCGATAAAAACTTAATTTATGAATGTAAAATTATAACTAGCACCAACTCCTTCACCTATTTTGGCTCCACTTCCACCTCTTTTAAAGCTCGTCTCTATAATCATCATTCATCTTTCAAATACAAACTTAAAAGAACTAACACTGCTCTCTCAGAACTCATATGGTCCTTAAAAGACAAAAACATTAAATATAACATCTTTTGGAAAAAGATTTCTTCTGCATCCTCGTACTTGAACAGTTCTCTATCTAAAATCTGTAATCTCTGCCTAAATGAAAAATTTACCATTATCTCTAACCTAGAATCCATAATAAATAGACGCTCGGATTTGTTTTCCATCTGCCTTCATAAATTCCATAGAACTTTTCACAAAGTATACAGTTAATATTCAATTCTTTATCAATTTAGAATCTTTTCTCAAAGGCACATATACATACACCTCTTTAAAATATACCCATCTACCTTACTTTAAAGGGCATTATACACTCTATAGTACTCGTTTATTCATTTACCTCATCCTATCTTCTCGTAAAACAATAACATTTGTTTTTGACATTTTGAATATTCATCCGCAATCATTATTATTTTTTTTTCCCTCTATCATAAATCTTTTTAATCTCAATTTCATCCTTAATTTATTATTATATATATTTTTTTTAATATATACTCATATATTCTTTAAAATATACCCATCTACCTTACTTTAAAGGGCATTATACACTCTATAATACCCGTTTACTCATCACCCTCATTATATCTCTTCGTAAAACAATAACATTTGTTTTTGACATTTTGAGTATTCATCCGCAATCATTATTATTTTTTCTCTCTATCATAAATCTTTTTAATCTCAATTTCATCCTTAATTTATTATTATTATTTTTTTTCTCCCCATCAACGAACTCATTATTAATACATATGAATTCAATATAAAAACTTTAACTTCACATTTTTCTCAAATCCTATACATAAACATTTTCTCTTTGCTAATTTTAAGATTCCTACATTTCTCCTTTTGAATATTCACCCACAATTATTATTTTTTTCTCTCTATCTCCATACATAATCTCCCTTCGTTATTTTTTTCTCTCTATCTCCATACATAATTTCCCTTCGTTAATTTTCAAATTCCTTTAATTTATACATTATCTTCCAACGGTTCCCAACCTCTCTATATTAAAACATTATATCTTTTTCTCAGTTATAAAAACTATCTCTTTCTCTCTATCACCCATCTCTCCCTTTCCACCTTCACTCTCATCTCCTCCCCTTTTTTTCATCCTTTCCACCCCCACCCCTCCCTAAATATAATATATTTTTTCCTCGCACATATCCTCCCTTCGTTAATTTTCAAAATTTTTAATTTATACAGTATCTTCCAACGGTTTTCAACCCCTCTATATAAAATATATCTCCTCTCTGTTATAAAAACTATCTCTTTCTCTCTATCACCCATCTCTCCCTCTCATCTCCTTCCCTTTTCATCCTTTTCTCTCCCCCCCTCTCTAAATAAAATATTTTTCCCAATATCACACATCAATCTAAAACCACTTTTCATATGTTGATTTAAAACTGCACTATCAACAAGTGTTTTTTTAGCCTTCATATCATGTTCTCCTGTTTTATCTGATGAAAACACAAATATTATTGTTTGATGATGTTTGTTTTTGAAATGCGCATAATAAAATATATTGAACTCCTTTAACCATCTTTTGATCTTATATTATATATATATATATATATATATATATATATATATATATATATATATATATATATATATATATATATATATATACATATAAATATATATATATACATATATACATATATATATATATATACATATAATTATATATATATATACATATATATATATACATATACATATATATATATATTTCGTTTCTGAATTTGTTTAGCAAGATTCTTATTGGCAACATGACCCTCCCAAAGTATAACAATATATATATATACATACATATAAATATATATATATACATATATACATATATATATATACATATATATATACATATATAAATATACATATATATATACATATATATATATATACATACATATATATATACATATATATATATACATATATATATACATATATATATATTTATATATATATATATATATATACATATATATATATATGTATAGATATATGTATATATAAATATATATATGTATATATATATATATATATGTATATATATATGTATATATATATATGTATATATATGTATATATATATATGTATATATATGTATATATATATATGTATATATATATGTATATAATATATTTATATATACGTATATATATATACAAATATAAATTAGCGAGAATCGTTTTCAGCTCAGGAATTAACGAAAATTAACGTCCGATATGTGTGGCAAGCACTCGATGATTCATATGAATCAGAGCTACAACATACGTTAAGGGCCAAACACACTGAGATGATGGTTAAACATGTCATCCGCACAGCCAAAACAAACGACCAAGTAATTCGGGTCAAACAATAAAAATATATGTGTTGATACTTTCCCGGACCCTGGACTGATGGTAAAATCCAGCATTGGTTTCTGCGACTCCAAAATCAGGTACTGTCCGCCTACATAAAGAATGTTGGGCTTCTGCTAAGATGATTAAACAAGGAAGCCGTGTTATCAACGGGTTTTGCTCCAAAATGCTATACATAAGTGTGGCTATTACTGACCCACGTGGGGTTCAGCAAGGGAGGCAACACCTCGATTAGGCGAATGATTCAGTTGTGTATAATATTGCGAGAATGCAAAATATCACAAATCGAATAAAGCATCGACAGAATGGTTAAATATAACAGAGCTATTCAACAGTCAATAGAAGCAACTAAAAAAATCAATAAAATTAACTGCTCAATAGCTAGACTCTGGAGATTAATACAAATATAAATTAGCGAGAATCGTATTTCAGCTCAGGAATTAACGAAAATCAACGTCCGATATGTGTGGCAAGCGCTCGAGGATTCATGTGAATCAGAGCTACATTTATATATATATACGTATATATATAGGTATATATATATATATATATATATATATATATATATATATATATATATATATATATATATATATATATATATATATA
The DNA here is from genome assembly GCA_964016885.1 of Eledone cirrhosa. Taxonomy (NCBI): domain Eukaryota; kingdom Metazoa; phylum Mollusca; class Cephalopoda; order Octopoda; family Eledonidae; genus Eledone; species Eledone cirrhosa. The sequence continues at coordinate 19,517,584 of OZ024743.1, read as the reverse complement.
TATATATATATATATATATATATATAAGTGGTTACACAACAGTTAGTTCACCATACTGAGAACAATTGTTTCACCTTTGCGGATCATCAGCTCGTAATGTCCATTACGAGCTGAGGGTCCGCTAAGGTGAAACAATTGTTCTCGGTATGGTGAACTAACGGTTGGGTAACCACTTCTACCAAACTCGTCCCATGGACTGTGTGCTCTACCACTACGGATATTACCCTCCAGTGTTCTACCACTATATATATATATAGAGAGAGAGAGAGTGAGAGGGAGAGAGAGAGAGAGCCAGCTATGTTTCATCTGAATCTAACGTAGAGAAAGTTGCACGAATGCACCTACGCTTATGAAATTGTCGACACACACACACACACATATATATAGATGTGTGTGTATGTGTGTGTGTGTGTGTATCTCCTATTTCATAAGTGTAGGCACATTCGTGTAACTTCTTTTACTTTAGATTTAGATGAAACATAGCTGGCACTCCGTTATGTTTCATATATTAAGCTATTCCATAATGTTTGATTGGTGAGTTTAAGCTAACCAGAAATGTAATGCAAATGAAGAAACTGAGAATACACAATATAGATAAAATAGAACCCCAAAATAACACAACCAAACAGCTAAAACAACGCAGGCCACACCAACAAAAACGCTATTACCAACGACAAGACGTATACCAGAATCGTTTGCAATAACTTTAACAACAATGATGATGGAAAAAAACAGTCAAACAAATGAATAAAGTAGAAAAAAAACACAGTAAAAAATCCGTTTCCAGCGTTCCATTGATGTATGGTTTAGGAAACCGATGAGTGAAAACAGCCAGTGTAGAAAGCTATTTCTGGCAGAACACTAGAATCATTTTGATTTTCCTCAATAGGCGGAATTACAGACAGAATATGGGAAAGAGAGAGAGGGAGAGAAGGGGTGAGAGTGAGAAGAGAGAGACAGAGCATACGATAGAAAATGTGTGAGAGTTAAAGAATGCGTGTAACAGAGAGAAAGTATTAGAGGAAGAAAGTGAGGAAGAAGAAGGAAAGGAAATACTTTGATGGACAGAAATAAACTGATATCTACCTATTTACATATCTCTATATCTTTGGTTATTCATACATACACTCACACGCAGACAAACACACATACAAAGACACATTCATGTAGTCATATATACAACACTATAGAAAGAATTGTTTTTACGTACTCACACACATTCACACCACACACACACACACACACACGTGTGTGTGTGTGAGTGTGTGTTCATATATTTATGTATGTTAACATATTCACTTGCTATATATATATTTAGAGATATAATATATATATATATATATATATATATATATATAATATATATAAATATATATATATATATATGTATATATATATATATATATATATATATATATATATATATATATATATAATATATATAAATATATATATATATATATGTATATATATATATATATATATATATATATATATATGTATATATATATATATATATATATATATATATATATATATGTATATATATATATATATATATATATATATATATATATATATATATAATATATATAAATATATATATATATATATGTATATATATATATATATATATATATATATAATATACATATATATATGTATATATATATAATATATATATATAATATATAATATATATAATATATAATAAATATATATATATATAATATATATATATATATATATATAATATATATATATAATATATAATATATATAATATATAATATATATATATATATATAATATATATATATATATATATATATATATATATATATATATATATATATATATAATTGTTTCTACTTTTGGCACAAGGCCAGCAAATACTCAGTACATTACTGGTACTTTATTTTATCGACCCCGTAAGGATGAAAGGCAAAGTTAACCTCGGCGGGATTTGAACTCATATATTATATGTATATCTATCTATATATATATATATATATGTATATATATATATATTTATGTGTGTGAGTGTGTGTGTGTGTGTGTGTGTGCATGTGCGTGCTTGCATGTATGGGAGCACGGATGGATATGTGTGTCTGTATAATATGAGAAGAATCGAGAAAGTAGGCTGAAGTAGAAACATGTCAAAATATAAAGAAAGAGGGAAGATGGTCACATAAAGTGGTTCGTAATCAATGGCGGATAACTAAGTAGCTGGTAACTATATATTTGGCGTACGAATTCATTTTACATATATTTATATAAATCTCTCAATATCTATATTTTACACAGACACACACGCACATACGCACACATCTCTCTATATATATACAAATACACAAAGAGACATACATCCCTATCCTCACGCACATGCTTATACTCATAAATACAAGCACGCACACAAACACACACACATATCTCTCTCTCCCTCTCTCTCTCTCTCTCTCTCTCTCTCTCTCTCTATATATATATATATATATATATATATATATATATATACATAGAAAACTGATAGAACACACCACCGACTTGCAGAACCGACTAAAGAACAATTCTTCTAATTTCTCCTTTGTAACTCGTCAAATGTGTTATATTTTTACAAACTCTAGAGAATGGGCGTAGCTTACAGCTGCTTGGAAAAATAATATGAACAACATTTGCATATCAGTACATTCATTGCCTATATGTATGTATGAAATAAGAAAAAAGACTGAAGCATTATGTGCGTGTGTGTGTGTGTCTGTGTGCCTGTGTGTGTGCGTGTGTGTGTGCGTGTGAATGTCTGTGTGCGCGTGTGTGCGTGTGTGCGTGTGCGTGTGCGCGTGTGCGTGTGCGCGCGTGTGTGTGTGTGTGTGTGTGTGTGTGTGTGTGTGTGTGTGTGTGTGTGTGTGTGTGTGGGTGTGTGTGTGTGAGCAATGATTTTGGTGTTTACTATATAAAACATTTGCTTGTTTTTCGCCATCAGCGTTTGTCAGTCTTTACAATCTCCTATAAATTTAATGGACATGTTATAGTATACAGAGCCGAGGTGATTAGTGTTGAAATTATCACGGCAAATTGAATAGTTGACGTCTAGATGTACATGACATCAGTCCATTGTTCATTTCTATTTGTGATTAGTTTATTTTTCTCTCTGTATTTATTTTAGTACCATGCTGTGCTTTAAGTATTGAATCTATTATAAATCAATATTTTAATAGCATACTTTTAGATAATATAGGCTGTTTACTGATGTTCAAATTCCGGCAGTTCTCTCTATCATGGCCCTATATAGTGGAAGTGAAGATTGTTTCTTCCAGAACTGAAAATGTGAAAGTTTAGAAAATTTTATGATAGGTTTGAAAAGTTTGAGGCTTCATACTAAGTGAAACAAGGAAAAGAAAAGGTAACATATTGATTATAGAGATAGATCTAGATCACAGTATGTATGCAATGAACACCAAAGAGAAAAAGTGTTTCACCATATATGAAATGTGGGTATGTTTAAAAAGCTGTACAATCTATCTATCTAGGGCGGGTAAACTTCCCGAGATTAATTATATTTGTCTCAGAAACAGCTGATACATCATCCACTGGCCCTCCCTGTGGCTCCAAGTCAGCAGAGTCATAACGACGAGAATGCTCCTTGACAGTGTAGTTAGGGGCTCTAACCCTAGTGCTGTTAAATCGACTCTCCAGGTTTCTTTTCAGTGGCTGATAATACCTTACCGGTGTCACTCGAATAAAATAATTATTTAACCCATAAATGGGGCCCTAACAAGTACTAATACTCCGGGCCAGAGCAGACCTAGGAGTGATAACAACTAAGAGGTAACTCTACATTCCCCACAGCTCCTGAACTCTCGAACTGGAGCCTTGCCACTTGATGTAGTTTAATGTCATACCCATGACATGAAACCCGTACAATATAAGAAGGTTATAATTACCAAAATATCACGTTGTAAGTGAATTGACAAAGCAAAAAAGACCTTGGAGATTTGACTTTCGTTGTCTTTTTATTTTGCCCAAAATGTTGTCAAGGTTTCTCCTCGTTTTGCATTGTTTTTGTTCGTTGTCTTGCTTGTTAACTCTCTTAATTTTATTATGATTTATCTGTGACGAACTAGTTCTTTGTTTCACCACAAATAATTTTAATGGAATACATTTTTAACACAATTCTTGCTTTCTTCTTGCCTTTTTCATTTTTCTTTTCTTTTTTCTCTCTTTATGTCCTTTTTTATGAGACTATTATTGCTATAAAAAACACAATACATTCTCTTAGTCGTCACATAAAACTCTGTGTACCTATCATGGCTTGATTGCTATAAGGAATTATTTGTCTCGAATTTTACTCCATGGACGACGCTTTGACTTATGCCAGATGGTATGATCCCGGGCGGACTATCAGTACCGACAGTAGGGGCCAGAATGCCAGAAGTCCATATCCGTGGCGGAAGGCCTTGACGTTCTGCGTCTTTCGTTTGACCTTTTATTTTCAAAACACAGTTTTATGGTTTTCTATTCAATAAATTGTTTCTCGTTTTGCCCTGTTTTCATTCGTTGTATACTTTTTGTTAACTTTCTAGTTTTATTGTATATATATATATATAGTAAAAAGTATGACCCCGACGGTAGAGCTCAAGCAGTTTCGAGGGCTATTTCTGGACTAAATAGTCCAGAAATAGCCGGCGAAACGGCTTAAGCTCTGCCGTCGGGGTCATACTTTTTCCTATTTCCCACTCTACTACCCTAAGTATTGAGTACTCTGGTGCGTTATGGTCCATCTGGTTCCTTACCACAATTCCTTTGTTATATATATATATATATATATATATATATATATATTGTTATACTTTGGGAGGGCCATATTGCCAATAAGAAACACACGCACCAGTTGCTTTCACTTCAATTTATTATATATTTATAAATTTATAAATTTATAAATTTCTGGTTGGTTGGTTGGTTCCACAACCAGATAGTTGTTTATATATAGTCATAGTTCTTTCGTCACACACTATGTGACCTCTTCAGTGACTGGGGATTCCTTTCTTTGTTTCTGTGCCTCTCCTTTGTTCTGTCCTAAGCCATTTTGTTTCTGTGTGTGTGTTGTGTACTCAGTCTGCGCATGCACCACATCGGGGTGTCTGTGTGTGTTTATGTTCATTTATTTATTTGTTTATTTACATGTTACTGGCTGGTTGTTTGTTCTATGTGTGTGTGTGTTTTCATTTTGTCCTTAATTGTAAGTTGTGATGTTGCTGTTCAACTCATATTTTCTATTTAATTTTGGTTGTAATTCTTTTATGTTTATTGCCTCTGTAATTTGTCTAAACATTCCGTCTTTTCTGTGTGTAGATTCTATTTTTATTTCTATGTTCTCTAATTTACCCTTGTGTTTTATCTTAGCATGTTGGTAGAGTACAGATGATTCTTTATTATCTTGAAGGTCTCGCCAGTGTTCATTTATCCGTTCCCCTACACTACGAGCTGTCTCACCTATGTACACTATATTTTTGTCTCTACATTGTCCTTCAGTACATCTTATGCTATACACTACATTTCTAGTTTTACAGTTTAAGGTTAATAGAATAAACTCATGGTATGATAGCAATAAATACCAGAGTGTAATGTTCATCAATACAACTCCTAGAGGTGAATTAGCTTACAAATTTAGAAGGGCCCTAAATAAACATAAACTCAATATTAAGATAGTAGAAAGACCAGGTACCTCCGTAAAAACACTTATTAGCAAGACATACCCTTTTTAAAGACCCTCATGTATAGATAAGAAATGTATAACCTGTAAAATAAGCCCCCATATTAACTGTAAAACTAGAAATGTAGAGTATAGCATAAGATGTACTGAAGGACAATGTAGAGACAAAAATATAGTGTACATAGGTGAGACAGCTCGTAGTGTAGGGGAACGGATAAATGAACACTGGCGAGACCTTCAAGATAATAAAGAATCATCTGTACTCTACCAACATGCTAAGATAGAACACAAGGGTAAATTAGAGAACATAGAAATAAAAATAGAATCTACACACAGAAAAAACGCAATATTTAGACAAATTACAGAGGCAATAAGCATAAAAGAATTACAACCAAAATTAAATAGAAAATATGAGTGGAACAGCAACATCACAACTTACAATTAAGGACAAAATGAAAACACACACATAGAACAAACAACCAACCAGTAACATGTAAATAAACAAATAAATAAATGAACATAAACACACACAGACACCCGGATGTGGCGCATGCGCAGACTAAGCACACAACACACACACAGAAACAAAATGGCGTAGGACAGAACAAAGGAGAGGCACAGAAACAAAGAAAGGAATCACCAGTCACTGAAGAGGTCACAGAGTGTGTGACGAAAGAACTATCACTATATATAAACAACTATCTGGTTGTGGAACCAACCAACCAACCAGAAATTTATAAATTTATAAATATATAATAAATTGAAGTGAAAGCAACTGGTGCGTGTGTTTCTTATTGGCAACATGACCCACCCAAAGTATAACAATATCGGTTTCAACACACAATTTCAGATAAAGAATCTTGCTAAACAAATTTAGAAACGAAATATATATATATATATAGAAAGAGAGAGAGAGAAAGATATATATATATGTAGAAAGAGAGAGAGAGAAAGATATATATATATGTAGAAAGATACATATATATATATATATATATAGAAATATATATATATATATATATATATACAGAGAGAGAAATATATATATATATATATATATATATATATATATATATATATATATATATATATATATATATATATATATATATAAATATATATATATATATATATATATATATATATATATATATATATATATATATATATATATAAATATAATAGTATACAATTGTAATGTAAAAACTAATGTAAACTCTTTTAATTATATAGGCTCTAGCTCCACAGATTTTAAGTCCCGTTTTAATAACCACAAATGCTCTTTTACGAATATTAGTAAATAATCTTCAACTTCTCTATCTAATTTACTATGGGACCTAAAATCAAAGAACATTAACTATTCTTTACTTTAGAATATTATCTCCAAAGCTCCTTCATAAATACTTTATCCGAAAATTCCGCTCTTTGTATAGAAGGAATATTCTTTATATTAAAAAGTAAGAACTCTGTTAATTTAAGGAATAATTTATTCAGTTATTGCAAACATCGGTTAAATTCAACTTTTTAATATATATATAAAATGTAATATATAACTTATCTCTTTAACATAATGTCCTCTATAACTTATTTTCCATTATCTCTACTTCGCATATATTATTATTACACCTATCAATAAATCATTAAATTCCTTTATACAACTGCTTGGAACTCCTTTAAAGAAAATTTTTTCTTGATAACATTTTTTCTTGATAAACTTACTGAAGGGTTTAAGAAAATTTTTTGAAAATTCCTTTGAAGGGTATAGAAAAATTATATTTTATATTTTATATTTTTATATTCTTATATTTTTCAAAGGTTTAATATAAAATATATATATACCAAATGTTTAATATATATATATATCCAAATGTTTATATATATGCGATAAACAGTTTTTTTTTATGTATCTGTGGGATAACCTAGAATTTAGATTTAAATATATTTTGTAAATATATTATTACGAAAGTTTTTTATGCTTTATGCTTTAAATATATTCTTCTGAAAAATGTTTTTAAATGTTATAATTTTTAAATGTTATGACTTTATAACAAGTAAATTTATGAATTTATAAATTTATGACTTCGGATAAAATAACATAAGGTTCATGTTCTAATTACATTCTTATGATAGAAAATTTAACTTTTTAACTTCTTAACCTTATAGCATTTAATCCTGAGTCATCTGAGTTATTAATAAATCACTAATAACTTCCTTTACGCTTTACTGCTATTATAATACAAATAAGGGGTTATTCTTCTGTAAACACTCGGAATTTCCATAAATTTAGAATTATTTGGATATTTTAAATTTTTAACTTACAATTTTTTTAATAATTAATAATATATATATTTTATAATATGTGTATTTTTTAATATATTTTTTAATATATTTTTAAATATATTTTTTAATATATTTTTTTAATAATATATAATAGTTTTTAATATTTTTTAATTTTTTAATTTTTTAATAATCTAACATACACATTTAAACTAATTATTAAATTATTAATTAAACATTTAATCAAATTTATTAATTAAACCTTTAATAAAAAAAATGTTCAACCTATCATTATAAATAGTGTAGTCAAAACATAATGAATCCTGCTGTATTATTCATCCATGCTATATTCGTTTCTTCGCTTCTTCTTCTTTGCTCTCACGTAAACACACGCTATATTTGTCCTTATAACTAATATTTTCTCTCACTTAAATATAATCACGCTATACTCTTTCCACTGGCAAAATATATATAAACAGTTCTTTTTCTCTTTCTTTTTTCTCTCTCCATCACAATATCACTCTCTTTCAACGGTTTTATTTAAATATACCGTTATTTAAACCTTTCGGACACTCATGTGCAGACTCAATCATAACCTTATATTACCTTCAATAAATCTAATATCTCCACTATCCAGGAAGCCCCAACCGTTAAGGTTGTCTTTTTTTCAGGGTATGTCAATATTTATTTATAAAACTAATCTGTATTGTATTTTATCTGATGAAAGCGCACCATAATTTGCCTTGGTGGCCCTTGAAATATGTATAATAAAATAAATATGGTTTTATAAATATAGTTTCCATTTGTTAATATATTGTATATTTACTCCAATAACCTGTTGAGTGGTTTATATCAGTTATAAAAATATTTTAAAGTTTCTTGTATCCCAACAAATTAAATATAACCTTTGCATATATATATATATATATATATATATATATATATATATATATATATATATTTGGGGTGGTGGTGCGTGAGTGTGCGCGCATGTGTGTGTGTGTGTGTTTGTGTGGTATATGTAATTGTGTACGCACGTAGGATGTGTACTGTTTTAGACATCAATAATACATAGTACCAAATATATGCATATATGTTTGAAAAAGTTACTTAAATCATCTGTTCGGTAAGTTTAAAGTATGAATTACACTTACCAATTGTAACATCTGATATATGAACATTCTGAATAAATTCTATGAAAGCATGATAGCCCTCGGAATTGTCTTTCCTTACTTGATCAATATTAATTATCTATATCTCAGTGTCTGCATAAACGAGGCATACATTTTATACTAAAATTTCTTTGATGTAAACAAAATCAACATATTCGAAACATTTTCAGAAGTCTGCATCGATACATTTATAATAGTCACAGATTACTTTTAGCTGCTTTCGATAACCATAAATTCTACAGGGCTATATAGTGATTCACGCTCACAGACACATCTCTTCACATAAACACTTCTGTATGTAAACACATGCACACACACGCAGAGGTACACCCCACCACCACCACACACACAACCCCACCAATACACACATGTATATATATATATGCGCGTGTGTATATAAATATATATATATATATGTCTGTGTGTTCATTTACTCATTTACGCATTCTTTGCTACATTTTTACTATATATATACGCACAAACACACACACACACACATACACATATATATATATTAGAAGCTAAGTTTTTTAATACATCCCACAAAGGTAATTATATAGAAAAAAGAAGTTGAAAATGCAATTGAAGTCTTTAAAAAGATGTATTTACAATAGTTTATAACTTCACCGGTTTCACATGTTTCAGGATTGTCAACAGTTACGAAAGATGAACAAATTAAACACGGAAAAATAGATCAGATATATTTATCCAAAAATACAAACCATGTCTGAGTATACTCTACCCCCCCCCCCCCCCACACACACACACTCGACAGACTTAACGTTGTTTACTTTGCTAATTCAATTAATATCTTGTTTATTATTGCTATTGTTGTTGTCATTATTATTTTTATACAGTGGATTGACAGTATCAGTAGAGGGTCAGACGCCATGCTGTGCAGCATAGAGTTACGTCCCTTTACTCGCTGAGTGTAAATCCCGCCGAGGTTAACTTTGTCTTTCATCCTTATGGGATCGATAGATTAAAGTACCAGCAATGCACTGGGGTAATTGCTGACCTTGTGCTAAAAGTAGAAACAATTATGATTTTAGCGTTGTTAATGGTTAAAATAACGATTAATATTATGACAATGTTTAGGGTGGTGGATTGGCAGTATCGGTAGAGCGTCAGAGGCCATGCTTTGCAGCGGGGAGTTACGGGCCTTTATGATCTGAGTTTAAATCTCGGCGAGGTTAACTTTTCCTTTCATCCTTACAAGGTCGATAAAATAAAGTACCAGTCACGCACTAGGGTCAATTTAATCGACTTTCCGCCTTTCCCCAAATTACTGGCCTTGTGCCTATATAAAACTAATATTATGACAATGTTTATTGTTGTTGTTATTGTCATTGAACTTATTCGGACTTAGCAGGGAAAAGCACATACACACAGCCATACATAAACGAAATTCATGTTCTTTTGATTGTGGGGGTTTACACAAGAGCAATACCAACTTCTATTGACTATTGCATATAACAGGCATGATTTGTTACACTTCGTATTCACTAAACCATGACACTCCCGCTTTCTGGCATGAATCTACCACCAAACACGGTACCTAATCACGCGATGATCCCCAACCTCTCATACTATACGCAATAAATCTCCCCAAAGAAGATATAGAAATATTATTCCTACCACAAATACAAGACGGTAGGGGTCTTATGCAAATAGAAATCTATTATTACACAACAATTACAAGAGTACACAAATACTCAATGAAGAATATATTGGAATAGTAATACAAATAGACACAAAACAGGAAGAAAATAAAAAATATATATATATCTTCAAGGAGGCTATCACAATTCAAAGCGGAGGCTAAATCGACAAATACGACAAATGGAAGCAAAAGCAAAAAAAAAAAAAACAACACAGGAATTGTTTAAAAAGATAAAATCTAAATTGAAAATAGATCTCATGCTAAAATGATAGCAAGTAAAAATACAAACAAACAACAACTACATGGCCAATATCTTATAAAGCTGTTTCTGAGGAGATGGACAAGCACAATTCCCAAAACTGGCAAAGAACCGCTGGACTAAAAGCCAAGACTGAAGGATTTCTCATTGCTGCACACGATCAAATCATCGCCATGAGAAACCACAAATTGTATACAATGCAACAGAACTGAGTATGAAACTGCAAAACATGTAGTGGTGAGAAAGATACATTTAACCACATGATGGCTGTCTGCCCACAGCTAAAAAAGAATATATTCACACATATGATGGGGTCACGATTTACGTACACCGAATTATGCCTAGACTACGAAATTCCAGCAGGAAAAAGGTGATAATACATACATGAGAACAAGGTATGAGAGGATAACAAAGCAACTATACTCTGGGATAAGTCAATACACACAGATAGGTTCATCAAAACCACACGATCTGATGTTAGAAGCAAAGAAAACAACTAAACAATTTATTTTAATTAACGTATCAATTCGCACAAATCTCAGTATACTTAACAAGGAAATAAAGAAATTACCCAGATGTAAAGATTGGCAGATAAAAATAACCCGAATGTGGTTGATGAAAATTGAATTAATCCCTCTAACAATAAGGGTCCACCGGAGTAATAAAAATACACAGATAAATTCATAGATTTGCAAACATATAGAACATATTACACTACACATATATGGCGAAGTGCATTCTATACACAATAGAAAAAAAATAATAAAACACTACACATGTCCAAGGCGCACGGAGCTCGGTAACACATTCACGCTATTGAAATAAGACAACTACTACTACTACTACTACTACTACTACTACTACTACTACTACTACTACTACTACTACTAATAATAATAATAATGATTTACTTTATTGGCCACAAGGGCCGACATATAGGGGACAATACAAAAGACTGGGACAGTGGCGTTTTACAGAAAAATCGAGTAAATAATATGAATAACAATAACAAAGTAACGAGAAAATTACAAGAAAACATTCCCCAATAGGGGGGGATGACCACCCAGGATTCGCTCAGGTACCCCACCGATCCTGAACGACCCGACGCTTCGAGAGCACCCTAGAAGGGTACCCCTCACCTCCTCAAATTTACCCACCTACAGGCGCATGACCAGAGTAGGCCCACTAACACGGGCCATTATCGCCACATTCACCCACCTTTCAGCAAATGTACTAGGGGGCAGCACTTCTCTCTCCACCCTCACCTTCCTTTCCAAGTGAAACTTGGAAAAGTTGATGAGGGATTGGCCGAAGAGAAAAGTATCTGTTTTCAGTCCTTTCAACCTCGTCCACCATACAACCTCTTTCGCTACTGCCACCAGACAGAGGAAAATGTCCTGCCCTTCCTGGCCAAAAGAAGGCGGACGTCGATCTTCTCTATGGACTCGGGCGATAGCCGGATCCATTCTACACGCGACAAAAGCTGTTCGACATAACTCCACGAGTCAGCAATGCACGGACACTGGACGAGTGCGGGCAGAATGGTTTCGTCGCTCTGCGTGCATCTCGGACAGGTCCGTCTGACAGCACTTCTGTACCTGTAGAATTTATCTCGAACCGGCAGTGACCCCCGGTAGCATTGCCAAGCGAGGGATATTTGGAAATTATCCATCGTCCCCGGCTCGAAAGTCCTCCGGAACAGACTGGTTAGTTTGACTTCGTCGACTCCCAGAGCCTCTCCGAGTGCGTCGTCGCAATTTCCCACCACTAATCCTCTATAGAACTCGAGAGTGGAAGTTCCACTGCACTGACCGCATTGCCCGCTTGGTAGAGGACAGTGAGTTCCTGGCAACATTCCAGATGCCAGTCACCCAATCTCGGTCTCTTCTTGACACAGAACTGCAGCTCAGTCAAAGAGACGAGCTGCGGAAAGGCCCGTCTGACAAACGGCGACCATACCTGTTCACCGTTTAGGCAGAATATCTGGAGATGCCGCAGCCTCAGCGCGTGTCTGCGCATCATTAACCACGGCATGCGCAGCCCTCCACGTAGAGGGTGCTGGCAGCAAGTGGACCGCCTCACCAGCGGAACCTGACCCCCGCACATGAATTTGAAGAGGAGCCGCTCCAAGATGGCGAGGCCCGAACGGGGGCAAGGGACTACGGTCAGACGGTAGTAGAAAACGGACGCGATGTACGCGTTCGCCACCTTCGCCCGACTTTTCAGTGATAGCTTTCTCCCAGCCCATTTCTGGGTGAGACTGGCTACCTTGCCCGTGACCTCGTCCCAATTCTTATCCACCTGGAGGTCTGGCCCAAACCAAACCCCGAGCAACTTTACTGGTCCGTCTGTCCAGCGCCTAACGACGCTGTTGGACGGCATGGACTTGCCTCTCCAGGTGCCGAGTTGCAAGCCCACCGACTTTTCCGGGTTAAGTTTTGCTACCGTCAACCTTTCATATTCTTCTAATAAGTTGCCGACCACCTCGATTTCTGAGGTGTGCGACACCATCACGGTGATGTCGTCCGCATAAGACGGCACAGCCTTTCCGCGCCCGGTTCCAGAGTCAATAAGTACAATAGGGTGGAGAGAGGGCCCCCTTGAAGGACCGATCGGGAGATCTGAAACGGTTCCGAGAGGTGGCCATTAACTTTGACCACTGAGCATATACCGCAGTGCATTGCAGCGATCCAGCTTCTGAAGATGGGGCCGAAGCCAGCCGCCTTGAGGCCATCTCCAGGTACCGATGGTCGACCCTATCGAATACTTTTGATTGATCTAAATTGATCAGAGCCACCCCGAAGCCAGGTTTACACCCTACCATCTGTGGAGGTTGTCGTGTATGGACCTGGTTGGGATTACGCAAATTTGCGCCTCCCACACCAAATCCTCGACGGCAAGCGCCAAACTCTTCGCTAATACCTTGGCAAAAATCTTAAACTCTGTGTTAAGCAGAGTTATGGGCCTGAAATTGTCTAATGTGTTCTCGTCTTTCCTTATAGGCGTCACTACGCATCGGCTCACAGAACTGAGAATACTCTCGCTCTGCTGCCAGTTACAGTAAATCGCTTCGAGGAGATCGAAGAACAAGTCTGGCATATTTACGTAAAGCTCGTAGGGCAAGCCATCCAAACTGGGTGACTTGCGCCTCATGCAGCTCATCAAGTACTTGAGGCTTTTGCACCTCCCCCTCTCTCCTATCGGATACTCCCACACAGTCCCAGCGTGCGTCTAAGATGCCGTTCCTGTCTCCCGCTAACAGTAAAAGGCGAGACGTACCCAGAAAGGCTTCTAGGCGTCTAAAAAAGTCCGGCCGTCCTGCCCCAGTAGGGGCGTAGACGGCCACCAGCCTAAAGGCATCACCTTCGTTATTGTTCACGTCCAGGACTAGCAACTTACCGTCCGGGTCCCGGGAAATCGACCTTACCTCGAGATCCAGGCCTTTCCTAAACAGCATTGCCACGCCACCTCCCATTTCCAGCCGACTAACGGATGCGAAGATCTGATAGTCGTCGAAAATGGGGGCTAGTGCGCGCGTGTCGGAAATCCTGGTCTCGCTGACGGCAATTACATATTGAGGTCGTTGAGCAGGTTACCCTGATTCCAGGACGATCCCAGGCCTCGAACATTTAAACTTCCTACTCTTAATACGGCCATGTTGTCAGGCTAAAAGAGAGAGGAAAAGTTTACTTACCATCATAGCTCTTGCGAAGGCCGGGTGGTTCGACCTCCATAGTTGGTGGAGTTTCGTTTGGGAACCCCTTTAAAAGTCTTGAAGTGTGTTTTATGTTCAGGGTTCCCACGTCCCAAGGAAAGCTGTCTCGTTTCTCTTTGTATAAATCGAGCGACATTCGCACCAGTTAGCAAATCTTGCGGCACGCGAAATGTGCTAGATTTAAAAACTTCCCCCTCTTTTTGTATTTCTTCACTTCGTGCTACGAGGGCCATCAGTTCCTTGTTGGCCGTCCTGACGAGCACGAAGTTTTGTATGTTTTTATTTGTTTGCGTGGCTGTGGTGGTGATGGTTTTGATGGTGTTCATTCGGTTGTGTCTGTGTTTGTTGTGAGTGCGGTGTCTGTGGTTTCAGATGTTTGTGTGTGTATTTGTTCTTGCGTGTGTTTATGTTGTTTGCGTTTGGGAGATTCTGGTGATGGTGATGGTGGTGCTGATGTCGGTGTTGTTGGGGAGATGTTTTCGTGGGTGGTGCTGCATTTTTTATTGTGGGTGTTTTTGTGCTTTGTTGAGTTTTTTTGTTTCTTTTTGTGTTTCCTTTTTTTTTGTATTTTGGTGGATATTGGTTTTCCCTCATCTTCACCACTGGTAGATGAGGGGTCTATGTCTGTAAGTGTGTCTGTGTGTTTATGTTTTTATTGATGTGTGTATTTTGGGGGGAAGGGAGAATTTGACAACTTTCCTCGTTTACACCCTGGGTGGTTAATGTTAGTGTTGTCTTTCTATTGGAGTTGTTGCTGGTGGTTTTGTCGGTGCTTATGTTGGTTGTGGCACTCGTCCCCGCGTCGGCAGCAGTAGAGCCCTTCGACCCTTTGCATCTTTCAGCAGTTGAGGGCAGAATGCTCGCAAATGAGTTTTTTCCCCACAAACGAAGCAATGCAGCCTTTTCACCCCAGTCATGATGTCTATTACTGTCCCGTTCTGTAGTCGGATGTGGTCCGGGATTGTTTTGACATTCTCTGGTCTGATCTGGAGTAGTATTTCCAGGTCAACCTCGGACCAGTCCTCTCTGGCAGTTCTTGTTACTTCTATCGGGACGGTATCCGTCACCTCCACAATCATACATCACAGAAGCCACCACATGTCAAGTCCTGGTGGGATTCTGGGAATGCGGAGACGGGCCGTTCTTTTTCCCATGTGGGAGGGGCACATTATGACCTTGCAGGTTTTGCAAGGTGTCATAGCATGTTTCATAGCGAGGGTTTCTGACTTAAACAGCACCAAAATGGTGCCGTATTGTCTGCCCCTCGCTATGTATTCGGTGTCATCCCTGATGCACCTCAGACTTCTGCTTGTGGAATTAAAGCTGCCCTCTTGGTTTCCGCTGAGATGCATCTGCAAAGCACCGTTTTGCGCTCCACTGCTTCAGTAGCTTCTACCGGGACAATTAAGTTGGCCCAGGTTTGCTCTTGCTTGAAGAGCTTCCAGGTCTGCACCAACTTTTTATTTTTGTTGGAGAGGTCAATGCTGAAGCTGGCCTCTTTTTTGATGCTGCCGCAGCGAACCTGTTCTTCCTCTTGTCGTTGGTGGTGTTGTTGTTGTTGTCGTTGTTGTTTTTGTTGGTGTTGTTGCTGTTATCACTGTTGCTGTTATCATTGTTGCCTTTGGTGCCGACGTTGTTTTTCGGTGCAGTTGGTATTGTTGCTGTTGGTGATGTCGCTATTTATCTTCTGGTTAGTGGTGTTAATTTCTTTGATGTTTTCGTTGATATTGTTGCTGCTGCTATTGTTATTGTTGTTGTTGTTGTCACTGTTATTGATATTGTTGTCTTTGTTGTCGTTCTTTCTGTTGTTGGTGTTGGTGTCATTATTGCAGTTGTTGTTGGTTTTGCTGTCGTTGTTGTTGGTGCTGTGTTGGCGATATTGCTTGATGTGCTGTTACATTTTAGAATTGTTGCGGGAGGGGCAGCGTTATTAATCTCAAAGTTTGACTCGCTGTCATACACAATTTAAATATTTGGGCCAAAAGGTCCAAATATTATGGGGTGTTTTTTTCTTGGGGGCAACGACTAAAGTCTTATTTCCCGTATGAAACAAAAATATTAATGACAAACGTATTTCAAACCGTTGAACAAAACAAATTACGAGCTCACAATAGTACGTACATTCGCTTCAACGACAAATACTACTAATAATAATGGTTTCTTATAGAGGCACAAGGCCAGCAATTTTGGGGGAGGGGAAAGTTGATTAATTCGACCCCAGTGGTACTTTATTTTATCGACCCCGTAAAGATGAAAGGGAAAGTTAAACTCGGCGGGATTTGAACTCAGATCATAAAGAACCGTAACTCTATGCTGCAGAACATGGTGTCCGACCCTCTACCGATACTGCCAATCCACCTCCCTAATACTACTAATAATAATTGTTTCTACTTTTGGCACAAGGCCAGCAATTATCCCAGTATATTACTGGTACTTTATTTTATCGACTCCGTAAAGATGAAAGGCAACGTTAACCTCGGCAGGATTTGAACACAGAACATAAAGGGCCATAACTATGCTGTAAAGCATAGTGTCTGACGCTCTACCGAAATTGCAATAATGGTTTATTATATAGGCACAAGACCTGCAATTTTGGGGAGAGGAACGTCGATTAAATCGACCCCAGTGAGTGACTGGTACTGTATTTTATCGACCCTGTAAGGATGGAAGGCAAAGTTAACCTCGGCGTAATTTGAATTCAGAACTTAAAGAACTGTAACTATGCTGCAAAGCCTGTTGTCCGACGCTCTACAGACACTGCCATTCCGCCACACGTTACTACTACTAATAATAATTGTTTCTACTTTATCACAAGACCAGTACTTTGAAGGGAAGGGGAAAGCCAATTAAATCGACCCCAGTTCATTATTGGTGCTTTATTGTATCGACCCCGTAAGGATGAAAGACAAAGTTAACCTCGGCGGAATTTGGACTCAGAACGTAAAGGGCTGTAACTCTATACCGTGACGCATGGTGTCCGACGTTCTACCGATACCGCCAATCCAAATGATGATAATGATTTCTGATTTAAGCAGAAAGCCAACAATTTTGGGGAAAGGAAAGGGCGATTAAATCGGTCTAGTTGATTACTGGTACTTTATTTTATCGACCGAGGAAGGACGAAAGGCGAAGCTAACCTGATAATAATATCAATAATCGCAACGGTTTAGTATTTGATTCTGACTGATTTTGTCAACTTCGAGAAGAATGTAAGGTGAATTCCAAGGTGTTAAAAGAAAATAATAAAATTGTCTAGCATACGCTGAACGTTATAAATATGATAGTATATTCGACTATATCGATCTAATTACTCGACTGGTAATAATTTTCTCCACTTCACTTGATGAAAGACAATGCCAAATAGTATTACTTGAGTACACAATGTAAAGGGTTGTAACTAATTAACGCAAGGCATTTCATCAACGCTCTGCTGATTTCATGATGCGTTGTATTAATCCTTAGCTGATTATTTGCACGTTCTCATTTCGTCTCTTTCCTGTCCTACATGACATTATAAACTTCATATCATTTCTGCTCTTATACATGTATATATAGCCAGTTAGATTTTGAGTTCGTCAAATGAGACAATATGTGTCTACAGTTAGACAATGAATATTGAAAATATGCAAATTTTCCAGTATTAAACTTTAGTTTCAATGAACTGACTGACTTTAAAATGGTTCTCAAATGATGCTATTTGAAAATTGATAATTTATTTTGGCTTCTATCTCTTACTCACTTCCCCTGACGGTTAGATAAACAACACATTCAATTGAGCCTGTATCGAACATATAAAGGAAACTAAGTACTAAATACTGAATTTCTATTCAGTACAATGTTACATATTTCCTGAAAATTTACTTTGGTGATGATTTATCCAAATATATAGCAAAGTTGCTGTTACAGTTATAAAAGAAAATCGATAATGCGTTTGAAAATTGTATTATGAAACTAGACATTGGCTTAACATTTTTATTTTCATTTTTTATGTCTATTTGAAAATCCTGGACTTTTTGGTAAAAAAACAACCAAATAAAAACATTGTTAACGTGAATACAAGCCTGACATAATTTGAAGTTAATAGACTTAAAAGGGTTAAGATACATGCATGCAGACATTGTTCAACGTACTTTCACGAAGAATTGCTTAAAGCATATTTCCTTTGAATAATGTCAGTTGCATTATTATACAAACGTTTCAAGTTGTGCAATAGCGAAAATAAAAACATTTCATAATAATATCAGTGTATTTTTTTGATGACAAATGCCAATGTCTAATGTATTGATTTTTACTTAAATAGTCTACTTTACTTAATATTTTGAATATCGTTGAATATCATTACTTTCCTTACTGTCACATATCGATTAAATAATGCTGGTTTTGTATAAATACAATGCTCGAAAAATACATAATCATTGATGACGATATCCTTTTTTAAAGGAAATATAAAAAAAAAACCAAGCATGCAAATATTTTTGGAAGAAGAACCAAACGTTTTTTTCCATAATCACAAAAGGTCGTTCTGTATTTGTATTTCACTCCCCATTCATTTTGTAAGCCTGAATTGTGACAGCAAGCTATATTCATTAGAAATATTCACCAATCTTTACTTTCTCTGCTTCAAGATTCATATGCTTATCGTTGCAGAGAAAAAGAAATTCCACTTTATTGATTTTTTTTGTTTGAATTCTTCTCTGTTCATTCAGAATTTTGCAAATACTTAGTTTACGTCAACTATATTCACTGTGATGAAAACTCTTTCCAGTCTGCATCTTTCAAGCTGTCAAAATATATGGTTCTATTAATCGCATTCAAATCTACTCGCTATCATTTCACTTTTGAGGTCTCAAAGTAGGACATTGTGCTTCGATTATATTATTAAAGCTGATAGTAAACCAAGTGAAAGAAAGAAACCAATCTCAGATCATACACTACTTATCTTTTCAGAAAACTATCTACCAGCTTCGTATATCCAAATATTCAACGCTTTGGTGTAGCGAGATATTTCTCTCTTATATGTTTTAACTTTACAAGTGAAGTGGAAATTAAATATCGATTGTTGTTATTTATTGTAATGATGTGTCATTATAATATCTGTGAAGAAATTTATATTGTTATACTTACACACGACTGACTATATCTGAAAAAAAAAATGCATCTACTTTTACTCAGCTTATATATCCGAATAATGTTTTTTTTTCAGATCGAATCATATCGAGAAAAAACGAAATAAAATAGCAACTAAAAATAATACCATTTCTCAGATTTGGACGGTGAATAGTTTCAATCCATTATGTAAGCCTCTTGCTTACATCGTACTATACTATGAAATAATATAAATATATTCAGATAGGTATTCAATATTTTCACCAATAATAATATATATATATCTTATTTAAAACCCATATATCATACATAGAGTGATATATTTTCCTTAAGGAAATAGGAACACATATCACATACATGTACACACTTATACAGACACATACACACACGCACGCACTCACACACACACATACATATATATATATACACACACATATAAATATATATATATATATATATATATATATATATATAGTAATAATAATAAATTTGAAGACTAAAATCCAAAGAGGGCTCGATAAGGATAAATATATATCCAATATATAAGAACCGTAGAGCAAATATTTATTAAAATAACAGATTAAAGTTTAAGCAAAGAATCGCTGCTTTCGCCCTTAACGGGATCTTCTGAAACTAACAAAGTCAATCTGTAAACGCAGAATTGAATATTTCAAAAAACGTTGAAACCGGAGGAAGACAAGGAGACGATACTTTGGTTCGTGGAAACGTTCCCTGGCAAAGAACGAGAACGCGTCTGTTTTCTGTATCAGGAGTTTTAGGTATGGTTTCCTGCTTGGTACGGGTATGTTCTTTGTAGAAATATTCAGATGTTGTTTCTGCATGATGAATATAAGTCAATAGAGTACTAAACCGAGGGAGCCAAATAGTAATAATAATAAATTTGAAGACTAAAATCCAAAGAGGGCTCGATAAGGATAAATATATATCAAATATATAAGAACCGTAGAGCAAATATTTATTAAAATAACAGATTAAAGTTTAAGCAAACAATCGCTGCTCACGGACCAAAGTATCGTCTTCCTGTCTTCCTCCGGTTGCAACGTTTTTTGAAATATTCACTTCTGCGTTTACAGATTGACTTTGTTAGTTTCAGAAGATCCCGTTAAGGGTGAAAGCAGCGATTATTTGCTTAAACTTTAATCTGTTATTTTAATATATATATATATACATATATATATATATATATATATATATATATACAAAAAGAGAGGGACTGAGATAGAGAGAAGTATTAAAATATTGATGCCCATGAGCGTGAGAGGAGGGCAAATTTCTGTGTATATATACGAGGATGTGACAGATATATACGTATTGTATATATGGGATGTTTATGAAAATCATGTTGAGGTCTTTCGATATGAACTTTCAGTTTGTGACAATTGTCACAGACCTAGCTTCATCACACACACAAACACACGCCCCCCTATATATATCATAAATCATGTCCTTAGAATTATTAGATAAAATATATACCAATTCCTCTTCCAATTAGCATAATTAACCATATAAAAAATCAATTAGACCAAGCTATAAGAAGAAAGGTTCTTATGAAGAAATCTCCGACAAATAACCGAAAGTGACCTCTTCGCGGTGGCCCCAATAGAGTATTTATCCAACATTTCGACAGCATAGAGCTTAAAAGTGCCTGGTTGCAACATATATATCTATAACTTTATGTATATGTAAACCTTTATATATATATATATATATATATTTAAAAAGAAATAGAGGTGTGACACACGAGTTGTGATATATTAGGAAAAAGGAAAAGAAAATGCTGACAAATTTTTCCCAGTGAAAAATAGTTTAATTAGGAATAAGTATAAATTAGTAATAAGTATTGGTTAGTATTCAGTTTTAGTTTTAAGTTTTTACCGGCTGCACATTTCAATGCTTTTCAAAAATTATTTTGAGATACAGCGCTCCTGATGTTTGTCAGAATTTTCTTTTCTTTTTTACTAATATATATATATATATATATATATATATATATATATATATATATATATATATATATATATATAGATATATATATATTAATAAAAGGAATTCCAACTTTGTTTGATTTACTCGTTTTATTTACAATCCTTTAAAATTATAATGATATTATAATGAAATAGTATGGTAGAATATTAAATGTTAAGTGTTAATTGAACAAGTACTTTAATGATTTCGCAATCTTCAGGTTCATATTCAATGGCGACAGTCAAGTTTGCAATTTTCAACTGTGAACAATTGCAAACTTTGCAATTTTTTACAAAATTGGAATTCCTTTTATTAATATAATCTTCTATACACAATGATACACACCCTTGTATATTTATCTATTTCTATCTATCTATCTATCTATCTATCTATCTATCTATATATATATATAGTATAAGCAGAAAATCAATACAATTACAAAAGAGGAGTGCCCCAGCATGGGCTCCTCAGCCGGGTGGCTGCGACAGGTAAAAGTGTAAAAGAGGAATGCATCTTTGTCTCTGCCAAACCAGCAGGTTGAAGACCCAGTGGTGGTCCCCGAGCAAGATGGTTGCACAACATCCACGAGCTGTTTTGGTCACGATAGGGGATCCGTCCGGTTGCTTCTGACAGGACATGCTGGAGGGAGTGCTTGAGGGATCCGGCCCCACGAACCTCTCAAGAAGAAGAAGAGAATATATATATATATATATATATATATATATACATATATATATATATATATATATATATATATATATACACTGGTTGTCTGTTCAGTACAATCTTCACACGTCGAGTGTTTATTAGGCTCAGTGCTGGTATGAGAACTTATATGACTTTTTAGACAAGACTTAGTTTTAAAATGCCGTCCGCATAAATTACATATTAGTTTTGGTGCAGCTTGGACTGCTTGTCTATCCTGATAAAACTTAAAATCTCTCTATACACCTCCTTGATATTTTCAGATCTTGTGCCATGTGGCATTGATAATGGCGAAGTAGTGTGTATGATATTCATATAAATGATTTGATATATCTACTCGAACGCACACGTATTTCCTATCCAGATAATACAACTCATAATGTTCTTATTCTCAAAACCAAACTCATAAATCTAAGAAGGCATTGCCAAGTTTAAGTTTTTCTTGTAGTGCCGATGTCTTACTTTTCAAGACTGCGATAGATGGATGAAAAATTATATATTGTTGGAGTCGATCATTTATTACTGGTTGTATTATGCAGGCCTCAACCAATCTGTCTTATATTACTGAATTCTAATTGAATGACTTTATATTACCTTCTCAATTTATTCTCGCATTTATCGTCTAAATATAATCATAAAATCTACGGTATGGTGCTCTATTGGAGAAATACAAACAAACATGATGGAAGAGGAAGAAGCAATCCTTGTATAATTTAACGAATCTAAAACTTGATATACTTTTCAAGCAAAAAAATGTATATATTACCGTTTACTTTCCGAAATATGTGTGCTGCTTCGGCATTCATTCTGTACAGTTTCTTCTAGAGATATTGCACATGTTTTATCTTCCTAACGGTTTTAACTACACATATATATATGAAGGTGATTTGACAGCGACATATGTAATTTCTGCATATAGAATAAACTCTCAAAATTTATTTGTAATATAAGTCACTGAATTTGTAGTCAGTTTGTTGAAAGAGAATCATCGTAATTCTGCACGAATTCAATGTATCACAAATAATGTATATGTTATTTATAAGATAATCACACAATTTTATGATTTAGGATCCATTCCATCTTCAAATCGCTGCAGTTATGGATACATCATTTCACGAAGATGCTCATGTCTGGAATGCCATTGTCTAATTCATATAATTCGATTGCATCTAAAATTTAAAGAAACAAAAGTTATATTTATGTATATTTGATGTTCTTTTCGTTCAGTTAACTGGACCTCTATAAAAGGAATTGTCCAAATAATAATCATAGTTTAACGGCACGAAGAAAATTGAGAAAGTAAATGCATTATTTATGTCAGGAGTTTATAGTTATGTAGATTTTAACGTCATTATTGCAGAAATATTGCAGAATTTATGCTAAATGTAAGGAGGAACAAACATAGACGAAACAAAAAACAAACAAACAAAAACAGCCGGTGAATCAATGTAGTGTATGTTTGTATGTGTGTCTCTATGCATGTATGTGTCTTCTTGTACGTGTATGAAAGTGAAAGTATTTATGAAATCTTTTGGTTGAGAAGAATCGGGAACGGAGTAATTTTGTACAAAGCATTTTCCCAGCAGGATAATTGTCAGTCAAAATAATTTTCAGTATATTTGCTCTTATTCGGTGATGTGAGCTGAGTGGTGTGTATTGGGTGTGGGTCTTATGTCTGTCATATATATCCGGTTGATTTTTTAACCTAAAGATTTCATATTTATTTCACCTCATCAATCGGCTGTATATCTATGAATTTTTGTGTGTCTATGTATGCATATATATATATATATGTGTGTGTGTGGGTGTGTGTGTGTGTGAGTGTCGGCATGTGTTCAACTATGTGTGTATATTTGTCTGTGCTTGAGTTTGTGTGTGTAAGAATTGTTTGCAGGCACCTGTATGTGCAACACATGTATGTAACTGTTTGTTTGTTCGGGCAAACATTTGTAATTACAGTAATGGCCGCAAAATTTGTGTCAGTTAATTTCGATAATAAAATATTCCTTTCTCTCGAGAGTTATATTTGACGGAATTTGCTGAAATTTATTTTATGCATAAAAGATGTTTTTAATAATATATAAATCAACCTATTTTAGTATAGAAATTGTTTTCACTACAAAGCTGTTACAAACACACTTCTACTAATAGATATGACTGACCTTATGAACATTTCCTGTGAGTTACGAATTCGGAACTCACCATTTGGCGGAGGGCAACGCCACAAGAATGAGCTTCGATTGTACCGTTTATTACGAAAATCAACCTGCCATAATAACATTCTTATTATGATACAGGTACTTGTTTCCATCGTTGAAAAATTGAAACAATTAGCAATGATAATACGTGACCATAACTGCGACAAAATTTCTATAAATCAATCTAATGTTTATTTCTAAAAAAAAAGTATTTGAAACATCACGTTCATTTCTAAGAAACCTAAAATAATTCTGTTAAAGAAATTCTTAAAAGCTAATCTGAGACTAAAGTAACTTCTATTGGAGGTGACAATATATATATATATATATATATATATATATATATATATATATATATATATATATATATATATATATATATATATATATATATATATATAAACTTCGTAACTTTTTGATTTAAAGGTAATTACTTGTTCAAAACATTCATTTCATTTAAAGAATCTCTTTTTTTTATTTTCCCAATTTCCACATTCCATGTATATTTTAGTTTACTGAAAGATTGACTTGAGTAACTATTTAAAGCTATTCATGTCTCTAATCATTTTTCAATTTATTACTTTCCAATGTCAAAGAAGTCGGCATCCTAGATAACGAGATCTGTAAATGAAATTTTAAAACCAGGGTAAAGGCAATCTTTTATTCTAAGAGTAGTTATTATCTAATTTATTTAATGAAAAACCTTCATCTTTCTCATCAGTAAAATCGACAAAATTGTCAATGTCGTTACAACGAGGAAAGGTAAAGCAGTATGCATTATATTAATGTTAAACAAAAAATATCCTTTATATGAAAAAAGAAAATGTTATTATATGAGAAAACAAAAACAAAAAATAAACTAAAAACGGAAATAAGATAAAATTGATTCTTTACAAAACTAGATATTTTGTTTCAGTTCAAGAATGGAATAAAATAGTGTTAGAAAATCTAAAATGAAATAAAATGTCATGAATTTCTTAGCATAAGTTTCGTGAAATTGAAATAAGTTACATCTATTCAAGATGCACCTGTTTATATATTTATATATGGTATGCTCACATTCATTCGATAGACAGGGACATTAGATTACAACCATTTATGAAGACTATATTTAACAGCAAATACTCACAGGGTATGCGTTGGTGATCCGTATTAATTCATGTCATTTCAGTGTCAGAAGGGTACTGCAGAATACCGCATTCCCCTATCCATCTTTCTTTCGAAGTCCTTACTCGTCCATTACTTGCTGTTATCTACTCATTCCTATGTAGTGCGTCATTCATGCCGTGTTTTATGATTGGAGGATAGCACGTGATCATACCTTCTAAGGTTTCCTTCCTTTATGTAGGTTAGAAAGACTTCGTGGATACACACATGTCTGATTGCCATGCGAATGATTTCATTGCTAACGTCGTTCGTATAGGAGATGCCCATGATTTATTTGTAGCATCTAATTTGAAATATCAATATTTTCTTCTGTAATACTGCTGTAAGCTCTCA
>OZ024743.1:19466294-19478794 GCA_964016885.1 Eledone cirrhosa | reverse complement strand
TTTTCATTGCTTTTTATTTGAATTTTTATTTCATTGTTTTAACTTATATATATATATAACGAAGGCACTGTGGTAAGGGACCAGGTATGTATATATATATGTATCTATATGTATGTATATATGTATATGCACATAAACTCTTTAATGGGTATTGCTGTATGCGTTTGTGTGTGGTCAGTGTAGCTGTTACATTTTGTGCAGACCCTAAACAACCCCTTACCCCCACAGAGCGGTTGATACCTTTTTCTTATGTCAAAGGATACAGAAATGTAAGGAAAATTGTATATGTTAAGAAAACTATGGCTGATCTATGTCTCAGGTCTCATTGTTGTTGGTGCCAGAAAGTATTATCCATCTTTACTTTATAAATCCTTCTTTTGTTGCCAGTTTTTGCCATTTAATATTATTCATATCGCTAACCTACTTGGGAGATATTAAACACAAACATTTAGATTCATATATAGTAAGACTTATTTCTTATTGTTATTATAATAAGAAAAATACTTTCTGGGTGGTTTTATAAGCCCGAGGAAATGGATGAAAATATAAGCAATCGTCTTAAACGGTATGCAATATTTAGTTTTGTTTAACGTACAAAATTGAATTACTAATCGCGGCAACCAGCTTTGCCTTTCAACTCAACATGATCGATAATATGTGAACCATTAATTGAGAAAATATGGCGCTACTTCAATTCGGACGCAGACATTACTGTGTGATTAAGAAGTTAGCTTCAGAATCGTGTTGCTCCACGATATAACTGAATAACCTCTAACGCATCTCTTCTACACAACTTCAGGTGTACCTCTGCTGCCTAATGGTAAACTTATGTAGGTGCGAACTGTGTTTGACTTTATCCATCCTCGGTTTAACATCAATCAAGCTATTTGATGCCTTACGTGGACCTACTTGCATGCAAGTTATTGGATCAGGGATTCTGTCTGGGATTAACTTTATATCTACAGCAATCCAAGAAGCATCGGATCTCCCTCGGGAATTTATAAGTGTCATGGCAGAGTCTATTGCCAATGATGTTCTCGGTCTTCATCCAAACCAAAAACGTGTAAAAAAGTAGAATACATATGAAAACGTTTATTTTAATTTAATTTTAATTTTGTTACAATGTTTTTTATTCGCATATTTCATCGGAGAAATATGTGATAAGTTCCTATACATTGTGGTAGTCAAGAGAATATATGGCTGCCAGTTGTTAATCCTTGTAATACGGTTCCATCACTAAACATAATTCACCGTGAAGGTGATTTCATTCCTGGTATAAGAAATACATCTAAGACACTGTCTGAGAGTGATCCGGCTGGTTTCCTTGAAGGTTTCATGACTCAACACGAGTGTTAGGTGCATCACATTGAGCCAGAGAAAAAGAGAAACACCGAATCACCTGCTCCAAAGAAGGCCAAGTTTTTTAGGATGCAAAACATAGTGTTCATTGACTATCTTCAAAAGGGTCACATCATCAATTGAGAGTACTAAGTCAACTTTCCGAACGCAGTTAAAAAATGCTACCTGACCAAACGCCCAGAAAACTGACGAAAGGAATCTTGTTTCACCCGGACAATGCTTCAGCACGCAAGTTATCGTTTAAGTGGCTGTGATCTGTTACTTCACCGTCCCTATTTTCCTGGACTTGTCCCCATCTGACTATCATCTGTTCATTGACATAAAAATAACTTGGCTGGGCACATACCAACGCGATGAAAGCTTCTTCACCAATTGGATCAAAGCACAGCGACACCAATGGACAAAGTGTGTGGATTTCAAGGGGGACTATGTTGAAAAATAAACCTCATTTGTTCACAATACACTAGATCATCTTGGGCGAGCTATAAACATTTCGGCCGTATATATCTAGTTAGAAAAGAAGCTCTTCAGGATTTAGTTAAATTGATGCAGAAAGGTGTTCAGGTACATTATTACAAGGCGGTAAACATGCTTGTTGAATTAATTCATTGTGCTTTTCTAAAGAGTTTATTGTCGTCTTTGGATATGTTTTTGGTTTGCCCGAACGTTTGAAAAAGGTGGCGTAATATATAAGAATCTCTTCCCTCTCGCTAAATCTCTATGGTCTCCTTTATTTATAATTTTAATATCACTTCTCGCTGACTTATCTTAATTCCGTGATAACATCATTAAATGTCGATATAGACAAACATTTATCAGGGAATGGAATGAGGTGAAACTACAAAATATAAGGTATTTTATCCACTGCTTTACTATAAAGTAGGATTTATGTCTTAAGCATTTTCCTTTTAATAATAGTGATAACGTACGTGTCTCACAAAGATCTTCTCTGTGAAATTCTACAATATAATACTGATATTAATTATCTAGAACATTTGAAAACATGAAATGTTGAATCAGTTCTATGATTTCAACTGATAACTTACACAGGCGTAACTATATTCCATATGGCATTTGGTAAGGCATTTTGTTTATTCTAAATTCAACCAGTTTTCTTGATTATAATATTTGCAATTGCATTAGCTATTATAAGAGATTGTAAGAGATTTTATATTAGCTATTATAAGAGATTGTCCATTTAATTGATAGGAATCGTAACTCTAACTGCTGTACCAACTCATGTGTATTGTAATACAAGATCTACCTCAATTGGATTAGTAATATAAAAGATAATGTTTCACTAGAGAAACATCGAATTTAAATTCACCCAGCTCAACTCATAACGAGCAAACATATCTAGCTATGTACATATCGATATACAATAGAAATAGTTGAATTAGAATTCTACAATCGCTTTTGAACAAGATGGTTGGTAGGAGAGTGAACAAACTTAGATTGATAGAGAGCTAAAACAAATACTAGGGATCATTCCTTTATTCTGGTTGGTCTATAACAATTGATGATCATTAGAATCGCTAGTTACATGTTTAAAATGGCTCACTGCGTTTCTAGACGTAGCAAATTCTACTGACGATGTATTTATTAATATGTGTCTATAGTAGAAACCTGTAACCAATATGTTGGTTAGTCGAATTGAACAACTGGTTGCAAATTGAACGTTTTACGTCCACACACATGCTTTCATCCGAAATACATAACAATTATTGTAAACCACATAACCAGATCATTACCCCCTCATATTTTCACAGTATGTCGTGGAAAAGGTGATGTAAGGTGGTAGAATTAGTTCTGTTCTTCTCTGGCTTTCGAAACAGAAAAAATATGTTTTAACTCAAGTTTAGAAGGGGATGGATAAACAAATAAATAAAACTATAGAACTCATATATAAAAGATATTTACGTGGTTGCTTGTCAGAAATATTACATACTCTCCAGCTGCTCACATTCCACCATTTCATAAAATAAAAAATGCACATTATTTAATGTAGTCCTAGAAACGATATGTCTGACGTATATGACAGGAAGGTCACAAATACAACACCTATGTTTATTTATTTGCTCGATAACGTCAGAACTATTTTCTGATTAGTTTGTTTATTGTTTACTTATTTATTATTTTGGGTACGGTTATCCAATCAAGTCAAAGTGATACTAAAAGTTTTTATCTCTACAAAAAAAGTAAATAAGTGATAGAGTATGACCGCACTGACGTGTTTTATTAAAAATATACAGAAATACGGAGAAAATATTTCGTGAAAACCAAGATAATGCTTTATGCTGTTAGCATGGTCTACTAGAAATATCAACAAAATCACGATCTACTGTCGTGCTTCACAAGACGTTCACCCCTGGAACACTTCAAAAGGCATGCTTGCTCGGAATAGCAAGACCCCCCCCCCCCCACATACGTCCTGAATATCTGAGGCTGCAGGTAGAGGCTTGATGTTCATTTGAACAAACTATCCAGTTAAATAACATCACTGACTGAGATTCCAATAATCATTTCTTTATTGGCCACAAGTATCTATATGTAGATGAAAATACAATGGACGGAGACGGGGGCAAGGGTTACAGGAACCATCGAGTATAAATAAATTAACAAAAATAATTAATAAAAAAATTCAAAAGTAAAATTCTCCAATAGGGTGGAGAGCCACACAGGGGCGACTGAGGTACTCCACAAATCCCGAAATACCAAACTCCTCAAGGGCACCCGGGTAAGAACCTTCTCTCCCTCTAATCAAACAGCCTGCAGGACTATGCTCAGAGTAGACCAATTAAAATGGACCATTCTCGCCATATTCACCCATCTTTTAGAGAGTTTACTGGGTAGCAATCCTCTCTAAACTCTCACCTTGCTTTCTAAGTGAAATTTGAAAAAGTCGACGAGGGATTATCCGAAGAGTAAAGTGTCTGTCCGCAGCCTCATCGTTGTTTGCGCATCATTAACCACGGAATGCCCATTCCTGCGCGTAGAGGCTGCTGGCAGCAGATGAAGTGCCTCACCAACAGAACCTGTCCCCTCCATAAAACGTTGAAAAGTAGGCGTTCCAAATTGGCGAGGCGTGAACGACGGCAATGCACGGCGGTCGGGGACAGCTTCATGTCGGTCCATTTCTTGGTGAGAATAGCTACCCTGATCGATCGTAACATCGTCCGAATTCTTATCCACCTGGATGTTTGGTCTGACCCAAACCCCGAGGAACTTTACTCGTCCATTCGTTCAGCACCAGAGATACTGTTGGACGGCACGGACTTGTTTCTCCAGGGGCCTAACGACGTTTCCACCTTTAGTTTTGCTCTCGTTAACCTTTCATATTCCTCCAAGAATTTGCGGACCACATCGATTTCCAAGGTGTTCGACACCATTACGCGGATGTCTGCATATGAAAACACAGCTTTTCCACATCCCCGTTCGAGCTAAATGCCCTGCATCAGCTTCAGTTTACGTGGTAACGGTTCGTGAGTCAATATATAAGAAATGAGGAGAGAGAGCGCCCTTGACGGACCAATCAGGAGATCTGAAACGGTTCCGAAAGATGACCATTAAATTTGACCATCAAGCAGATGCCGCTGTGCATTGTAGTGATCCAGCATCTGAAGATGGGACCGTAGCCAGCTGCCTTGAGGACAACCTCCAGGTATTGCTGGTCGTAAAAGGTTTCGATTGATCTAAATTGATCAGAGTCACACCGAAGCCAAATTTACACCCTACCCGCTCTATGATGCAACGCATCAATAATATTATAGAAGGGATACATGAAAGAAATGAAGCTTTGAATCAAACAATCCCCATCACTTCAAATTGAAACATTGTATTGAAAATATTGCTAAGTACTGTTTATAATATGCTGGAAAAAATCTTCACAGTCTACAATCAGCAACGTAATATCTGTATAATATATGGTTACGTAATGGATTTCAAGACAAGCAAATCTCTTTTTTTCACTTTCCTCCATTTTGGAAACTTTATAATCTACCTTGTCGACATATGAAATCAGTAAAGAAACTCTGAATTTAGATTTAACCAGTAGCAACTACAAAATAAAATACAACAAAACGAAATAAGTAAAATAGAAACGTAACACAAAAGCTTGCTAGAGCACAAGAGAAAATGATAACAAAACATTTGACTTGATTATGAATCAAATAATGTAGCTGTATACATTTCGTTTGCCATGCGAATTTTCCATTACTAAGTATACGATATCTCAAGATTTGATCAACATTTTTATTATTATTTTGGTTACATTTTAAAATGGTTGCTACAATAAATGTAGAAAGAAAATCATTATGAAAATAGATGCACAAAGATACGCGCGCGCACACACACACATGTATATATATATATATATATATATATATATACGCAGATACACCCAATCACACACACTCATACAGACGCACACACATATACGGACGTCAAGAATGGCTACGAATTTGAAGTACAGGAATTTAGTTATAAACACCAGTAACTATATATATATATATATATATATATATATATATATATTCACAGATGCAATATGTATATATAAGTATATGTATATATATGGAAGATAATATGTAAAATAAGTAATATAAATAAACATTAAATATTTCTGTATCAGTGTATACGATAAATTACATACACGCCCACCACATACACGTATATGCATACATTAACATCGCATATATATATATATATATATATATATATATATATATATATATATATATATATATATATATATATATATATATATATATATATATTATTTTAATAATATATATATATATGTACACACACATATAATATATATACATATATACATATATATGTGTATATATATGTATGTACACACACACACACACACACACACACACACACATATATATATATATACATGTGTGTATAAGTATGTATATATGCATGTAGTTACATTTACATATTCATGTATTTCTGTTCCTATGAATGCTATGTATGTGTGGGAATGTGTAATAAGCACTACAATTATCTCATGCTTGTTATTGTAGCTTATCAAATTGCTTGAGGTTTTCACTCTCAATTTCTTGTACATTATCAACAATACAGAGAGAAGGAAATATAATATTACCATATTTCTTCAAGCACAACGCAGGAAATTAATCAAATAGAATCTCCATTTTTTACTTTTATCAATTTTCTTTGAGATAATGGTAGTTTTCTTTTTGTGTTAAATATTTTTACTATTATGTTATACTTTCTCGTGCATATTACTTTTTGTATCTATGCTTATTGCAATTTAGTTTTCTCTGTTTTTATATGTAGATATATATTTTTTCATGTATGTGTTTATTCTAAAGTGGGCCTACTTTTCTGATTAACTATGAAGGCAATTTACTGTGCTCCCAAAAAATAAATATCAATTTCTAAAACGACTAATAAATTGGTAATATTTATAAGTAAATTTACATTGTTCTTTACTTTTATTTATTTTACCCATTCTGCATCCTCTGTATGTATCTATACATACCCCGCCATCTCTCTTTCTCTCTCTCTCTCTCTATATATATATATAATGGTGTATGTGTGTCCTTGTGCCTGTGTGTGTCTATCCAGAACTAATAGGCCTGGTAGCAGTTCTTAAGTAGTTTGATCGGTATGAATTTATGGATGTTCTTGTAAAATTAAGTGCCGCCGTCAGAATGATGGTGTCCACACGATATGGTCTTCTATGTAATGTGAAAAATACTTACGAGAAAATGTAATCTTCTGGATCATCGGGAATTATTTAGGTGAAACCAGTTGAGTTAATAAATAAATCTCTTCTTAACCGAGCTAATGCTAGAATAGAAATATCTCCTTATTTTTCATTTACTTAAATATTGTAAGATATGGATAAAATTAGAATATCCATGACTACTTGAACTCGTAATAACAAACAGGCACGCCCAATTGTGGTGACATAAAAATTCTGGTGACATAAAAACACAGATACACTGGCTCGCAATGCACATCGCTCACATACGCTCACGGGCTAAAACAAATTATTCACACACACACACACACAGACACACACACACACACACACACACACACACACACACACACATATATATATATTTATTTAGGCAGGATCTATTACAGATCCTGCCTTTACCTGATCGTCGGAGAACATGTGTAATATATTAATAAATTGTGTTTTGATGCATCACTGATTCCTCATTATCTGTAATAATTGTTTTTACTTTAGGCACAAGGCCAGCCATTACCCAGTGCATTACTGGTACTTTATTTTATCGACCCCGGAAGGAAGAAAGGCAAAGTCAACCTCGGCGGGATTTGAACTCAGATCGTAAAGGGACGTAACTCTATGCTCGCGCAGAGCAGAGTATATCATTATCTATAATAATATACTCTGCTCTGCGCGAGCATCGATTGCTCAAATGGCATACTGCCTACGGACGCATTTAATTGCAACCTTACGACAACTATTCCAAATTGAAGGATAAGTATTTACCCTTAATTTTATTCTGAGTTAATACTCTATTGGTTTTTTTCCCTGGATTAAACAAAATCTGTGGATAAAATTTCTGTCTTGACTTTTTTTGAATTGAGATTGAATTATTTTCCCATATCTTACGTTAAATATTTTCCATCTTGACGTAATAGTCACTTATATATTATGAATTACTGTTGGCTTCTTGCTCACATTAATGTCTCTATTTTCTCTATTTTCATTTATATTTATATACCCAGTTACATAAGCACACATATGCATATATATATATATATATATATACAAATAAATTATCGAGAATCGGAACTTCGGCCCACGAAATAACGAAACACAATCTTCGAAATATTTATAAATATATATATATATATATATATATATATATATATATATATGTGTGTGTGTGTGTGTGTGTGTACGTTTGTTAGTGCATGTATACACGGGAAGAAATAGAGATAAGTATGATTGTGTATATATGTGTGAGAGGGGTACAGCGGGAGTGAGAGAGAAAGGAAAATTAAAGATATTTCAGTTTAAATATAAAAAGAAATATAATTTCTGACATTTCATCAAATATCTGAATGATTCTTCCTCCTCGCATTCTCACTACATTGGGATTTTCAATCATTCTGCATGATTTGTTTTCAACACCTTCTTGTATTTTCCTACATTGTAAAATTTCGGAGTCGAAAACTTTTGGTCATAGATCATTATGGGATGATCTACATCTCCGGAGCACGTTTGTCACAATTTGCGAGAAATGCTGACGTCATTTCAAGACAAACTCAAACATGTTCAAGCTCATTTTATAGTTTTATATCACCATTAACCTAAAATAAACGAGTGTGAACTTTTTATAAAGAAACATTTGATATTGGAAATGTGTTTGAGAGTTTACATCATTCCATTTTAGTTTTTAAACGACGTCGTCCTTTTTAAAAGCTATCTGTTTGCAAGGAAGGCTTATCGCGATTACATCGCAGAAATATCCGAGGTACGTCAGTAGTGTCACCAGTGACATAATATCTGGGTAGTATATAACTGCGACTTCAGCTCTCTACTGTCATTTTATGTTTTTTACGTGCTTTTCTTAACAGCTCCTCAATATGAGTCATGGATCCTCGAGTACCATCCGTTTTCCGGTCGTGGAAGCCACCAAGAATGCCGTGATGACGGAGCTGCGTAATACACTGGGTAATTGCTGGCCTTGTGCCAAAAGCAGAAACAATTATATTTAGTGTATATATATATTATATTTAATGTTTGAAAACTTCAACGGTTACATGTTATATCCCCTCATGAAACTTGATCATTTAGAGTTCAGAGTGAAGAGTTGGCATCGGTGAACTTACCATGACTAGACTTGGTCAGACTACTTCCCACCATTTAAACATACATTTTCGTGTACTCTTCAAACATTCGGATCCTTATATTGATTGTGTATCTTTATATGCATTTGTGAAATATACTAATACATAAGTTACAAAAATATAAATTGAGTAGTATCGAAGACCTCAAAATACATAGCTTTTATTTTTTAAAATCTTCAGCAACTCCACCTATTTTCAATGTTTTTACAAAGGAAGTGAAATGGATGTTGATATATGTAAGTGTACACGCTCATAAAACCCTTTTTGTTAACCTCGCTAACAGCCATTGGAAAGACTTTGCAGTATATTGGGTTGTTATGTTAATAAGGCTATCCGACTTGTTATAGTTTCTGCTATAAGGCTATGTATTTTCGAATCTGGCGCTCTTTCCGTTAAGAATAGATAGTCGATAATAGTTCCCTAAGGTGGCATATATAAATCACTTTATAAAATTAAGCACTGTTGCTTACATTGAGTTTAACCAGGATTGATTTCGAAATTTAGAGAATCTGACACAATTCATTCTAAAGGAAACTTATTATCAAACATTTATAAATAATTATCTTTTGTATTTATTGTAGCAGAAATGGTTGCACGGCTCATGTCAATAAACTTGTAACATGTTGGGTTTCATACACAAAGGAAATTGTCTTATTAGGTACAGAAGAATACAAATTGCAATGAATACGTACGTATTGATTTCTTTTCAACTTATCGCAGGAACCCATATATATATTTATTTAAATATAATAGAGGAAATGCTATGTTGTGAGGATTATGCCTTCTCGAAAGATATTATCAAAGTAAGTAAATTAAAATAAAGTTCAACGTAAACTTGAATTGAAATAGTGCTATTAACTTCTACGCTACATACAACTGCATATTTCAACACGATGAATACAACCCTTAAAAGATGGTCACTCGAGAAACTAGAGATAGCAGCAATCTTCGTAAAATACGTAACAAAACATCGTCTAAAAACTGAAAAAGTCAAATTGGATAATTTTCTTCTAAAAGCAATATACCAAATAACTTACAGAATGTCTTTTATCATAGCTCTGTTCTGTTAAATTTAATCTGAGGTAAATAAGAATATATCGAAAAAAGAAGGGTATTCAAATAATATAATTTGTTTTATATAAATATTATTTGTACATTTACAGCTTTATTTTATCTACGTACTCTTAATCCTTTAGTAACATTATTAATACAGAGAAAAATTTGGTTGTTGGGCTTTGTTGCTCAGAATCAACTCAGCTCGAATGAAGTTGACATATGATCAAAATTCTTTTATCTGTGACAATACGGTGAAATCGCGCATAACAACGATTGCATTACCCAGTGCCATTCCTTAATTTAACAGGATTGAATGTGATATGAAACATGTTGCTGCTTGTTCTCCCAGATCGAGTACGGCAAGGTTCTTCCTTTTTCTCTACTATTTACATTATACGGTTACTATTTCCTCTCGAAGCCCTGATATAGTACCTCGTCTTAGTGTGTTGCTTTTATGCTATTTTGCTTGTTTTTGTTCCTTAATTGAGAGTATGTAATGAAAAATAATAACCATGTACTTATATTTATGAAATAGGCAGGTATTTGCTACAACAGTGTATGGTTGACACTGCAATTGTTAGGGTTTTTATTCCTTAGTTCCATTTGTGGGTTTATCATTTAGATCTACGTTGAAATATGCTCCAATCTTGACATATAATTCTTTTCGCAACTAGAGTGCCTCCGGGTCTATATAATACGATATTGTTCCTTTTTTTCAAATTAGAGAGACATTTGGAGAATGCGGCTGCTATTTGTAGCTGGTGGAGAAGCTACCGAAGTGTTTCACCGCAAGCATATTTGAATATTATTCTTACTTTTTAAAGTATCTTTTTGTAATACCGATGTATTTTCGATTGAATCGACTTATTTTCTAACCTACGATTGTTATTTTAATCAATTCTTCGAACTCAAATATCAGCCATGTCCCTCAATGACAGATCAAGGCATTGTTGCAAGAATACAGGAAGGATAAACATAGTTATTACATGTATAAATAGTTGTGGTGGTCATGTGTGGACTATTTTTCTTCAAAATGTATTCAACTAAGGCATCTATTAGTAAGTTCATCTACTCTGCAGCCGAAAGAAGATACGTTTCTGAATTCAACATTTCTGATAATTCAACATCTTGTATAACTGTACTATATGTATTCAACATGGGAGTGTCAATGCAGTGATCAACCTGCCGGAAGTATTAGAGAATTACCACTTAAATCACATCCTCCGCCATAAAACGAAATTATAAGGACAATATAGTGCTAGGTATAGGAAGTCTAAAAGAAAAACAACAGAATAGATAAATTGGCACATCTGCAAAGCGTCTGGCCATAGGTTTTGTGTTATCGCAGTTACCAAGAAGCTAGAATTCACAATCAATAAAAATACCAGGTCAAGCCAGCAAGGGAGAAACTCGATCTTCTTAAAATAGCGGCCAACTTCTCTTAATTCATACTCCAACATCTTACAAAAATCTTACATATAATCCTTAGATATTATAAAACATAAAATAACACATGATAGTCATAAAGAAAATGCCTTTGAACGTATGGCCGTGCGGAATCTGCGCTAACAAAAAGCTAAACACCATCAATAAATATTATATACTATAGTTTTGATATACTTTTTATGTATATAATAGACCTAACATGTTTTATAAATAGCGTGGTGTCAATTATTATTGATGTCGTTTAGTGCATGTTAAAGAAGATGTGTAAAACTAAGTCAAATAAAAAAAAAACAAAGAATAAGGAGACACAAGGACGCAAAAAAGTGAAAGAAAATGAAAACAAATATATTATAGGACGGAAATAAGCCGCCTAAATTAAACCCATTTCCTTTAAGCTGTACTAAATAACACCATATATTGTAAATAACATTACAGCAATTCTACGTCAGTATAAATAAAATACAAAAAGAACGGGGAGATGTAGTAAGCTATTACGTATTGTCAAAGAAAAGAATTAAAGAACGTCATACTCTTTAATTCTTTGATTAACAAAACTGTATTTCACGCATATTTCACACAACAAATAGTGTTATTTGTTATGGACTTTTATATCTTATTTAATTCTGGAGACTTCAGTTCTTTAAAAGTACTATTGCTGGCACATAATTATTCATTGAAAATCATTCTTCTTCTTCTTCTTCTTCTTCTTCTTCTTCTTCTTCTTCTTCTTCTTCTTCTTCTTCTTCTTCTTCTTCTTCTTCTTCTTCTTC